>JAPFRF010000011.1:144750058-144965058 GCA_029282475.1 Phrynocephalus forsythii | reverse complement strand
AAATGGGTGGTATATAAATCAAATAAATAAATAAATAAATAAATAAATAAATTTATATCCTTCCATGCTGGGAGAATGGAAGAATATAAATTTAAATGAATGAATTATATATACATGAATCAGTGAGTGATATGAGTCTGAAGGAATAGAGAAGTTGATGAGAACATGGGAGAAGGCCTCCTTTGCTGGAACTCCCTTCTGTTGGAGGCTAGACTGACCCCATCTTTGTTGTTCTTCCGCAAGCAGGTGAAGACCTTTCTCTTCAGGCAGGTTTTCCCAGGGTGAGTGATGGGCTGCCTGGGTGGGTTTTCTAAACAGATTGTTGTACTTGGCTACCTTGAATGTATTTTGGCACTGCATATGTTTTTAGGTGTTGCATTCATTGATCCTATTAATATTGTATACTTATTGTTACCAACTTAAATACTGTCTTAATTGTTGTAAGTCATCATGCACTGGCTTAACTAGGGAGGGGCAGAAGAGTACATTTGCCTCGGGGCGTGCAGCAATCTGAGGGTGCCTAGAGGGGGAGCAGGAGGAGGAAGCCATGCCATCCTGCCAGCAGTCCTCCTTTTGCCCCACTAAGGCTTGATGATTAGAGATGGGCACAAAACGAGCAATTTTTCATTTTCGTTTTCATTTTTTCATTTCGTTATGTAACGAAACAAAAAATGAATTTTGTCTCCCAAATGAAATGAAACGAACCGAAACAACAGAAATTTTGTCGTGCGTTTTGTTTTCGTTGCGCCAAATACATTGAACTGTAATGAATACTAACGAAACAGCAATTTTTCATTTTTGTTTTTGTTTTTTCATTTCATTACGTAACAAAACAAAAACGATTTTTTTGCAAAAAAATCATGAAAAACAAAAATGAACCAAAACAGACCCCCAAAATGACAAACGACAAACGAAACACCATTTTTTTGAGTCGTGCCCATCTCTATTGGTGATCCTTAGTCAGGGGAAAGGAGGGGAGGGAAGCAGGTGATGATTTTTTTCCAAGCAGCACCTCCATCGATTGCTCCCCCTCCTCCTTCCCCCCACACCCACTAAGGCTTGGCGATTGTTAGCTTGGGGAAAGAAGGAGATGGAAGCAGGCATTTTCCCCCCAAGCAGCACTTCCATCAATTGCTCCCCTCCTCCTCACCCCCACTGCTAAGGCTTGACAATTGTTAGCCCAGGGAAAGGAGGAGAGGGAAGTGTGTGATGGAGGGGCTACTTGGAAGAAAAATCCCATCGCTTGCTTCCCTCTCCTCCTTTCCCCAGGCTAATGATTACCAAGCCTTAGACTGGGGGAAAGGAGGAGGGGGAAGCATGCTACGGAGGTGATGCTTAAAAAAAATTGCCTGCTTGGCGCTATCTGTGCGCTGTGTGGTTTGCATAGGAGAGCCTTTTCTGGGAGACACCCAAAGAGGGTGTGAGAAAAAGGGACCCTTTTCCCGCTCCCCCACTGTTCCCCCAGGATCGGTGACCCCTTGCTCGGTGGGTGAGATGCAGTTGGGGGGCAGGAGAGGATGCAAAAACTGACTTTGTCCCCAGGAGCACCAAAATCTAGGTACGCCTCTGCCGTTGTGGGTCCCTTTTAAGGAGAAAGTTGGGTTAAAAATACTTTAGATAAATATAAATAAGTACATAAAATATTTCCAGGTAGGGGCCTCTAGAAGCTTCCCAGTTTGCTCTATACTTAAATAAAGGGCATATAGAGCACGGTCACAGCACAGTGAATTCTTTTGCACCCTTGCTTTCCTTCATCCTGTGGTCTGTGAGTTTACATGTTTCCAGATCTCCAGTAAATATAACTAATATATTCCTATTAGATATGGGCATGGAACGAACATTTTTTCGTTTCCGTTACTGTTTGTCATTTCCGTTACGTAATGAAACAACAAACAAAAATTGTGATGAAAATGAAACGAAACGAACAGAACCACAAAAATTGTGGTTGTTACGTTTCGTTTCCGTTAATGGTGACATGCAATGAAATGACCTGTTTTAAATGTTAAAAAACGCCCTGGACATCCGTAAAAACGCAGCAATATAGTTTATATTGTCTGATAATACCTACCAGGGGGGTTGGGGTGCTTAAAACATTTGTTTTCATCTTCTCACATCACGGTGTATTTTTCTTTCCCTTTAAAATGGATGTCGCACCAGCCACAAAATGGAGGCAAGCCATGTGATGTGGGATCATGTTCAACCAATAGCATGCCCAGGTTGCAGACTGGGCGGGCAGGTCTGGCAGCCACAGAGGGCATAAAAAGGTCTGGCAGCCCCCGTCCTCCTTGCAGTCTCTGGTGGGAGTTAGGGTGGGATTGCTGTCTCTGTGACTCTAGCTTCAGTCCTGCAGCCTCCCTGTGCGCATGCGTGCTGCGTACCTCTCGGTGAGTACCCTCCCCTGCCCCGCAGTGCAGTCACTCTGCGGCTGCCTTGCACCCTGGGCAAAGCCCGCCACTGCCTTTGCAGCCTCCCTGTGAACCTAGTCTATACTGTGTCTCTGCCAGCATCCATTTTTTTAGTGTTTTCCCTCTGGTCTGGGACGTTGGGGGACGCCCACGCACAGAAATGCTTTAAAAATCGCGCAAAAGCGGGTAGAAACGACAAACAAAAAAACAAAAAACGGTAACAATTTTTTTCAAAAAATTCCCGACAAATGGAAACAAACCGAAACAGACCTCTCAACAACAAACAAAAAACCAAAACACCATTTTTCTGTTTCGTGCCCGTCTCTAATTCCTATAATAAAGAGGGCTTAAAATGCAGTGCTTCATTTGTTTAATCTGACCCTCTGTGACCCTACAACAATCATCTTTCCACATCCATACACACACTTAATTGTGTCAATGCAGTAATATTTCAGTAATAGACTTAGTAAACCCCTAATGGATAGATTAGGAGACTTGGATTTAAATCCCCATTCAGCCATGGAAACTCAATGAGGATGTGGAACTAGTGCTGGACTATAAAGAAGGCTGATTGCCACAGAATCGATGCTTTTGAGCTGTGGTGCTGGAGGAGAGTCTTGAGAGTCCCCTGGACTGCAAGGAGATCAAACCTATCCATCCTGAAAGAAATCAACCCCGGATGTTCACTGGAAGGACAGATTTTGAAGCTGAGGCTCCAGTACTTTGCTCACCTCATGAGGAGAGAGGAGTCCTTGGAAAAGTCCCTGATGTTGGGAAAGGTTGAGGGCAAAAGGAAAAGGGGACCGCAGAGAATGAGATGGTTGGATGGTGTCATCGATGCAACCAATATGGATTTGACCAAACCCCAGGAGGCAGTGGAAGACAGGAAGTCCTGGCGAGCTCTGGTCCATGGAGTCAGAAAGACTTGGATATGACTGAATGACTGAACAACAACAACCCCTCAAAGAACTCATTTACATTGATTGCCCTCTTGTTCAGATCCTGGTCGTGAAAGTCTTCGAGAATACAAAGTTTAGTCAACTTAGCTGAGTAAGAGGATAAACAAAAGGAATGCTCCAAAATGCAAAATACACATTGAAACATTGGTAAACATCTTCCAGAGAGAGTGCCCCCCCACGGTGTGTGTACACATACTTGTCATGAATAAGGGAACAGGCAGATTTAGAAAACTGGCACACGTCGGCCTAACTAGCTTCTGAAGTATATCGTTCCTTGGCTACCAGATAAAGCATTTGTCCTCCATCTTCTTGAGGAAACCAAGTGCATGGAATGGAATGGAATGAAAAGGAAATGCCCGTTAGTCCTATGGGTGCAATTGGCTGTCAGCAATTGGCAACTAGCCAAAATATTAGAAGAGGGTATGGAGCAGAAGCTAGAGAGCAAAGGCTGTAATGAATGGCATGCTTTTAATTTCATGTAGGAACTCAAAGCAGGAAAACCTGAGCTAGTTCCACGGGGAATGCAATCAGTACCAGAGCAGATAACAAAGGCCTGGCACACTGGGTGGAATCCTGCTCTGGGGGGAGGGGGCATTCCTTTATTGCTCCCTTCTGTCTTCAGGAAGCATCTCCTTCTCTTTGGCTTCAAATCTTTTCAACACTAGGGAGCAGCATCTTCCTTCCCAAACATCTTCCTCAAAGTACTACTGCTCCCCACCTTTTCCATCTGCCATCCTCTCTCTCTCTCTCTCTCTCTCTCTCTCTCTAATGGCAAGAGAAGGAGGGAGAGAAAGGTGGAGGGGAGGAGGAGGAGGGGCTGACTGTGAAACGTTCTTGATGATAATTTGATTGCATGCATTAATGATCAAAGTGTTTCAGACTAATTACTAACACTTACCTCTCAGATATTAAGTTATCATTTATTTTCAGGGAGGATTTTTTTACCCCCTCACTATTGATCAAGTCCCACAATCTGGGAGATAATCTAAGGGCAAACGTCCTTTGCTGGCATGTTTGCCATCTCTCTCTTTAAGGCTCTTTCCTAACCAACACTCACCTAATGAACTGAAAGTTAACGATTTTACAAGGTACCAGATACCCTTGCTGCATGTCCAGCTGGAGGCTCTATGATCTGTTGTGTTTTCATCACACTCAGAGAACTGCAGCATGACAGACAGACAGACAGACAGACTTTTTATCTATCTGTCTTGATGCATGCATCTATCTGTACTGTATTTTTCCCACCTCTCTTTCTTGGAAGAGCTTGTATTGGGAGAAGGGGTTGTTCTTTTTATCTTCCTTGTCACCCTTTGTACTAATGAGAAATCTCTGCAAAAGACCGAATGTGACAAAACTACTTAGCTGCTTCGTGTGACACAGTGAAAGGTGTCTCTGAGGTGTGGGTGCCAGATGGGCAAGCTGGAAGCTCTTCATATCAACAGAAATTCACCAAAAAACATGGTTTCCAACTGATATGCTAAGGCTGGTTGCTGCTCATGCAGCCAGAGCCCAAATCAACAGAAAAAAACATGTCATCTAGTCATGAAAGAAGATGGAGAGCCTCTCAAGAGGCATGGCCCAAATGTATAGCTTGCAAGTTTGCAAGGTAGGGAGCTGGTTAATAGCAAGTCAAACCATTGATGCAGTTAAGTTCAGGCAGTGACTACATTAGCAAGGTGAGTTGGTTTGATTTGCAGATTTTTTTAATGTGTTTGTTTAATTTGGGTGATCATCACACAGAGAGCCCTGCTTGTTTCTGCTGTTCAATCTGCTCATGGCCTCCTTTCTTTTGATACAGTCAACAGCTGACCTCCGACTCTCTCCCTTAACTTTCTGGGGTTAACAGAAATCAACACTTTGAAGGACAGAAGAATTGAATTCTTGAGCATTGCTGCCCCCACCATTACCCCACAAGCCAACACTGTGGAAGGAAGGAGAGAATCAGTCACCCAGTAATGCCATTTGGGTTACTTTCCTAGAGATAGTATCACCTCCCCATCATTTCAACTCCCAGCAAATACCCATGACTCACTCCCACTCATGGAATGCTTGAATGAGGAAAGCACCATTATTCTCATTTAATAAAATGGGATTAGATCACATGGAGAAATCATATCATTGACTCAGACTAAAAAGATCATTAGAAATGGCCTTTAGGCATCTAATGTCAATAGAGGTTCAAAATAAGGACACCATTACAGTATGAAAACAATTTAAAAGGTGAATTGGGTTTTTTGAAGTTGAGTTAAAGTTAAAGTATTTGAGCTGGTGTATGTGTGTCATAGGGAAACATTTAACTCATTTTAAGCTGTGTTCTATATTGGTTGAGGGGGGCTGCAAGGCGTTTAAGATTGCTGCCATTGAAGCTTTAACCCAGGGCTGTTCAACTATGAACAGGCAGAGGTCTACTTTTTCCAGCCAAAAGTTCCTGAGGGCTACTACACTAAAACCTCTACTTACGAATGTTATCCATTCTGAGCACATGCTCATAAGTAAAAAAAAATTGTAAGTAGAGCAGTGGTTTCCCATAGGAATGCATTGAAAATCAATTATTCTGTTCTGGAAGGAACAGATTTCAGTGTGCCATGGCCCTTCAACTGCCCTGCTCAGCTGAGACAGTAGGTTGGCAGATCCAGAAATTTGCTGGGGCAGTTGTGGTCCTTGGGATGGGAAAGGGAGGGGTGGAGAACTTATTCCCTCACTTTTTAAATTGATGACTGGCAGGTTACTTTTGAACCCTTTGCTGGCTACCGGTAGCTCACAGTCTACCTGTTATGCAGGCCTGCTTTAACCTATGCTCACCTGCTCCTGGGCCAGCCACTTGCCGTTGCTGCTGCAGTGTTTTTTTTTTTAAATCATTGATATTATGTCTTTCAAGCTGACATATTTATATGGGATAAAATATAAAAAATAGAGTATCATCAGCCTTTTCTCTTTCAAACTTCTGAGAGAGGATGCCCAGGGGTTTTTACACACACACAGAGAGAGAGAGGAAGCCAGACAGACAACACTGACAAGAGGGAGGCAAAATAAGTTGATGAGACATTGACAAGAAAGCATCACGACTAGAGATGGCCACGAAACGAGCAATTTTTCATTTTCGTTTTCTTGTTTCGTTAAGTAACGAAACAAAAAATGAATTTTGTCTCCAAAATGAAACAAAACGAACCGAAACAACAGAAATTTTGTCGTGCGTTTCGTTTTCATTGCGGCAAATACATTGAACTGTAATGAATGCTAACGAAATAGCAATTTTTCATTTTCGCTTTCGTTTTTTCATTTCATTATGTAACGAAACGAAAATGAATTTTTTTGCAAAAAATTCACGAAAAACAAAAACGAACCAAAACGGACCCCCTAAACGACAAACGACAAACGAAACACCATTTTTTTGAGTCGTGCCCATCTCTAATCACGACTTCTAAACCTGTGAAGAAGGACATACTTTCCAACTCACACTGGCTGCTGTTTTTAAAAATGTCTTTTAAACTGACATATTGTTATCTCAATATATCAGATTATAAAAAATTAATGGATCAAACTGTGGCCTAACACAAGTGTATGAATACACACACCTGCAGAAGATTTTTTTTAAAAATTGGTTTAACACCTTACCTTTTCAATTTATTCTCAATAGTTGAGCGTAAAAGTAACAACATCTGCAATGGTTTGTAAGTTAGTTCAATGCTGTCAGGTCCCATATGAGTACTTGTTCTTTTCAGTAATGGTCGTAGCTGTTTTAAAGTAGATCATGTGCTACAGCCCAGAAAGTGTCCTGTGTGAAAGACCTTAGGGGAAAAAAGTAATTCAAACAGGAGAAAGGAGAACAAGAAGGGGCTTGTTGGATTCCCAGTCAAGATAAGCTTATCTTGCAGGAGTACTGCTGATGTCCCAATGGGTCAGGATGGGTTTTGCTGAGAAAGTAAACTTTGAGAAGAGTATCAGAATAGAAAAATTGACTTGATTAAGAGGACAAGGCAGGAAGAAGCAGCAGTATTTAAAAATAGCTTGTGGCCTTAATATGGGATGCTGATAAGAGGGGAAGGTGAGCACGTAGCAGATTCATTCACACCAAGCCTTATACCAAATGATGGACAAGCAGGAAGAATGAAGAAAGGTTTTGGGAAGCAGTCCAGTGAAGGGCAAAGCACAATTTTGATGGAAGAACAAGGAGAGTCAGGAGGATACTAAAAGCAACTGGGAGCTAGTGTGGAGATTTACAGCTAGCAAATGACCACTTTTTTCTTCTTCAGATGTTGTGCCTTCCTCCTGCAGCTGGAGAAAGAGTTCTCCCTGAATCCCAAGGTCATGTGACAGCTCTGGGATTAATTGCCTTGTAGATAAATTGCCATGATACCCCCCCCCCCAGCTTTGCTTGTGTCAGCATCTTAAGCAACCATTTATAAAGAACTTCCAGACCTAAAACCAGGTTCTGGTCACTTGACCTGCAAGCTACTAATCTTACTCAGCCCTTATCTCTTCTAAGCCCCACAGTTGTTGGGCAGACAACTGCCAGTTCTATAGACCACGGGAATCTAGAATACTCTGTGTATATATAAATTGCTGCTGTCATTACTAAACAAATTCTTCTCTGAGAGGAAATAGCCTAGAGAAGAAGCCAAGTCTCCTTTTTGTTTATTCATTTAAGGTTATTCCTCAGGATAAATAACCCTTGTGCCATTATTTTAAATGAATATTGCCATCTAGGCTAGTCTTACTGTTATCTTTTTCTTAATTGAATTTGCCATCTTGTCAGTTCATGAGGAGGGATGGGAGGAATTGCTCAGGCTGGAAGAAACAGGCTGCTCAGACATCTTGAGACATCCTGTTGAGGAATTTCTCGTGTCCATGAGTGTCCTTCTTTCCAGCAAGAAGGCGAGACAAGTACACAGAATGTGTCACCAAGGCTTCCACAATGTGTGGAAAATGCCTCTGTGTAAAACTGCTCCATTTTCTGTTTATGAAGTCAAGCACACACACACACACACACACACACACACACACACACACACACACACACACACACACACACACACACACACACACACACACACACACACACACACACACCTATTCACACAGAGAGCAAGTGCAAAAGGATTGACTGATTGACCAAAAAGATGCACTCAACTAATCCAGGTCTTCCAGTTTTCAAAAGTCCACAGAGAAGGGAGCAGCCATCATGGTTTTCAGCAATTTGTGCAAAAGTAGTGATTACAACTGTGACAACTGTCATCATAAACACTAGAACATATCTTGGTTTCCTAAAGATGAAGAACTGTTTCTCATTGTTTGGCATGAGGGTGAGATGGGCAACAATATGGTGGTCTTCTCTACCACTACCACCCATCCCAAAATACAGGTGCAGGAAGCCTACTGGTCTCCAGACCTTTTGCTCTGTGACCTTCCCTGGCCAAAGTTTAGAAGAATTTGTTTTTGCAATACAACTCATGGCATTGGCCTGCTGGATAGGAGATTTGGATGATGTCATCCAAACATAAACTTTAGCAAGCATTATCTATAACAGTTGTTCATGCTAGCTGCAGCTGATAGAGGCTATAGGTCAAAATATATGAAGACCATCAGATTGCCTGTCTTTACATGGCTACTTGACAATGGGATGATTTGAGAAGATACCAAGTAATTTCACATCCAATACAAGACTGAAATTAAAGGGGTTTTTGCCCACATCATGGTTTTCTCAATTCACAGGCAAAGTATACTTTGTGCAAAACTCCTACAGTATCTCTTTGCTACACAAGAATCATCTTCTGAAGATAACCACATGGCCACTATCTGTAGAGCAAATACAACAGAGCAATAGGATGGATCACAAAGACACAAACAACCCATACAGTGCTTCTACTTTTATTATAAGACAATAGTTACCATATTTTTCAATACTATTAATTTTATAGAAAGTGGGTGCAACCATTCATAAATCATCGTTGAGATTTATATATAAAAATCACTGTCTTGTGGTTGGTTACACTGTGAGAAGCAATTTTTAAAGTCACCTCATCTACTATACGAGGGAGAATCAAGGCAGGATATAACCCTGTCCAGCCAATGACTTGAAAATGAAATTCTTAACACTATGACCTGCTGGCAACTGTCATCTCGCTTGCCTCAAGCATTACCTGTATTTCAGCTTCTTGCTGCTTGCACTATGCAGAGAATGCTTTACCAAGGCTATTTTACTGGGCTGCATACAGCAGATGAAATGTCACTCTGTTTACTTACATTTACTGTACACAAACTATCCATTTTAGGTGTTGCTGAGTGCTGACTTATTAGGTAGAGACAACAGAGATAGTGGATCTTCAGGTGGGTTCACTAGGTTGGTCTACCGTACCATTTTTCTTTCCAGGAATAATCACTTAACCAGAGTCATTGAACCCGTTAACCCACTTTGCCATGGACTTTTGAGTGCATGATAGTATATAGGCATGTGCACTACCCGCTCAGGAGCCCAGTCCTCCCACATGCTAGCCAGCTAACCAACCATTCACATGATTCTCAGCACCACATACCTAGATCCTTGGGGGCCAGGATGGAGTAGTAAGTAGCAGCAACTCGAACAACAGGTTTCCAGGGCAGAGTTCTTCACTGCAAGCTTCTTTCAGAGTGTGATGCTTTGAGAAGGTGATATTGAAGCATGGGGGCATGGCAACTTAACTCCAGTTTCCACCCCCACTAGCCATTTTCTCCCAGGAATTATACTGCCACCCTCCTTGGCAAGCTTTCCTACCTTGGGCACTGAGACAGGCCACCAGTGCCAATGAAGTATGCAAGTACAGAGGGTAAGGCAGCTGATTGAAGGTGGGCCATGCTTCCTGACCTAAGGTCCCTGCGGAAACTGATCTTCCCTTTTCTAACACTTCTAGGATTTAGGTATGAGTAACATGTTTCACTGGTTTCACTGGAACCTTCTCACACCACTACCATTAGCTGGGTTGAGGTTAGAATGTAAAAGCACTAAAATTAAAATATTTACATGGAGTAATTCATTGACAGATCCAGATTTTGTTACTTTTTAAGGTTTCCCGAAATCAATATTCCTTATAGAGATGGGCATGACCAGAAAAAATGATGTTTTGATTTTTCGTTTTTTGGAACGGGTCCGTTTCGTTCCGTTTCCGTTTGTCGTGAATTTTTTCGAAAAAAATTTTGTTCGACGTTTCGTTCGCCGTTTGTCATTTCTACTGTGATTTAGTGCGATTTGACTTCCCAGAGCATGAGGGCGTCCCACAATGACCCAGAGTAGGCGGAAAACACTTTAAACTGGGTGATGAATAAGATATTTAATAAATATATCATAGTATAAGACTGCATCCTATGCGATAAAGCAAACAAAGTGGACAGAATGCAATATTCTTTTTTTCTCTTGGTCAACGCTGACTGAACCGACCACCCTACTTGGTCTGGCTGCCTGTTATACTTTTTTTTTTGAAGCCTTTATCCATCCCATTTCCCCTCCACCTCTCAGAGGCAGCAGGAGACACAGTATTTCGTTCCTCCCCCAAATCTGGATGAGGGTCTACTCTACTCCTTTCAATGTCCCCTCCCCATGACACTCCTTGTAAAGCCAAGCAAATGCCACCCTGGTCAACTAGCAGTCAGAGATTCAGATGCTTCCCCCCACACACACACACTTATCTGGATGAGTTCCCCTCAATCTCTTGGGGAATCATTGCCAGCTGGAGTATCCCGAGGAGACCGGTTCGCTCATGGAGCGAGCAGACCTTCTCTCTCCTTGACCAGGTGGCACATTTCGAGGCCCATCTCCAGGGCAGAGACCCTCCGCTGCCCTCCACCCTGTCCGGCTTCCCTGCTGTGTCGCCGGAAGTGGCCTCAGTGTTGTCTCAGGCGGCCGCAGGTGGATGCTTCCCTCCCGCTCAGCATGATCCGGAGGACATGTGGGCCCACATTCAGCTCCTCTTCTCTGCTTTCAGCAAAGCCACGAAGCCAGAACGGCAGGGAACCACAGGGAGGGATTACTTTTATCTCTCAACGAAGCTTTCAGGGAGGAGACCAGTTCCACCAACCCAGTGAAGACAGAGTCCACGCACGCACGCGGCAAAGCCACGAAGCCAGAACGGCGGGGAACAATGGGGAGGAATTCTTTCAGTGGCCTCCTTTGGAGGCCACCAAGCCAGAGTTTTGACTGCCCAGTGCATACACAGTCTATGCACGCACATAGCAAAGCCACGAAGCCAGAACGGCAGGGAAGTTCAGGGAGGGATTCTTTCAGCCGCCTACTTTGGAGGCCAGTTTTCCAAAACCAGGAGGCCAGTTCCATCAACCCAGTGGAGACAGAGTCCACACACGCAGCCACGAAGCCAGAATGGCAGGGAAGTTCAGGAAGGGATTCTTTCAGCCGCCTACTTTGGAGGCCAGTTTTCCAAAACCAGGAGGCCAGTTCCACCAACCCAGTGGAGACAAAGTCCACGCACGCGGCAAAGCCACAAAGCCAGAATGGCAGGGAACAACGGGGAGGGATTCTTTCAGCCACCTACTTTGGAGGCCAGTTTTGACTACCCAGGAGACAAGTTCCACCAACCCAGTGGAGACAGAGTCCATGCACGCAGCAAAGCCACGAAGCTGGTACTTTTATCTCTTAACAAAGCTTCCAGGAATGAAGCCAGAGTTTTGGAGGCCATTAGGCCAGAGTTTTCAAGGCCACTAGGGCAGAGTTTGGGAGGCCACTAGGCCAGAGTTTTGCCTGCCCAGTGGAGACACAGTCCACCCAGGAAAGCCATGAAGCCAGAGTTTTGGAGGCCTTAAACTAGAGTTTTGGAGGCCACTAGACCAGAGTTTTGCCTGCCCAGTGGAGACACAGCCCACCCAGGAAAGCCACGAAGCCAGAGTGCAAATGTTAGGAAGGGATTGTTTCTTCTGCCTTTGGAAGCCGGAATGCTAGTTTGAAGGAATCTCCCCTCCTTCTACAAAGGGATTTCCCAACCTGGACTGTAACCAGTGGGAGTGAACACCCCCATGTTGGAGGAAAGAGTACCCCAATTCTAAACCAAATAGTTGATGATGACTGTGCCTGTTAAAGTTGGTCTCCTCAAGTGATTTTCTGCCTAGAGGCCTGGGCAGCCGTGGTTGCTGCCTGGGGAAGTCGAGGAGAGTGGCCAACAGGGCGTATGTCGGCTCGGAGGCTGAACTTGAAGCACTGACCCGCTGATAGGCTGAAGGAGAAGCACCTGGAAGGCCTCCTCCAAGCCGGGAGTCCCGAGAGCCTGACAGGCAGGCAGGTAGGCAGAGGGGCAGGGCGGCAGCCAGGCAGGCAAGGAAGCAGGCAGTCTGGCTTACAGTTAGGAAGGCAGGCTTGCAGGGTACCCACACAGGCTAGGGAAGGCACAAAGCCAAAGTGCCAGAAGGGAGGATTGTTTCTGCCTTTGGAGGCAGAGTTTCTCCACCCCAGGAGACCGAGTTTCATCAACCCAGGAGACAGAGTGGATGCAGGAGAACAGGGCTATTTCTTTAAGGCTGTAAGGAGAGCTAGGCCCCTGCTAATCAGCCTTTGAGGTAGGTTGTTGTAAAGTGCATCTCGACCACTTTGTAAGCAGAGTGGCTCCAAAACCCCGGGGAAGGGAGTAACACATTGAGGAAGGCAGGTATTAGGGTGTACTACACTCAGACCAGCCATGGCCAACGGTGAAATATTGGGCCTACACTGACCGTAGAAAAAAATCTTCCTCGGCTGCTATAAAGACCAGGGAAGCCCTATAAAAACAGGGCAAATTAACTAGCCCTTATTAGATCCATACATGCAGCGGAATTACAGGCATTCAGGCAGACAAAGGTGGAAGGCAGGAAGGCAGGCGAAGCATACAGGCAGGCAGTCATATAGACAGAGCAGACAGCCAGGCATAACTGCGTTGCGCTGGTGGAATGTTAGGATGGGAGGCATACAGATATTGGTTAGATTGGGTTAGGGTTAGGGTTAGGGGAAGTTGCACGGCTGCAACCCCAACAGTCTTGTCCGGTTCAAAATTATAAACATTGAATTGTCCTCCCTGGTTTGGAGCCAGGCAAGGGCTAGAGAAATTGGGCCTACACAGACCCTTCAAAATGACACATTGAGTGGTCCTCCCTGGTTTGGAGCCAGGCAAGGGCTAGAAAAATTGGGCCTACAGATACAGTATGATTCCCTTCAAATGACACATTGAGTGGTCCTCCCTGGTTTTGAGCCAGGCAAGGGCTAGAAAAATTTGGCCTACAGATACAGTATGGTTCCCTTCAAATGACACATTGAGTGGTCCTCCCTGGTTTTGAGCCAGGCAAGGGCTAGAAAAATTGGGCCTACAGATACAGTATGATTCCCTTCAAATGATACATTGAGTGGTCCTCCCTGGTTTGGAGCCAGGCAAGGGCTAGAAAAATTGGGCCTACAGATACAGTATGGTTCCCTTCAAATGACACATTGAGTGGTCCTCCCTGGTTTGGAGCCAGGCAAGGGCTAGAAAAATTGGGCCTACAGATACTTTATGATTTCCTTCAAATGACACATTGAGTGGTCCTCCCTGGTTTGGAGCCAGGCAAGGCCTAGAAAAACTGGGCAATAATCGAACCCTCCAAATTGAGTGGGAATGCAGGAAGGCAGACAGACAGGAAGGCAGGCAGGCAAGCAGGCAGTTAGGCAGGTAGGCACAGGGCCAGCCAGCCAGGCAGGCTGGTAGGCAGGCAGGCAGGCACACAGGCTGGCAGGAAGTTGGGCTTGCAGGGAGGAAGCCAAGCTGGGAGGCAGGCATAATTGCAGGCAGGCAGGCATAAGTGTTGTTAGAGCAAGGGAGGCCTGTTTGGAAGGAACCGGTGGAAGAACGACTGTGGGCCTAGGTCTTGGAGTGTTGGGGTAATCCCAACATGGAAAGGTTGAAGCAGATGAAAGTCAACCTTTCCACGGTCTCTGGGTCCAGACGAGAGTGGCGCGGCCTCAGGACATCTCCCATGTGGGAGAAGACACGCTCACTCTGGACACTGGTGGGTGGGATGGACAAGAGGTCCAACGCCAGAGTTGAAAGAGCGGGCTAGATGTCTGCCTTTCTGGCCCAGTAGTGGAGTGGGTCCAAGGTGAGGGATTGGAGGGGCTCGGCCATGTACTCCCTCACCATGGTCAGAGCGGGGTCCAGTTCTTCTTCCTCCCTTGCCTCCACTGAGGAGGAGACTGCCATGGCTAGGGCAGAGGCCAGGTAGTTGGCTGCTTGGTACGGAACCTGGTCTCTGGGTGTACACTCCTGCAGTAGAGGAGGAAGAGGATCCTTGCGAGCATTCCTCTTCTGGATTGCTCTGACTTCCGTGTGCCCTTGGGAACGTCTGGGCCTGATTTAAGACAGCCCTGCGGACTTGACGGCATAGCTCCATCTTCCAGGAGTTCAGGTCGGCAGGGCTCCCCGCGAAGGAACCCTTGATGTGAGGGTCGCACAGGCATGCCATCTGGTACACCTTTTCCCTCCTCAGTGGGTTAAGGCGGGTATCCATGCCGGTCAACAGCCTGTCTGCCAAGGCCCTGCTCTTTGGGAGAAGATCAGCTTCTTCCCGGATACTGCCCTCTAGGCGTTGGTGAAGGGCATGTATGAGGGGGAGTACGTGGCCCAGGCTGGCGTTGTAGTTGCTGAGGACGTGGGTGGTCTCCTCAAAAGGCTGCAGGATACCCACCATCTGGGAGAGGGCAAGCCACTCGGTAGCACCAATGTCCAACACCCTTCCCTCAGGCAGGATGGGAGTGGTTGACATGACGTATTCCACCACTTGCCTCTGCTCCACCAGGCGCTTGACCATTTCGTAGGTGGAGTTCCACCGGGTGGTCACGTCCTGGATCAGGACGTGCTCTGGTCGGCCCATCTCCGCCTGCTTCTCACGCATCATCCTGGATGCCTTAACGCTGTGTGAGAAGTGCCCAACTATTTTCCTGCACTTGTCCAGCAAGGCCTTGGTCTCCAGGTTCCCCTCACACCAGGAGTCCTTTGGTGCACCCAGCACAATGGCATCGCCCACCACTAGATGCAGTTTGTGTGCTGCACAAACGATGCCCTGGAACCCTGCCCTTTCAACCGCGTTGATCATGTTACGTCCTGTGTCAGTGACCATGAATCCGTGATTGACCTGCCCCTCGGTTGCCAATCCCCACTCTCGCAGTGCTGTCTTTAGGACCTCAGAAATGTGGATGCCTTTGGCACTGTCCCCCATGCTTTGTGCCTGGAGAAGCACCACCCTGTACCCTCTTGGGGTGCCCCCTTGTGGCTCCCCCTGAAGCTCTTCTTGGGATGCCCTAGTGTCAAGGACCTCCTTGGGTTGCCACCAATGAGCCGTCAGAGAGAGGTATCTGTGGTGCCAACCGGTCCAGAGGTCGGAAGTGAAGTGGATCTTCCTTCCTCTGGGTGCCTGCAGCAGGTCCTGGACCATGTCCCTGATGGACTCAAAAAGGGAGGGAATCACCCGCCTGCTGAAGGTACGCCGGGATGGAGGCTCGTACAATGGAGCCACGTGCTTCATCAGGTGCCTGAAGCTCGATGACTCTACAAAGGAGAGGGGAAACCCTTTCATGGCCACCATTTCACCAACCACGCGAGTGGTGGTCTCCTGTGCCTTGGCCCTATTACGTTGACTGACAAAACTCCCACACAGTGGCACCACTTCCTGCAGAGTGGCCTGCCTCTTCCCACTCTCAGTGGAGCTGTCTCTGGAATCCTCCTTCCCCATTCCTGCTTCCCCCCTCTTTCTCCCCGAGGAACCAGGGCCTGACACTGTCCCAGGCAGAGTCCCAGGGTGCCTTTGCATGAGATGGCTATGCAAGGCACTTGAGGAGAGGTGTTTGGGGTCGTTCCCCCTGCGCACGACCACCCCGCATTTCTTGCACACTGCAAGCCTCGAGTCTTCCAGGCTGTTATCAAAATGCTCCCAGAGAGAGCCGTGAGGCTTATGGAAAGTACTGCCCCCTCTGGTACTGCCTGCCGCTGCTGTGCTGGTGGTGGTGTGGCTTGTGCCCTGCTGGGACAATTGACTGCTGCTGTCACGGGTGGTACTCTGGTCCTGGGTGGAAAGAGCGCTGCTCCTTCCATCACTGCCTGAAGCCTGCCTTTTGTCTGTTCCTGCCAACAGGTCCTCAGAATCCGGCAGATGCAGATGAACAGAGCTTTCTGATTCTGAGTACTCGTCTTCCTCCCGATACAAGGGGTGTGTGTGAGTGTGAGACCTTGGCGATGGGGATCACATGCAGTCATCCATGCTTCCCTCAGTGACAGAAGATGGTCCGGTGGTGCTGGTTGTGCAGGTGCTGCTTGGAGAGGGAGTGGCAGCAATATCACTATCTGCACTACTTCCTGTGCCTTCCTTCAGAAATGTGCCCCTATTTATTTTAGTGGGGGTTCCCCTGCCCTTCCCTCTGGCTCTGCCAACCCTCCTCATTTTTTTATTTCTCAAAGTTATAGAAATGTATTTTCTTATTATATTTGTGTTAAGTAAAACAAACTATTCTAATAAACTTATCCTTTTGACCCACAAGCTTACTCTCACACTGTGTCCTTTTGTACAAGCTTTCAAAGCCTGAAGTGAAAAGAGAGTAGGGGTACTCTGAGATGCCTCCCCAAAAAGATATTGGTGTGTAAATAAAATATAGTTCAGTAGTTATCAAGGCAACAACTAAGAATGGTGTAGCATAGCTAAATGAATGAATGAAATGAAATATAAAAGTGTCTCTTCTTGCTCTCAGGTCAGGCTGTAAAACTTAGGAAGCAAAGGGTACGGTAGTATTTGAAAATAGAAACTATTAAATCCAGACCAGAAGTCCAGAAGAAAACTCTTCTTCCCTTCTTCAGCAATCAGTCAGCAAAACTGCAGTGCATGCAGGCCAGGCACAGTCAGAGAATAAAATTAAAATAGTTTTCTAAATTCTAATTCAACTTGATCCACTGAAATGGAATGTGCCTGCCTGTGTGTGCAAGTGCACACACAACACAACAAGTTTATGTATGTAAGCAAACAAACAATGAGCGGAAGTAATGAATAAATAATATTGTAAAAGATTTATATTGTCCCCTTTTGGAGGAGGTTCAGTTTCTTGCACCCCCCCCCCAAATTGTGGGTGGGTGTGTGCAAGCAAATTAGGCTCTCCCAGCCTGTAATTGAACTGGTGGTGTGTCACTGGAATTTGTACAGCTGGACAGGTGGCTTCAGCCACAGCCCAAAAATAAGCATGAAGTGAAAAGAGAGTAGTGGTACTATGCCTCCCAAGAAAGATATTGGGGTGTAAATAAATACAATATAGTTTAGTAGTTGTAGTCAGGGAATAAAATGAAAATAATTTTCTAAATTCTTCTGATCCACTGAAATGGAATGAAAGGACAGTAGTGGTACTATGCCTCCCTGCCTATTTTTGTGTTCAAGTTTGCACACACAACAAGTTTGAATTCAAGTGTATGTGTGTAAACAAACAAACAATGGAGTAATGAATCAATAATATTTGTAAGGCTGATATCAGCTGCAGCAGCAGCTGGACAGGTGGCTTCAGCCACAGCCCAAAAATAAGCCTGAAGTGAAAGGACAGTAGTGGTACTATGCCTCCCAAGAAAGATATTTTTGGGGTGTAAATGCAATATAGTTTAGTAGTTGTAGTCAGGGAATGAAATAAAACTATTTTTCTGAATTCAAGTTCTGAATTCAACTTGATCCACTGAAATGGAATGTGCCTGCCTGTGTGTTCAAGTGCACACACAACACATCAAGTGTTGTGTATGTAGTAAACAAACAAACAATGGAATAATGAATCAATAATATTTGTAAGGCTGATATCATCATCATCATCAGCTGGACAGGTGGCTGCAGCCACAGCCCAAAAATAAGCCTGAAGTGAAAAGACAGTAGTGGTACTATGCCTCCCAAGAAAGATATTTTTGGGGTGTAAATACAATATAGTTTAGTAGTTGAAGTCAGGGAATGAAATAAAACTATGTTTCTGAATTCAAGTTTGAATTCAACTTGTTCCACTGAAATGGAATGTGCCTGCCTGTGTGTGCAAGTGCACACACAACACAAATTTAAAAACAAACAATGAAGTAAGTAATTAGTAAACTAAATAAATAATATTGTAAAATATTCTCCACTTAGGATAGAGGTTCTGTTCTTGGACTTGCAGCCCAAAAATTAAGCCTGAAGTGAAAAAAGAGTAGTGGTACTATGCTTCCCAAGAAAGATATTGGGGTGTAAATACAATATAGTTTAGTAGTTGTCAGGGAATGAAATAAAACTATTTTTCTGAATTCAAGTTTGAATTCAACTTGTTCCACTGAAATGGAATTGCCTGCCTGTTGGGAAAAGAGAAAATAAATGGTAGTATATAATATATTTTTAAAATAAATCCACACCTCCCACTCCCAGATGTTGGGAAAATAGAAAATAAATCTTTATCCAATATAAAATAAAAAAAATATCCTCTTTACAAACTCCCACAGAGAACAGAGAAAGAATAAACTGCTATTCCCTTCAGCAGACAAAGCTGCAGGGAATCAAATAAATTATTTTCTAATAAAACCAATTCCCTCCCTGCCTGCCTAACTTAAAGCCTAAAGCCTCCCAGGCCTCCTTCCTCGAATAATAATCTCTGTCTCAATCGCACAAGCACCACCAGCACAGCCCTCCTCCCTCCACATCCAAGACCCAACTGCGATTTCTGGAAGGTGCCTCGGCTTTTTATGCCCTCCGAGACATCCAGAAGTGTCAGTCAAAACCTGGCCATGCCATTGGTGGAATTGTTCAAAAAATTTGCATGGACCAATCCCATGTCCAGCCCAATTGGGCAGGTTTAAAAAATAAAAAATAAAATAAAATAAAATAAAATAAATGTGACGTTTTATTGCAATAAAAAACCCACTGCTGCTACTATTAAAATTCAGACATTTAAAATAAATAAATTTCACATGTTTCTGTGGTGATTTGGTGTGTGTTTTGACCACGATTTCAAAAGAAAAATTGTGGTCGCCATTTTGAATTCCCCCCCACCGCATGGCATGGCGAGACAACGAGGATGACCCCCCCCAGCCTGGTGCAAGCAGCCCAGGACAGGAGAGGAGGGGGGAAAGGCCGGGGACACACACACCCCAGAAACCACCCCTCTGGTAGGTGGCAAAGCCTCAGGCAGGCAATATTTTTGCCTGCTTTTTCAGCCGGGAGTCAGGGTTTTTTAAAAAAATCTTTTAAAAACTTTTTCTGTGCTTCGCATCGAGCAATCGCCGCGATGCCACAAACGGAAATGAAAAACCCGACCAAATTTTTCTTTTTTGGTTTGAGTTCGAGTTGTAAGAGCTTAATTACCGTTACTGTTTCCGTTACATCTGGAAACGAAAAAACGGAAACAGAAACGAAGATTTTGCCGCTCTGTGCCCTTGTCTAGTTCCTTAGATGGCAACAACTCTTCAGGAAACATCTCATTTCAATTGCTCTATTATTCTAGTAGAAAAGAAATGGCCTAGTAATTCCCATCATTGTTTTGAGAATGAACAAGATGGGCAGTTTGCAAATGCAAAGTGGTCTGTTAATGGTCCTTAACACTCAGAGGGAAAAACATAATAATCGTTGTCCTGGTCAACATTGTCTATTCATTTTGCTGCTGTTAATCTTACTTTGCAATATGTGCTGTTCATCCACCCAAAAGTTAACATGATTGATGACCCGTTAAGAAAATAGAGGAGAAAATTGTCTGTGAAGATTCTCAGTCATCCAGGCGAGGTTATCTGGAAGTTGAGTGATGCCAACTGGACTTTGTTTTTGTGAGATCGAAATGTTTTGCTAATCATCCAAGCAGCTTCATCAGACTGACAAAAGTAGCAAAAGGCTTCGATCTTATAAAAAAGGACGTCTAGTTGCCATGACTCAACTTCAAGAGGAGAAAATCATGACTCAGTCAGCCTACTGCAAAAATGCTGTAACGAAGAGCAGAAGAAGGATATTATGGTAAAATGAGGTGACACTGAGCCTACCCCAATGCCCCAGACAGTAACATTCTGTAGTATATCTTAAAAGTCACTACAAGCATTGCAATGAGATGCAGAGAATGAAAGCAGGGAAAAGACAACATTACAAGCAACTACAGTATATTCTCATTGTAGCCTGGAAAAATGCCTGTTTTTTTCTCTGCATGATATGAAACACTTTCAAGGCAGGTGACCTCATCTTAAGAAGTTCCTATTATTGCATCTGTACAGAAAGTGAAGTTAAAAACAGGTTGAACAGCATGGTTTCAGTCAAACAAATTGGAGATCCAGTAAGATGGTCTATCAAAGTGTGTCAGGACACTTTCTTGCAGATGAATCCACATGCTGATTGCTGCCCTGGATTTTTCACTTTCCCCCTCTGCCAGGGAGACTCATTTGCTCAATGTCAAAGACGGTTACTTCATGTCCCTCTCATCGCGGTTCGCAGTCCCGCTTGGGACCGGTATGAGAAAATGTTACTCCACGTTCATTGCGTGATGGTGGAATCTCATCCTGACCACGCCCCCTGAACTGGGATTTAAGCATGATGAGCCATACTTCTCCCTGACCTCTGACCTCAGGAATTCTCTTGTCTCAGTTCCTGTTTCAAGACAAGTGCCTGCGGGACTGCTCTTCTGGCCAGCTTGCCAGGTGGCTCCAGCAGCGCCCGGCTGCGGGACGGCTCTCCTGGTGGGCTTGCCACCGGCTCCAGTGGCACCTGGCCCCAGGAGGGCTCCCCACGGCTGCGGGAACGCTCTCCCAGCAGGCTTGCCACTGGCTCCGGGATGGCTCTTCAGGCCCTGGGAGGGCTCTGAAAGAAATGAATATGAAACAATTTTTTAAAAAAATCATTTCATATTAAACGAAACAAAACAGCCCCCCAGGGCATGAATATTGAAACAAAACACCATTTTGGTGTTTCGTGCCCATCTCTATATAGCAACCAAGGATGGGCATAGCCAGGAGCCAAAACACACACACACACACACACACACACACACACACACACACACACACACACACACACACACACACACACACACACACACACACACACACTTACCTAAACATGGTGTTGGAAGGCAAGCATTCACACATACACACAGAAAACTTTTGCCTGGTGAGCAGAAGTGGGACATTTGGACATAGCCTGCAGGAAAGGTATCCCACTTGCTGTAATGTGTGAGAAACCACTGCAATGTCATTTCCTTTGACACAACAGATACAGATATTTCACCAGAGGTCATTTCCGCAGTTTGGCTTCAGTCCTGCCCAGGACTATACTCTGTTGCTATTTGACAGTAGGGCCCCCAAAGCCTACTTTACTAGCCAACAGAAGACTGTTCAGATTCATTCTTTGTCTACAAGGTTAGAAAGAATAGGGGTGGAATGGGAAGGAAATTGTTGAGTCCGCTAGAAAATAAATGCCAGCCTCTCAAAGGAGGCTGAAAACTAGCAGGAAATATGTGTTCATTTAGAAACGCCTCCTTAGCGTAAAGGCACGGGAGTGCAGAACCTCCGAGCAAAACACTCAGAGCATGAGATGGAAAAACATGTCCACAAGGAGAGTGCATCCAGGTGCTGTTTCGATAATTGGGTCATTGCTTGCATCTTCATGAATACCCGGTTCCCTCAGGAGCCACAGGAGCATGCTCAGAGGTTGCTCAGTGCCTCCCAAATCCATTGCTCATCCCTTACAAACCTTAATTTAATTTAGAAAAAAAAACAGCCCAACTGTTTCAAACATCTAACCAGGGCAATGTGAAAACACAGACAATGTGTCCTTCAGAGACTCCTGTTCTCTAAGAGCCATTTCCCCTTAAAAAGACATAAAAGACATTCTTCGGTGTATGTCTAATTCATTCCCAAATATCCAGATTGTTTCCTCATTGCCCTAAAAAGGGTTATTCGTTGTGCAGTGTTTCATACATTAGTGTGCCCTCATTAAGTGACATGCTCATTGAAATCAAAGGCATTACCATTCTGTTCAAAAATGCCAGTTTGATCCCTGACTGGGATATACACAGCACCTGCCAGCATCTGGCCCTGCCATTTACAAGGTTTGGGGGAAGTAAAAGGTAGCAGCAGGCAAAGAACAGGTTAATGGGAGGTCTGGGGAGGTGCAGGCACAATCTGCCACATGCAGATCAATCCACAGAGTCAAGCACTGTTTCTTCTATCCAACCTGTGTGTAATGGGGTAGGGGGGAATGAATTGTGCATGTGTGGCTTATGAAGTACATCAAGAAAACAGGCTGGAGGGAGGGAAGAACCACATTTTTAACAATAACAACAAGCACCTGATGCTTCTACTGAGGCATAGAATTTAGTTGACCTTATCTGAACTTATCCCCACACACTGTTCTTGAAAGACATGATACAATCAGAGAAACAGAGGGTCAGCCTTGCCTAGTAAAGTCTGTGAGGGAGGGGAGGAATCTAGACACTAACCAACTGCTAGAGGCCTCTCATTACAGTAAAATGTAAACTCTTATAAATAAGCCATTTTCTTCTTAGTCCCCTCGCTAAGTCATGGCAGTTCCCCCTAAACCTGACCTCTTCAACTAACGGTTCTATTAGAGGCACCATGTTCTTTGTATAAGCTGTAGGGATTCCATTGCCTTTACCTTTTCTGGAGAAAATGGGAGCACGTGACTCATGACCCAGTTTTAGGCGGAACAACAAATCCCACTGTAAATATTTCTTTTAACCTAATGTCCATGGTGTATTGGTTGACTGTGTGGACACACATCCTGGTTATGTCCTGGGTAAATTAGAAATGATGACTGAAATGTGAAGCAAATTTCAGTAAAAGAGAATGAGAAAATATTGGTTGTTTTAAGAAGCTAGAGCCATGCTGGACAAATAGTTTCATTTCCAAAGCAGTTTTAATTTTATTTATTTATTTATTTATTTATTTATTGGATTTCTATGCCGCCCATCTGGCAGCGAGGTCACGCTGGGTGCTTAACTAAAGAAGGGATGGGGTGTCATCGGGGAGGTAGCAAATCAAGCAAATTATATTTATATTTTTAATGCAGTAAGTTGCTTTGCACAACTTGTGTTACTAGTTTCTTTGCTATCCATGAGTGACTGTGTACGCACCTCTCCAAAGTATTTCAAGGCTTGCCAAAGTTGGGTTAATTGAGCCACTCAGACCTTGTTCATTAGCCTCTTGCTTTAATAAAAGCACTTGTGCTACTCATACATACCGAGACAAATTGAGATAAAAATATAATTAAATGGAGTTCTTATTTAGCTAGTTTCCATTTTAGTTCCCAGTGGCTAATGATTTAGTGCACACAATGGGCTAAAGGGAAATATCAGCTGCAATAAAAGATTCACCAGTAATCCAGTGGGAGGAACACTCTTGCGGGCTCTGCATTATGCACACATGAAGGATGCAAATCCTTTCATCTTACATCTTCACACATGAGCCGGCTCGTCCAGAGTAACCTCCAAAGGGAGGGGCCGTTTTGCCCTCCTGGGCAAAGGAGCATGAGACTCGCCTGGGAGTCCCATTCCAGGTGGGACAGTAGATAGATAGATAGATAGATAGATAGATAGATAGATAGATAGATAGATAGATAGATAGATAGATAGATAGATAGATAGATATGTAACAGGTCTCCTCCCCTGGCGACAGCCTCATTCAGTGGCAGGTGTGAGTCGAAGTGGCTGCACTCAAGGGCTGGATAGGAAATTTTGACCTGTTCCCAAATTGGACCAGGTGAGTGGGAATTTTCACCTACCTCACACTGGCACTTGGTGGGTGAGTTAGGGCCTTTTTACACGACCCCTAAGATCTGCTGGTCCCTTAAATTTGGACCAGAGATCTTGAGGGTTCGTTGCTGTTCCTCCGTCCCCACCCGCTCTGTACTTCTTTGTTCTGTCTGCGTGAGGGGAGGGAGAAAAAAAGCCTTAGACAGGGACAAAAGAATGCATTCTTACCTCCGGTGCCGATGGAGGTTGCTCTGACCTCCGTTTACTTCCTGGTTCCTCTTTAAGGGGCGGAGGAAAAAGAAAAACAACAGAAAGAAGTGAGAAGAGCTCAGGCACTCTCCGCATCAAATATTTTTCACCATCAAAAAGCAGGTACAAGAAAAGTGCACTGGGTCGCGCTAAAGTGGGCGGGGTCGCACTTAATTGTCTGCAAACTCCGGAGCTGGTGGGTAAACATTTTTAAGGTCCGGAGCTTGCAGCCATTTGCGGCGGAACTTAGGGGTCGTGTATAAACGCCCTTAGTTAAGAGGTTAGTAGCACTGGTCACACTGGGTGGTAGTGCAGAAGGTAAAGGCATTCATTGAGTAAGCAAAGGGAATACCCGCTCCTAGACCATCCACCCTCTGAACGCTGCAGATCTGGAGATTATAGTGTTGGATGGAAGATACACAGGGATGCCTCCTCAGGTCAAGAGTCCCCACAAGAGGGGAGCTTGAGGACCTGGGGGTGGTACATAGGTTTACCAGCCGTGGGGGCACTGTCTAGGTGACTGCGCTGCTAGGGGGTTGTGACTCACCCTAAAGCTTGCTGGTTGGAGTGATCCTGGGAGACCTTGGGGTTCCAACCATTGATCCACACTATGGCAGGCCCCTCTTAGGTTTACGTTTACATTAATGGTTAATATGTTTTAATAATATGTGGCCCAGGTTAAAGCCACTTCTGGTGTCTTGCCTCTTTATTTTGCCTTGGGAGGGCAAGAGGACAAGGAAGTGTACATTGTTTTCTCCTAGCATGCAATGCAGCAAAGTAAATATTGATGCTATCAGCAAGTGTCCCTACACAGGCAAGGATGATTTTTGCACTGATGGTGTGTGTTGGCTCCAAAGCTACTCCTGACAGTCCAGGTGTGTGTTGGCTTTGGAGTTATGGGGGTAAAGAAGACCATAGCAGAGATGTGGATACAAAAGAATGCCTGCAGAAAGTGGATAGGGAGTTTTTCTCACAGTTTAATAATACAATAACTTAGCCAATTAAACTAAATGATGCACATTCAGAATTAAATATACTGTTGGTCCCTAACTTGTATTTTAGGATAGTACACTGTGTGTGTGTGTGTGTGTGTCTGTGTGCATGTGCATACACACGCATGCACACATACACACAGACAGCAGATAGATAGATAGATAGATAGATAGATAGATAGATAGATAGATAGATAGATAGATAGATAGAAATGATTTCCATGATTTTTATCCCAATGAGAATCAACAAAGTGACCTTCTTTGTAACTTCTATAAGTGCAAGAATGCCACCAGTAGGAGAAACAACGATTCAAGAAGTGCTGTTCTCCAGAGTTTCAAGTAGGACCTTTTCCAAAATGGATTGGGATCAAACATATTCATGTTGGAATTATGGTAAAACATCATGTCCTTCTGTTGTCAGGCAAAAGCTTTCCCTTTCACAGTGTCTTTTAAGCAGCAAATGAGGATCTAGGGCATACTGTATTTTCCAAATTTATATTTTTAAAATATTCTAAATGCTTTAAAAATATTTGTACTCTGAGTTTTACTCTTGACTGATTTTTGATTGTTTTTATTGTAGTTTCTGTATAGTATTTTAGATCTTCTGTATACTAAGGTTTTAGTTGTTGTCGGCTGCCTTGGTTCCCCTACATGGAGAAAGACAGCATATAAATGAAATAAGCAAGCAAACAACGGTAGGAAGCATCTAGGCAGTAAATACATTTTTCTATGTAAATTTATCAAGAAACATAAAAAGTTTAAAGTCAAGAAACAGCTGGAGGCAATCTTAATATCACCCATCTTTTGATGCTGTGCCTGTGTTCTTTCTGATCAATAATACATGACTTACAGATCAGTGACCTCTTTGGGTATCATGTTAATGATATTTGTTCATTTGTTATGAACATTGCAAAATGTCTTAGGCCAAGCACCTCATGAATAGATTTTTCTTTTGCCTTCTCTAAATGTCTTCTCTCCCATTTCTTTTTAATTTTTGTTCTTGTTCTGTGAAAAGCAGGATTTTTTTAAAAAAGCCATCCCACTCCTACTCTTGATCCAGTTGAACAAATTGGACCATGAGGGGGGGTGTTGCTGCTGCTTTATTTTCGAAGAAAAGAGATATCAGTCCTGTAGACATGACAGCTCACGTTTATAGGATGACATACATCAATAGCTCTGGTCAGGTTGAATGCATGCTTCACAAATGTGACGGTTTTTCAGGTCAAAATGTAGAAGACCTTTGTTTTTAGTTTTATTCTGGACTCTAGGTCTTGTTTCTACAAGAAAGCTTCCACCGCCACCACTACCCCTTTGGACTTGGGTTCTTCTGATTGTTGTAAAACCAGGCACTCTAAACTTGCTTTTTTTCTTCTTCATGAGACTTTTAAAATGGTAGCTAGACACAAGTGTGTGTTCATTATTTGCAAAACTGCTAAAGGGAAGGCCAGACTGGGGTAATGGGGAAGGATATTGAGCTTTGTTTATTGATGGGAATCTCAGCAATCAAGCTTGGAGGTTCACTGGCACTTTCTCATCATAGCACTTTTAAATGGGATGCCACTGAAGTAAAGGAAATGGGATTAACATAGTCTGTCTGGATTCACTTGCAAATTTGCCATGTGGAGAACCAATCAGGCATGTGAAGGAGATGTGTCCAGGTGGTATTGACACAACAGCCAGAGTTCTCTGCTTATTTTCACTTGCAAATCTTTGAATTTTTAATGTGGAAAAAACATCCTAATCCTTTGGACATTTGCCATCAACATCTAATTTATTAAGAGCACTTGGATGTTAAAGAAGAATGTATAGTTTCTCCCCATTGTGTGCAATTCTTAATGGGTTAAGTAGTGATGTTTATTCATTCTCCTTCATTCTGGCTACTAAGAAAAATCATGAGTCATATCATGCCTTTGGTGTGGAAATAATAAACCCTCCCTGTTCCAAATGGCTGGACAACTGGATAGGTTTTTCAGAAGTTGTGAAAAGAGATTGAACCAGTGATGGTATTGTGTTTCTCTTTGTCTTAAAGGACCCAACCTCCAGTCCTCCTTTGCTAATTATACCAAGTTTATCCTATCCTTCCTTATTTCCCTGTCCCCATTTTGTTTATATTGAGAATGGTCTACACACACACACAAACTATTATGGAACTAAGGGTGGAGGAAGGAGCTCCTACTGAAGCTGCCATGGCAGATGGAGTACAACAGTGGTTTCTGCTGGGGCTGTGCAACAGATTCCATCAAATTTTGAACCAAAACAAGTTCATTCAGACCAATACGGTTCATGGATAGCAGATTGGTTAGGTTCAAAGCAAGTCTAAAGGATGAGAATTTGATTGAATCATTAAGCCCAAACAGTAATGGACAGAAAAATGCAGCCAAAACAAAAACATAATATGTTTGAGCACTCAATATTTGCAAAACCCTAAAAGAAAAGAGTCTCCATAATGGGGAAGGAAGTGACTTTGTTTATTGATGGGAATCTCAGCAATCAAAGAAGAAGAAGAAGAAGAACTTTCTCATCAAGCACTTTTAAATGGGATGCCAAGAAGTTGAAGTTTGAAGAAGAAGAAGTTCTTCAAAACTTTACCAGTTACAGTCAATCAAAATTATAAAAGCATTGTTGACTAATGATATAACAGATACAGGGTTTTTCTCTGCCTCTTCACTTGCAAACTAAATATCTGTTAAATGTCAGAAAAGCCTAGCCTAATCCTCTCTTTGCCTTCTTAATTTTGCCTCTTTTCTGTAGTTCTGATGGTCTTATTTCTGAGAATAGCAACTGGATATAATTACTGTGTGAATTAGTTCCCAAATCCTCAATAACAACAGGGACTACTGAAGTGTGTTTCATCCACAAGTGAGATGTTTTGATTGCCAAGTCTCTGTATTATTATTATTATTATTATTATTATTATTATTATTATTATTATTATTATTATTATTATTATTATTATTATTATTATTGTTGTTGTTGTTGTTGTTGTTGTTGTTGTTGTTGTTGTTGTTTGTTGTTGCACAGCAAACAAGAGAACTTCACTTGTTTTTATATTACAAATCTCTAGCCAAACGCTTCCCAAGCGTTTAGGACTACGTGATGTATTAGTGAATTATGCGAGCAGATTCCAGTAAGGTGGCCTTCTGCAGCTGACTGATGGTGACTTTGTCAACTCCACATGGGATTTGAGTCTTGGAAGTGTTCTAGGATGCTATAACTCCTGTCCACGCCTCAGGGTAGCTAGATTAGGCTGGGCAAAATAAGCATTGTTCAACAGCAGGATGCATGCGGTTACTCACTCAGCAGCATCCTAGTTCTCAGACCCAAGCATGAGATCAGGATAGTGGCGACTGCCAACTACAGTTTTCCAGGAACAGTGAATCTATTATCAGTTTAAGCCCACATTTATAGGATGTCTCCAAGATGCTGATGAACCCTGTCTTGCAAATCCATCTAGCACCTTGGAGAGCTCTTTTAATGTTCAGACTATGACCAAGTGGGTTCACAAGCCTGACAAAATGTGAGGCCCCAGCTTCCACTGGACCAGGGAATTGGCCTTTGAGATTCCTCATGATCGGGCCCTTTCCATGTCCCAAAGGCAAGCATTGAGAAGGGACTAGAACTATTCCTAGTTCAAATGACTATGGAAATGGGCAGGAGATTCTCAGCACGTGAGGAAGGAATTTGGTTAAATCTTGATGGATCAGATATGAAACCCCAAGTCATGGGGGAGGGGGACCTTTTATGTTTTGGTAGCTGGGCAGGCTGCTTAATTTGACCCTGCCAGCAGATGTAGTGGTTCTCTCCACGCCTGGAAGCTCGTGCTTACTGTGCAACCTTACATATCGCATGCATGGCCTACAGAGAACCCCCAAGATGCTTCACTGCTGCCAGCATGCAATGGTTCCCAGCCTTGGGTCTTCAGATGTTCCTGGGTGAAAACTAATGATGTCAGCCACCTTGGGTCCATTTAAGGAGAAAGGTGTGGTTAAAATATTGTAAAGAAATTAATAACTAAAAGCACCCCAAAAGTCTTCACCATTAGCTGTGCTGCCCAGAATTTCTGAGAGTTGTAGTCTAAGAACACCTGGGAGTCCATGGTTGGGAAGCTAGAATTGCGCCATTGCTGCAAAGTCTATGCAACAAGAAAGATCTCCCATGGTGCCACTGGCTGGAAATCCACTCCATGCCAATGCTCTGTTTTGTAACAAAGAAGCAGATAATACCTGTAGCTTCTTTCCCTGGTATAACACTAATTGGAAAATGTCTTTAGCTGTGAGAGGGGGAAGGTCTCTGGTCTTTTTGAACATTTGATGGGCCTCAATACCTGTTTAGTGGCTGTGCAACCTACAACCACGGACAACAACAACCACCCCCAGGCCAGGGTCCACTGGCAATATCCCTATAGCCTGCAGATCACCTTCTTGGCTCAGAACAGCTTTTTAGTAAAGCATCATTTCTCCCTGCCTTTCCCCCAACAGTCTCCTAGAGCTGAATTTTACTCTCTAAGCCCTTGGGTCTCACTTGCCAACTTGAGGACCCAGTTATCTTCACCAGCGTTCCCTGGACTCCAAGTCCTGCAAGGCCAGAAGGAGAAGAGAGCTTAGATCCAGGCCACAACCTTTTTAGGGAAAACTTGGACTGATGACCAAAAGAAGTCAGGCTTTGCAGCATCTCTGTACCCAACCCCTCTCTCGCTTGCAGGTCTGCAGTGGGGTCCAGGCTAACATTGTTTTGTCCAAGCATGTGGCTGCAGCCCTTGCTATTTAACTCCTGTCACAAGCAAACAAACCTGGGAAGGTTGGACAGCTTCTGGCATTCTCCGCTCTTGCATCCTCCAACACATCCGCTTCTATGGAGATCAGTGATGGCCCAATGCCTTCCCCATCCTAACCCATCCTTCTCTTTCATTCTCCATGACCCTGCCTCTTCTAGCTGTTCCTTGTCAGGGAGACACATCTCCTTCAGCTGTGCGGACTCTCACCCTCCAGCTTGATACTGAGAAAATCTGCCCTGATCCTGGCTCCCTAATTTGTGTACTGGCTGCCTAACAGCTTGCTAAATGTGTGCAGCTGCACCCCCTCACAGCTGTTCCTCTAGAGGGGTCAAGAGTGGGACATTTACCAGATAAAAACATGTTTAAGATATTATTTACTGGGCTTAGGGTAGCTCTCAAAACATGGAGCCTCGTGGCGCAGTGGTTAAATGCTTGTACTGCAAGTAAAACTGTGCTCATGACCTGGGGTTCAATCCTAGGTAGCAGCCTCAGGGTTGACTCAGCCTTCCATCCTTCCGAGGTTGGTAAAATGAGTACCCAGCTTGCTGGGGGGGGGGCAATGTGTAGCCTGCATACTGTAATTAAAAAATGTAAACCGCCCAGAGACTACTTGGAGTGGTATAGGGCGGTATATAAGCAGACCACTTTGCTTTGCTTTGCCATTGCTATGGCCAGTTGTTCTCCTGCTCTCCCTTGCTATGGATATAATAACATATATTATGAAAACCAGTAACCACTTGTCTGGGGGTTTTGGCTCAGAAGGTCTATGATATTGAATCCAGGACCTGACTACCTACCAGGCATTCAGCTGTTTTGGGGCTGGGGAGGTAATTTAACCTTGCAAATGGAGTGGGCATACTGGCCCTAAGTGGCTATTGTTGTGTATTTGGGGATTCCCTGGAAGCAATGCCAAATCTGGGAAGACAGGGGAACTGGGAAAAACAGGTGCCAGACTGGTTCTATTAATCATAGAATCATAGAGATGGAAGACACCTCAAGGGCCATCCAGTCCAACCCCCTGCCATGCAGGAACCCCCATCACAGTGCTCCTGACTAGACATGGGCACAACTCGGCAAAATTGTCATTTCTGTTTTCGGTTATCGTTTCCGTTACGTAACGGAAACAGTAACGATAATTAAGCCGTCAGAACTCAAACTCAAACCGAAAAAAGAAAAATTTGGTCGGGTTTTTCATTTCCGTTTGTGGCATCGCGGCGATCACATGATGCGAAGCACAGAAAAAGTTTTTTAAAGGTTTTTTTTAAAAAACCCGACTCCCGGCCAAAAAAACAGGCGAAAATCTGCCTGCCTGAGGCTTTGCCACATACCAGAGGGGTGGTTTCTGGTGGGTCCCCAGCCTTTCCCCCCCTCTTCTCATGTCCTGGGCTGCTTGCACCAGGCTGGGGGGGGGGTCATCCTCGTCATCTGTCTCGCTGCATGCCATGCGGTGGGGAGGGGGATCCAAAATGGCGACCACAATTTTTCTTTTGAAATCATGGTCAAAAACACACCAAATCACCACAGAAACATGTGAAATTTATTTATTTTAAATGCCTGAATTTTTATAGTAGCAGCAGTGGGTTTTTTATAGCAATAAAATGTCATATTGATTTTATTTTATTTTATTTTATTTTTTTAGACCTGCCCATTTGGGCTGGGCATGGGATGGGACCATGCATTTTTTTTTAACCATTCCACCAATGGCATCGCCAGGTTTTTGACTGACACTTTTGGATGTCTCGGAGGGCATAAAAAGCCGAGGCACCTTCCAGAAATCGCAGTCGGGTGTATGGATGTGGTTGAGGGCTGCTGGTGCTGGTGTGATCCGATCGAGATTGAGGAGGGAGGCTGGAGGCTTTAGGATTTAAGTTAGGCAGGCAGGGAGGGAATTGAATTTAGAAAATAATTTCTTTGATTCCCTGCAGCTTTGTCTGCTGAAGGGAATAGCAGTTTATTCTTTATTTCTTCTCTGGCAGTTTGTGAGGATTTTTTTTTCTGATATTGGATAAAGGGGGAGGTTTGACTGGGAGTGGGAGGTGTGGATTTATTTTAAAAATATATTATATACTACCATTTATTTTCTATTTTCCCAACTTCAATTTGCTTGCACACAAACACATTTGGGGTGCAAGCCAAGAACAGAACCTCTATCCATTCCTAAGTGATATCCTAACTGCCCACTCGCCCGTCCGCCCACGCAACCACCCGCCTGCGGCCCATGCCGCCGCCCGCCCACTCGCCCGCCCATGGCTGCTGCCTGCCCATGGCCCCCTGCCCCCCTGCCCCCCTGCCCCCTGCCCCCCACCGCCCGCCGCCTAGGGTGCAAAAACACCTAGTGCTGGCCATGATTGCGGGACGCCCCTATGCTCTGGGAAGTCAAATCGCACTAAATCGCGGTGGAAATGACAAACGACAAACGGAAATGACAAATTTTTGGAAAATTTCACGACAAACGGAAACGACCCGAAACGGACCCGTTCCAACAAACAAAAACTCATAATGTCATTTTTTCTGGTCGTGCCCATGTCTACTCCTGACATATGGCCATCCAGCCTCTGCTTAAAAACCTCCAAAGAAAGAGACTCCCCTCCCCTCCATGGCAGCAAATTCCACTATTCCACTACTTGGTTAGGGTGGTTATAGAAGAGACCCTGGACCGAGCCATCTTTGGGCTCATGATTTAAAACCTCTTCAAATACACAAATCAATATTTGTTCTCCTCCAGTGCTATCTGTCCTGAGATTTTCCTCCCTGCCCCTCTCTTAGCTCAAACTCCCTGAGATTTACAAAGCCCCAGGGATGACTTAAATATGCTCAGCTGAGGCTATAGCCCAATCATATTATCTGCTTGTGTGTATACTGGCGTGCTGCCTGCCAACTAAAGACAGGTCTGTTCAAGGGTGCTCACAAATACCAGGGTGTTTCTCATTCAGAAATGCCCACTTAAGACAACCATAATGGACAGGAAAATGCTGCCTCATAATAAAGGCAGTTTGCCAGCCCTGAATCTAGAATGCAGAGAGAAACATCCTTGTTTGCATGCAAGTGTGTATATACACAATGTATAATATATGCATTTGTATATGTAAGAGCCACTTTTATTTTCAGCATACACATATATATGCATCACCTTAAATCTAAATATATGAATCTGACCTTGGAAACTGATTTGAAATGGCATCATAATCAGAAAAGTAATTATTTAACTTCAAAAATAACCCTTCTAACTGGATGCATCTGGTCTCTACGTGTTCTTTGAATCACATTTGCTTATGTTTTGAGCAAAAAAAAAAATCATTTAATCATCATTATATCCTTTCAGGGATGACACAGCTAGGGGAGAGGAAACTAGATTCTGATCTTCATGTATGATTGACTTGATAGCTGCCGGTTCTTCGGGGAAGGTGCAAAAGGCATTAAAAATGTAGCTTGCTCTTTTCATAAGCTTCATTAAATTTGCCCCAGAAATGATGGAAAGGGAATAAAAGTAAAGGCAGCGCTCCTCTGAATAATACTTACTTACTTGGAAATAAGTCCTATTGGCATGAATGAGATGTAGCTCCGAGTGAAATGATGAACATGGTTAGAGATTAAGTCCTTCATATCCCAAAGTCATTGTTACAGCAGACTTTATAAGCATCACAAATATGCTGCAAGGGCATTTGAGGCAACCAGCCTTCCTTCCTTCCTTTAGCACTTCCCATTTTGAATCCCTTCTGCATTCAGCTGCATGGTGACTAGAGCCAGGGGAAGGGGAGGGGGAAATGGTAGATTCATACAATACACCATCTCAGGGTCAAAATATATGTTAACACAAATGAATGCTCCCTGCAATTAATTTGCTTTCCCTCCCTACACCAGATTTCTTTATCTATCTATCTATCTATCTATCTATCTATCTATCTATCTATCTATCTATCTATCTATCTATCTATCTATCTATCTGATTAGAGATGGGCACGAAATGAACAATTTTTTGTTTCCGTTTCCGTTTTTTCATTTTGTTACGCAATGAAACAACAAATGAATTTTGTCTCCAAAATGAAATGAAACGAACAGAAACACTGGAAATTTTGTTGTGCATTTCCTTTTCGTTACTGCAATGCAGTGAACTGCTTTAAATGCTAAAAAAAAATCACAAAAATGAAATAAATGGTAACAAAATGGTAACAAAACAAACGAAAAACAAAACAATTTTTTTGCAAAAATTCGCGAAAAAGGAAACGAACCGAAATGGACCCTCCAAACGACAAACATCATTTTTTGATTCGTGCCCATCTCTAACCTAGATAGAGATAGATAGATAGATAGATAGATAGATAGATAGATAGATAGATAGATAGATAGATAGATAGATAGATAGATAGACAGACACACACATACACACAGAGACACACACACACACACACACACACACACACACACACACACACACACACACACACACACACACACACACACACACACACACACACACACACACACACACCAGCAATCAGTCTTTCAAATTAATATGTGTTTGCCTTGTAGTCCTCAGTCACAGAAGAAAGCACGCTAAAGGCCAGATAACATGGGTGAGTAAAATCCCCCTTTATGTCCTTCACCACCTAAGGGAAGGACTCTTCTGGAAAGCTCCACTAAACATGTCACTCCACAGGAATTCTGCAGGAGGACACTTAGGGGCAAAAAGCACGTTGCATGCTGGGATTCAGAGGTGAAGGCCTGATTAATGTGACATCACTGGCTTCCATTTTAAAAAGGAAGCTCACTTTGGAAGTGAGCATAATTGCTTAATTTTATTCAGCTGTGAGGTCCCCCCCACACCATTGTAAATCACCTCTACATCTGCCTAGTAAGTCATATCCAAAGACATATTTGTCTCTATGCATGAGTGTCTCACATAGCTTTTGTCATTAAAGTCACAGACAAAGCTAAATGTGAACGTCTCATTGGAAAGCCATGGCAGTGTGTGACTCTGCTGAGATGTTTCTACGCATACACAGACCACTGACATGCAGTAGGCACATTTCTTCTGTCCCATTCCCACCAACCAACAACATGCCCCTCTGTATATTCTAGTGTAGTGGCTCCCAACTACAGATGGGCACAAAACGACCATTTTTTCATTACCATTGTCTGTTATTTGTTCCGTTACTTAACGGTACGAATAATGACTGTTGCGATGAGGCAGGCTCAAACCGAACAGAACCAAGAAAATTTTCTTCAGTTCTGTTCGTTTCCGTTATTGCTGTCGCGCTGCTCACGCAAACGACATTAGACTTTGCTGATATCGCAAGAAGAGGTGGGATCCGAGCCCTTGTGGGCTGGGCTCCAGGATCTCGGCCACGTGGCAAAGCGGCAACGGTGCAGCCGGCTTGGAAGCTGGAGCGGAGGGCGTCATTGGAGCACAGGGGGGAGTGCAGCGGCGCCCTCCCCACAGGGTTCCCGGGTCTAGGCCCGGCGGGGTGCGGGGCGGTGGTCTGCTGGGGCAGCAGCTTCCAGGGCAGAGCGGTTCCCAGGGAGAAGGGCCCCAGTTAGGGCGGCGCTGCACTGGGGTCCGGGGGTAGCGACCTGATAGGGGTGGCGGACAGCATGGCAGATCGGTACTTGGGGAGGGGGCCCAAGAGAGGGCGGTGCTTGGAGGTGCTCCGGGGGTGGCGGCCTGTTGGGGGTGGTGACCGGAGCAGTCCCCAGCTCCGGGAGGACTCCCCATGGTCACAGGATTGCTCTCCTGCTGGCAGGCTTGCCACCGGCTCCGGCGGCACCCAGCCCCGGGAGGGATCCCCATGGCTGCGGGACGGCTCTCCCAGGAGGCTTGCCCCAGCCCCAGGAGGGCTCCCTGCGGCCGCAGGAATGCTCTCCTGGCCTGCATGCCACTGGCTCCAGTGGCGCCCGGCCCTGGGAAGGCTCCCTGCAGCCGCAGCTTGCCGCACCCAAAAAATGAAGAAACGGAAACGAAGTGGGCCCTGGGGGCCCGAAAAACAGAAATGGAAAGCAGACCCCAGGGCCGGAATAACGACCATGAAAAGCCATTTTGGCGTTTTGTGTCCATCTCTACTCCCAACCTTGAGTCTCTAGACATAACTGCCCTTGCCGGCACAGCTAGTGGTGAAGGCTTTTTGGTCTTTTAAATAGTCAAGTGCAGTCCTTTTTTGGTGCTTTCTTCTTTCACTAAAATTCATATAGTTGTTGCTGATTTCTGCCAGTAAAATGTTGTCATCTGCATCTCTTAGATCAGGCATGTCCAAACTTCGGCCCTCCTGATGTTTTGGATCACAAGTCCCAGAATTCCAAGCCTGTATTGCCAATGACAAAGGACTGTGGGAGTTGTGGTCCAAAACATCTGGAGGGCTGAAGTTTGGACATGCCAGTCTTAGATTATAGATTGCTTAGAAATATAAATCTAGTATAGATTTTGGTCTGATATGTTCTACATAGAGACAGAACAGATAAGGGGATAAAATGCACCTTTGTCTGATACCTTTGTCTATATATAGGAAACCATTTTGCCTCTCCATATTCCATCCTAACAAGTAGTGTCTTGTCCATAGTACAGATTATGCATTAGGAGTAAAAATTTGTGTAATAAATATCAGTAATCTAAAAGATGCAGATGACATCCTTTTACGGGCAGAGAGAGCAAATAATTGGAATGATTTTTAAAGACAGTGAAAGAAAAACTGCTAATGTATTAAGAAGATAAATATCATGACTACACAGTAACTACACAACTTTAATGCTAACAATGAAAAGACCCAGTTATTCAAAGGAAGACTGCAGCTAAGAGCAGTAAGGAATTAGAAAAAAATCATCAACACATATAAGGATGCTTCACTGGAGACCAAGGACAGGATCATCTATGCTATTATATTCCTGATTACTATGGTTTGGAAGCTGGGCAGTAATAAAAAGTTGATGGGGGGATTCGAATTGATTTGTTTAAGAACATAAGAACATAAGAAGAGCCATGCTGGGTCAGGCCAAAGGCCTATCTAGTCCAGCTTCCTTGAGATACACAGTGGCCCCACCAAATTTGTCTGAGAGCGCATGAGACTAGATATCTCTCTCCTGCTACCACTCCCGTGCGTCTGGCCCTTGAAGTACCCTGGTTTTAAGTATGGAGATTACACATCTCCCTCATGGTTTGTAACTGGGGATGGACTTTTCCTCCAGGAATCTGTCCAATCCCCTTTTGAAAGCATCCAGGCCAGAGGCCATCATCACATCCTGTGGCAGAGAGTTCCACAGACTAACAAAGCACGCTGGGTAAAAAAAGTGTTTTCTTTTGTCTGTTCTCACTCTCCCAGTCCTCAATTTGAGTGTATGTCCTCTAGTTCTGGTATTTTGTGTGAGAGAGAAGAGTGTCCCTCTATCCACTTTATGCATGCCTTGCATTATTTTGTACGAAATAGGGTGCTGGAGAAGAGCTTTGCAGCTACCCTGGATTGCCAGAAAGAAGGAGGAAAAAGTCCTAGAGCAAAACCAGACTAAAATATCTCTGGGGGGAAAAAACTGATGAAACTGAAGCTTTCATACTTTGGACTAATTAATAATAATAATAATAATAATAATAATAATAATAATAATAATAATAATAATAATAATAATAATAATAATAATAATAATAATAAAGAAGAGGAGGAGGAGGAGGAGGAGGAGGAGGAGGAGGAGGAGGAGGAGGAGGAGAAGAAGAAGAAGAAGAAGAAGAAGAAGAAGAAGAAGAAGAAGAAGAAGAAGAAGAAGAAGAAGAAGAAGAAGAAGAAGAAGAAGAAGAAGAAACTTGCTGGGAAAAGACAGTAAAGGCTGGAAAAGGTTGTAAGCAGCAGGAAAACAATGAACACCAAATACAAGATGGATTGACTTCCTACATGAATGCACAGCCTTAGGTTTACAAGAGCTGAGCAGCCCTGTGGAAGACCGGAGAGGTTGGAAATTGCTCTTTCATAAGGTTACCATGGTCAGAGAGGACTTAATGGAAGATAACAAAAAGCAGATTCTTTGCCCCAGTGTGTATCATTTAACGTTTACTTACTCTGAGTGACAAGTGATTTATGAATAATTTCATTTTTTACTGGTAAGATGAATTTGCTTTTGGCATTGAGATTTCCTGCTTCAGCCCTCTATGGTTTACTTCTTTGTTATGCTATGCACCTCTCGTAAATACTTATTAGAATTGCACAGGAGAAGCTAAGGGACTTCCAGATTTCCTGGGTGAAAAAGAAAAAGGTATTAATAAATAATGCCTGATTTGAATCATAGCAAGCAGTTCTTATATTTTCCATCATATCTGTGATTTTTTTAAAAAAGTAGGGGGGAATAGGAGGAGCGCTGTCATGGTTCGCCCCATGTGGAGCCTAGAGATAAAAATTGGCCTCTGCCATTGGTTCCCACCAATAATTTCAAGAAAACCTTGGGGGAACTGAACTCCCAACCTTTGGCTCCATAGCTAGATGCCTAAACTACTGAGCCCATTCCCAACCTTGGGCAATCCAGTTGTTCTGGGGCTGCAGTTCCTAGAAGCCCTGGGCAGCCCAGCTAGTGATGAAGGCTTTTGGGAGTTGCAATCCTACAACACCTGTGTTATTCAGATTTGGGAACCACTGCAGTAAGCTATCTAGCAGTTCACAACTGGGCGCTTTGGTGAGGTCTGAGGGGAGTGGCCCTCCAGCAATGTCTGAAAGGACCTCATGTTATCTGTCCCTGACATTGAGGGATGAGCCTGACTTGCAGCTGGTGGGTTTTTAGGCCATTGTGGCTTACTTACTGGTTGAGAAAGGAGAACAACGGGGCAGGACATGCATTTCTTCTTCTTCTTCTTCTTCTTCTTCTTCTTCTTCTTCTTCTTCTTCTTCTTGTCATCATCATAATATCATTGTTGTTGTTGTTGTTGTTGTTGTTGTTGTTGTTGTTGTTGTTGTTGTTGTTGTTGTTGTTGTTGTTGTTTTCTGATCATAATTCCAGAGCAAAGGCATGCACCATGCTGATGCAACTTTATCATTTGTCTTGTATTTGACACCAGAAGGAAGGGGAAAAACAGAGTTCTGGTATCCTCTTGTCTCTTATCATGCCTCACCCTTAAGGATCTTGGAACCTTTACATCAGGTGGGTACTTTCAGTTCATGCAAGACTAGCTTCAGGCAGCCGCTGACTTGAAAGAGCCAGAGAACAATCACAGGAAGAAAATTTGCTGGCAGAAGCTGCTTATGCAAATCTGACTATAGTTTCATGGCTGAGTTTAATTTGCAGTTGATTATTCACAGACGGACCCTATAGTTAGCTACTGGCATGGTCATATTCCTCTATAAAAATATATTCTCTGTGTTTATAGCTTCTTCCAGGCTGCTATTAAAGATTCATTATGGGTTGTGAATAGACTCTTCACATAAAATTTGGGCTTTTTGAGACCAAAAAGTAAAGAAAAAGGTTTTCATCTAGCAAACCTATTTCCTAAGGTGCCTTTGCTATTCCGTAATTTACTGTCTTGTAATAATAAATGTACATGGTACCATGTGGCCAAAGGCTTCCTTATTATTCATGGTTTGTACAAGATGGAAGAAACCACAAACATCACTTTTTCAGTGAGGAAGGAAAGACTCCATTGGAGACATCATAGGAGGGATCTATAGAAACCCCTTCAAGAACCACATATATTACACATACAAGAATTGTCATCATTAGAGATGGGCACGAAAAAATTTGGGCTTTTTCACATAAAATTTGGGCTTTTTGAGACCAAAAAGAAAAGAAAAAGGTTTGCATCTAGCAAACCTATTTCCTAAGGTGCCTTTGCTATTCCGTAATTTACTGTCTTGTAATAATAAATATACATGGTACCATGTGGCCAAAGGCTTCCTTATTATTCATGGTTTGTACAAGATGGAAGAAACCACAAACATCACTTTTTCAGTGAGGAAGGAAAGACTCCATTGGAGACATCATAGGAGGGATCTATAGAAACCCCTTCAGGAACCACATATATTACACATACAAGAATTGTCATCATTAGAGATGGGCACGACCAGGAAAAATTACGTTTCAAGTTGTCGTGTGTCGGAGCCGGCCCGTTTCGGCTCGTTTCCGTTTTTTGTGAAATTTTTCAAAAAATTGTCATTTCGTTTGTCGGTTTTTGTCTGTCGTTAGTACTGGTTTGAGGGGGTGGGCTCCTGGAGGCACCTCTCTGGGGTGGGTGCCTCCTCTGGCCCGCTACAAAATGGCATGCATAGCCAATTGGATATGCATACCATTAAGTTGCAGTTGCAGCAGGCAGAGGCACCTCTCTTTCGGGTGCCTCTGTGACTCACTGCCTGCACTTGGGCTGGGGAAAGAAGTGACAGAGGACCCCTACGGGCGCCTGCTGTGACTCACTAAGAAGGGAAGTGTACTTGCTGTAGTGCAATGCGAGTACACAGATCTGGCTTGGGGTTAGGGGTTAGCGCAAGGGCTAGGCTTAGGGTTACTGGTAAGGTTAGGGTGAGTTACTGGGGTGCACCTCTGGGTGCCTCTCTGACCCACTAAGAAGGACAAGTGTACTGGCGTATGGGTTATGGTTAGGGTTAGGGTTGGGGTTCGGGCTAGGGTTAGTGGCTTTTTATGCCCGACTGGCACATCCCAGAAGTCTCGGTCAAAACCTGGCCAAGTGGCCATGCAATTGGTGGAATGGCTCCAAAAATTTGCATGGTCCACTCCCATGGCCAGCCCATCATTGCGCAGGTGTAAAAAAATAAAAATAAAAATAAAATAAAATAAAATCAATGGAGACGTTTTGTTGCAAGAAAAACCCACTGCTGCTACTGAAAAAATTCAGGCAGTTTTAAAATAGCTATTTTCACATGTTTCTGTGGTGCTTTGGTGTGTTTTTGGACCACACGATTTCAAAATAAATATTGCGGTTGCCCCATTTTGGATCCCCCGCCCGCACCGTATGGCATGGCGAGTTGGCGAGACGACGAGGATGCGCAGCCCAGGAGAGGAGAGGGGGGAGGCCGGGGACCCCCCCCAGAAACCACCCTTCTGGTAGGTGCCCTCACTGAGGCAGGCATATTTTTGCCTGCTTTTTTGGCCGGGAATCGGGTTTTTATTTTTAAAACTTTTTTTCTGTGCCGCGCCGCTTGGCGAGTTGGCGTGGCGATTCGACGAGGATGCGCACTTTGCGCAGCCCAGGAGAGGAGGGGGAGGCCGGGGACTCCCCCAGAAACCACCCCTCTGGTAGGTGCCCTCAGGCAGGCATATTTTCGCCTGCTTTTTTGGCCGGGAAGGAATCGGGTTTTTTTAAAAAACTTTTTTTCTGTGCCGCGCCACTTGGTGAGTTGGCATGGCGACTCGATGAGGATGCGCACTTTGCGCAGCCCAGGAGAGGAGGGGGATAGGCCAGGGACCCCCCCCCAGAAACCACCCCTCTGGTAGGTGCCCTCACTGAGGCAGGCATATTTTCGCCTGCTTTTTTGTCCGGGAAGGAATCGTTTTTTTTTAACTTTTTTTCTCTGCCGCGCCGCTTGGCGAGTTGCGACTCGACGAGGATGCGCACTTTGCGCAGCCCAGGAGAGGATAGGGGGGGAGGCCGCCCCCCCCAGAAACCATCCCTCTGGTAGGTGCCCTCAGGCAGGCATATTTTCGCCTCATTTTTGGCCGGGAATCGGGTTTTTTTTAATTTTTAAAACTTTTTTCCTGTATCGCTTGGCATCGCACAATCGCTGCGATGCCAGGAACGACAACGACAAATCAGACCCAATTTTTCTTTAGTTGGTTCGAGTTCGAGTTCTGGCGGAGTAATTGTCGTTACCGTTTCCGTTACGTAATGGACACGAGAAACGGAAACGGAAACGAGAATTTCGCCAAGTTGTGCCCATGTCTAGTCATCATGCCATGACCAGAACTGCTCATGAAAGAGAGCTTGCTGTATATATTCAGCAGTATGACAGAAATAATTGTGAGATTACATATACAACTCTCATTCTCTGATGCGGCTACAAGACTTGTGATTACTGGCAATAACATACTTAAAGGCAAAGCAGTTCTCCATCCAACCCTTTTTTATTTTATTTTTATTTATTTTTGAATATTTTTACCCCATCCTTCTCCTTGGAAAAGGACCCAAGATGGCTTACAATAATGAGGGGCAATATACAGCCCAGAACATTTAAGACATAGAACAGGGAATTATAAGAGGCATCTTAGAACAAAAAAATGTAACATTAAAGGTACAAAAAGGAAAAGAATTGATTATGAGGGGTGGAAAGTAAATATGGAAAACACTAGTGTTCTTATGAAATCAGTCAATGCAATCATGTATGGTAACCCATATAAAAGTCGCATAGTAGGTAGTCCCTCCTGTAGGGAAAGCTTACCTGAAGAGGAAGGTCTCTGCCTGCTTCCGGAAAGACAGCAGAGATTGGGCTGTCCTGTCCTCCAGCGGGAGGGACCTCCAAAGTCTGGGTGTCTAACCAATGTGTGGCAGCAGTGAAGACGGCCAATTCCATGCTAGGGATTATCAAAAAGGGGATTGAAAACATAACAGCCAACATTATAATGCCATTATACAAAACAATAGTAAAACCGCACCTGCAGTATTGTGTACAATTCTGGTCACCACATCTCATAAAAGACATAGTGGAACTGGAAAAGGTGCAGAAGAGAGCGACTAAAATGATTACTGGGCTGGGGCACCTCCCTTATGAGGAAAGGCTAAAACATTTGGGGCTCTAGTCTGGAAAAAAGGCGCCTGAGGGGGGATATGATTGAGACATACAAAATAATGCAGGGCATGAGTAAAGTGGATAGAGGGAAGCTCTTCTCCCTCTCACAAAATACCAGAACTAGGTGACATTCACTCAAACTGAGGGTTGGGAGAGTGAGAACAGAGTGTTGTTAGTCTGTGGAACTCTCTGCCACAGGATGTGGTGATGGCATCTGACCTGGATGCCTTCAAAAGGGGATTGGACAGATTCCTGGAGGAAAAGTCCATCACAGGTTACAAACCATGATGGAGATGTGTAATCTCCAAGCCTGAAACTGGGGTAATTCAAGGGCCAGATGCAGGGGAGTGGTATCAGGAGACAGATATCTAGTCTCATGCGCTCCCAAACGCATCTGGTGGGGCCACTGTGAGATACAGGAAGCTGGACTAGAAGGGCCGTTGGCCTGATCCAGCATGGCTCTTCTTATGTTCTTATGTTCTTATGTGTTCTTATGAGACGCACTTGTGACGGTGGTGGGATGGAGAAAAAGGCCTGATCAACTTAGCACCCAAGCTGGTTCATACCACAAGATTCGATCTTTGAGGTAGCTTGGACTGAGACAATTTTGTGCTTTGTAGGTCAAGGTGAGCACCTTGAATTGTGCCCGATAACGGATTGGCAGCCAGTAGAGCTGCTTTAGTAGGGGTGTAATGTGATCTCTCTAACCTGTCCCAGTCAGCAATCTGGCCACTGCATTGCAGACCTGTTGAAGTTTCCTGAGACTTTCCATTGGTAGCCCGACATATAGCGCATTACAGTAGTCCAGCCGGGACGTTACTAGGGTATTAGTCACAGTGGCCAGAGCAGGTTTCTCAAGAAATGAATGTAAATGGTATACTAGTTTTAATTTTGCAACTGCACTCCTGGCCACAGCTGTGTCCTGGGCATCTGCACTCAAGGATGAGTCCAGGAGCACCACCAACACACTTCTTTTTTCAATTGGGATAGTAATCCCATCCAGTACAGTTTGCATCCCTATCCCTTGATCTCCTTTGTGACTGACCAGAAGCACCTCTGTCTGGTCTGGGTTTAGTTTCAGTTTGTTCTTCCTCATCTAGTTCATTACTGAAGCTAAGCACTGATCTAGAGTCAAAATAGCTTCCTTGGAATCTGGAGGTGATGAGAGGTAGAGTTTTCATTGGCGTACTGGTATAGGAAGCTGGCCACCAAGTGCTTTATGGCTGCTGAGAATCTTCCTACAGGAAAGAACAAGAAGGTGGCAATTTATATCATTTCATATTAAACTGACATAAGTTAGGAACCAAAGATTTAAGGAACACAAGCCACTCTTTCTAAACCATCTCAAAACTGTTGTTTAGTGACAGGAGGTCACATAGTCAAAGGGATACTATAACTCAGTGAAAGAGTGCAATGGTAGATAAGTCCTAGACACAGTTCCTAATGTCTACACTTAAAAGCATCAGGTAACTGGGGATGGAAATGATGTTTCTCTGAACTTCCCTCAATGAGACATTGATTCCATATCCAGAAGCAGTGCATTCAAATACAATTTACCCTGATCTGCCTTTTGACTTGCCTTCTTTTGTAATTGGCTATTTGGGAATGGCTTTGTGTCCATGGCTTTACCTCTTAAAGATTTGCATTGCCTGGAAGGATAATGATGTTGTACGAAGAGGAAATAGTCTTTTACCTTAACCAGTCATCCATCAGCCACAGATGCATCCATGTAAACAATGATATGACCAGGTAGAAGGCAGGCCCCTGTGTTCCTCTAATATTATTTAGCACATATAGAACTATCCAAAGGACAAGAGGTGTTTTGTAAGTTTCTGTAGAGGTATACAGTTGGCTGTGCAACTGAGGAATCAGATTTAAATGCTTTTTTTTTTGGAGGGGAAACAAAAAAAAGCCCTTTGATTAAGATTCTTTCCACTTAACGTACATTGTTGATTGCTCAGAACTATACTTGGGAATGTTCTTTCTCTTTGAGGACTGTAATCTTAAAAAAGTAATTTCCCCCAGCTCTGGAAGCAAGGAGCTAGACAAGGAAAATGAAGCAACATACCAGAATTATAAATATCTTGCTGATATTGATTGCTTCCCCCTGACCCCAAAGGTTCTTTCTCACTACAAGTATGTCAGTTTATGATGTGTCTCTTTCTTTCCAGCTATTTAATCGTAGCAACAAATGAATCTGTTTGACTCTTGTGAAACCAGGCACCATTCCCTTCAGACAAGGCCGGTCAAGCAAGCATCACAGCATGTGTCAAGGGTTATTTTATTTGGACTCTACGGGGCAAGAGGGGTGAGCCCCGAAGCACTGCCATCAAATTAGAACCACCAGAAAGCAGCTGATGGCCAACCAAGGACGACCCCACTAAGAGTTTAGTGATGCATCATGGAGGGATGGGGGAGAGGGAGAGAACTGTGAAATTCCCACAGGCATGCAGGAAGAAGACGAAAAACAATATTTCACAGCTAACTTCAGCAATAATGATGATGAGGCTAGGTAAAAATAACTCACCGGAAAAGATGAACTGTTTACAGCGATGGTAATAATTGAGGAGCATTAAATCCGGGAAAATGATACTGTCTTAATGTCTTGAATTATAAAGGTATGGAGGATGCCTGCTCTTCAGATAAAGGATGCACCTAAAAAAGAAAAGATGAAAGTGTATTGGATTTTGCCTTGGGAAATCTGGGCTAAACTCCTGGCTCAGCCAAAAATGATTGTATATTAATCACATCATTATGCACTTGTCTTTCCTCACCAACAGGAGAGAATGATGTGGAGGTGGGAAAAAACACACAGGGTGAGGAGGCTCTTCCAAACATTACAAGGGAGGAATGGGGGGGGAAGAAACTGGGAGAGGCTGGCCTTTTTCCATGCAGCATCTCCAGTTTCTTGTATTATGCAGCATAGACAGATGGGCTATAGCTCCTGCGTTTTGGACCTATTTTCCTGAGACTGAGCACAAATGTAAAATTCTGTAATTGTAGTGGCCTTCTAGTTATTGTGACATTGTCTGGGTGGAAATTACATTTATTTATTTATTTATTTATTTATTTATTTATTTATTTATTTATTTATTTATTTATTTATTTTCCTATATGAACGTTGCATCTTATTACGTTGTTAGATTTGAAACAGTCACATCTGAGCTTATGTCAGCAGCTGGATCGTGTGGATTTTCCCCTACGGTGGATACATTTAGTGTCCAAGGGAGCTGACTATGTATTTACCACATTATCCCCACTTTAAAGTAAGATAGAATTCATAGAGACAAAGGGTTGAATGAAACATTTAACTAGATTTCATATTTGCCAGATCCCTGCTATTCACATGTTTTACCAGTGCATACAGAATTTCCTTTTAGATGTATGCCTCAGCAGACAGAGTTGCAAACCAAACCTGTGCTGATGTTCAGTCATAATAAAACAATAAATAAATAAATAAATAAATAAATAAATAAATAAATAAATAAATAAATAAATATATAATAAAATGTGTGACGATAAAAAATGGCAGGGAGGTTTTCCTAGCACATGCTAGGATATAAACAGATTTTATCTCTTAAAGGAGAACCCCTTCCAATTAGGTGGTGAGCCTATTCTCTAATCTTGCATTTAATTATACAATTAGAGATGGGCACGAAATGAACAATTTTTCATTTCCATTTTCGTTTTTTATTTCGTTATGCAATGAAACGACAAACAATTTTGTCTCTAAAATGAAATGAAATGAACAGAAACACCGTTTTCGTTACGGCAATACAGTGAACTGCTTTAAATGCTTAAAAAAATCACAAAAAATTGAAATAAATGGTAACAAAACAGTAACAAAATGAACGAAAACAAAAATGAATTTTTTGCAAAAATTCACAAAAAAGGAAATGAACCGAAACGGACCCCCTAAACGAAAAACGAAAAACAAAACACCATTTTTTTAATTCATGCCCATCTCTATATACAATACTACCTAAGCACATTGATTCTCCCCTGATTTTGGAAGCTAAGCAGGGTCAGCCCAGGTTAGTACCTGGATGGGAGACCACCAGGGAATACCAGGTGCTGTGGGCGCCTGGAGTAGGAACTGGCAAACCACTCCAGTATTCTTGCCAAGAAAACTCCATGGACATGGAGTCATGAAGAGTCAGTCATGACTAGAGATGGGCACGACTTGAAAAAAATTTTTTCAAGTTGTCGTTAGTCAGGCCGGTTCCGTTTCGGGTCGTTTCCGGTTTTCGTGAAAATTCGCAAAAATTAGTCGGTTTGTTTTTTCAGTTTTTTCGTTGTCGTTAGTACTGGTTTTTTTGGGGGGGAGCGGGCTCCTGGAGGCACCTCTGTGGGGTGGGTGCCTCCTCTGGCCCGCTATAAAGGGAAAGTGGGCTCCTGGAGGCACCCGTGGGAAGGGGAAGGGGACTTCCCACTAGGAAGGGGAAGCAGGCTCCAAGAGACCCCTCTACATGGGGGTCTCCCCTCCTCACCTGCTGCTGCTGCAAAATGGTATGCAATAGCCATATGGATATTGCATACCAGTTGTGCAAATGTGCAGACAGTGACTGTGAAGACTAGTGGATGGCACTGAACCCAGAGCCATAGGTGAGATGCCTAACTAAGGCTCTCACAACAAGATGTCTCACACAGAAGGTAATTGTACTTGCGTGTAGTGCAATGCAAGTACATCTGGCTTAGGGTTAAGGTGGGTTAGGGTTAGGGCTAGGGTTAGGCTAGTGACGGGTAAGGTTACGGTGGGCTAGTGGGTTGCACCTCTGGGTGCCTCTCTGACCCACTAAGAAGACAGTCTGTGACGTATGGGTACGGACTCAAGGGTTAGGGTTAGGGTTAGGGGGCTAGGGCAGGTTTTAGGGGGCTTTTTGGCACATCCCAGAAGTCTCCATGGCCAAGTGGCCATGCGTTTGGTGGGATGGCTCCAAAAATTTGCATGGTCGTCCACTCCCACATGGCTGGCCACTCGGCCAGCCCATCATTGCGCAGGTGTAAATAAAATAAAATAAAATAAAATCAATGGAGGACAGAGGAGGAGAGGAGAGACATTTTGTTGCAAGAAAAAAACCACTGCTACTGTGAAAAATCTTGCAGTTTATAAATTTTCGCGTGTTTCTGTTGTGCTTGTGTGTTTTTGGACCACGATTTCAAAAACAATATTGCATTCGCCGCCCCATTTTGGATCCCCCGCCCGCACCGCATGGCATGGCGACTCGAGTCTGGCTGCCCAGGACGGGGGGGAGGCGGGACCCCCCCCTCCAGAAACCACCCCTCCAGTAGGTGCCCTGCGCCCTTAGTCAAGCAGGCATTTTTCCGCCTGCTTTTTTGGCCCGGGAATGGGAGGGGGAGAGTTTAAATGTTTTTTCCTGTGCCGTCTGTGCCGCTTGCTTGCGCTTTAATTGCAGCGGCCGGCGGCCGGCGAGACTGGGCTTTTTGCTGGCTGCCTGCGAGCCTGCGGCGAGTCCCACCAGAACAGCCCAGGACGGGGGATGGGGGGGAGGCCGGGGACCTCCAGAAACAACCCCTCTGGTAGGTGCCCTGAGGCACGGCAGGCATTTTTCCGCCTGCTTTTCAGCCGGGAACCGGGTTTTTTTAACATTTAAAAACTTTTTTCTGTGCCGCGTGGCATCGCGCAATTGCGCGATGCAAGGAACGAGCACAACAAATCAGACCAAAATTGTTCGTTCGTCAGTTCGAGCTCGAAGTCTGGTGGAGTAATTCCCGTTACCGTTTCCGTAGAGTAACGGAAACGAGTAATGGAAACGGAAACGGGAATACTGCCAAGTCGTGCCCATCTCTAGTCATGACTGTAATCACACACACACACACACACACACACACACACACACACACACACACATTAACAAAAGTATTTCCTCTGTTTATGCTTTTGAGTCTACATTGACATGGGAGTGCATTAAGAAAATGTCACAGGCATATATTCAGGATAGCAACAAAGCGGTGTGTGTTATTCAGAGCAAACATGGATTACATGAGTTGGTGAGGGAGAGGTTAGCAAGTTTTAATATTCTATTATACATTAACTACTATTTTATCATTTTGGCACATGCCCAGCATGATATCCTGGACATATGCCCCCCATCCCCACCCCCACCCCATACCCGTTGTGGTTAGTCCTGCATCTGTTATTTTAAAGGTCAGAGTCTTGAAATCAAAATGGACTCCCACGTTCAATATACAAGTCTGATCTTTTATATTGTAGCAGCTGTGGTTCCTTGGAGTGCAGGATCCTAAAAGGCAGAATAATGGGGGATTTCAATGAAGAAAAAAATGATGATGCAGTTGATGCGGCCACCTCTTCTACTGCTCAACCCACATTTCCAGGCTGCTAAGTACCAGCGATAGCTTCAGATCTGATCTCTTTTGATGCATGTGTGAGCATGCCTGTCTCTTTGTTTACAGCTATATGCTCCATTTTCCTAATCTGATGGAAAACTAACTTAATTCATTAATCGAGAAAAAAGAAACTTGAATAGAATGGCTGTTAACTTTCCAGTCTGCTCACCTTTCAGCTGAGCTGCTCGAGTGTCTTAGAATTAAAGGAGATAATGGTAAAACGTAAGCTGTGCACACTATACAATGACCTTGTGGAATCCCCCACCCTGTTTGTAGACAGAGAAACTGGTGTGGCAGGGGTGCCATTTAATCAAATTTATCAAAGGATGAGGCCAAATTATCCTACAGTTCACTATGAATGGTAGTCATAGGGCTGGTATGTTGTTTTCTTCTCTCAAAGGCTTTTCTTTTTCACATTGCCACTACAAAAGTAAACATGCCTTCCATCTGGACATCCTTTTGCTTTTTTGTACAGTTCTTTCTACCTAGACCAGGGGTCTGCAAACTACAGCCCAGGGACTGGATCAGGCCCACGAGGTATCTGAACCCAGCCCCCCGGCAAGTGCAGAACCCTCCCTGCTCAGTGGTGAAGCACTGAGGCTACAAACCCTCCCTGCTCAGTTTGAACTGCCTGGGCTGCCATAGACAGAGGAGGAGGAGGAGGAGGAGGAAGAGGAAGCCATGCACAAAGCTCATGGGGCTGTGCTGCCTGCTACCCACATACACTTCAGCCAGCCTGCCTGCCGCCACCTTTCTCTCCCTCCTTCTCCAACCCCTCCTTCTCAGGTGGGCGAGCAGGCGCTCTGGGGCCATGCAGCCTCCGCTTCCACTGCCGATGTTGGAGGCAGGCAGGTGGGCAGGCATTCCCCAGCTGGACAGCCTCCTCTTCTTCTGCACCCAATTTCGCAGGCCTGTCACTGGGCCCAAGCCCTTGCACCGCCGCTCGCTATCTGTGGATAACTGAATCCCCGGATGGCAAATCAGCTGATATGGCGGCCATACTATATAGTCCAGCCCCAACACTGTCTGAGGGACAGTGAACCAGCCCCCTGTTTAAAAAGTTTGAGGACCCCTGACCTAGACCATTGTGGTAGGGAAGGAAGGAAGGAAAATTTTCAGAAAAAGTTTCTGTTTTGCGTTTGGCTCTACACCTGCCATTTTTCAGGATTCACTATATTCCTGCCAGATCAGTGGTATCCATTTCCTGAGACTTCAAAGCCAGAACCCAAGACCAGAGGAGACTCCTTAAGATGTCTCAGAGGAGATATCTTGTGATGTCACAGAAATGGATCCAGGCTGTCGCAGAGTTTTGAATTTGTAGTAAAAATCTCCTTTTGCTACACTGTGGAAGCACAAAGATCCACAGAAGAGAATAACTATAAGTTCCACAGAACCCAACCCTTTCTCATGAATTGTCACTTTAAATATCACAAACTCACTCCAGGACATTTGTTGGAGAAATAAAAATTCCTTTACATAAAGATGCTTAAAATTACAGATTTGTGTATACTGCTTTCTTTACTCTGCACATGCTAGCATCCAGCCGAGAGAAGAGTAAACAAATAACTGTTACCAACCAAAAAATGAGAGGGGTTGAACACTAAGCAGAGGCAGAGCTCTCTTTGTATTTCAAAAGCTGGAAAGAATAATCAGTTAGTACTGGGCAGCAATCACATCAGTCCCTCCCAGTCATGCAAACTACAAACTACAAACAGTCACGCCAACTACAAACATATAAGACGGTAAATAAAACTATACCAAAGGAATGGGGAAATATTTTGGAGGGGAAGCAGGAACAACCCACAACCCACAACCCCCTCCCCAGTGAACCTGTGGTCCTTAACAACAGTAGGAATGGATGAAGTTTGAACAAGTTTAAAACACAACAGAACAAAACCAGACACATATAAAATCAAACCTTTTCCTTTTCCATAATCTTCCCTTCAGTATTTTTCTTTCTGACTGGAAACCCATTTCCCAGTCAGGCTAAAAAGTTTCAGTTCTCTGAAGCTTTGAGCCATGGTAATGCTATTCCTAGGCTTTCCAAATCCTACAACGTGAGGTATCATTCTAGTTATGTCAGGCAGATTCCTACCACCTATCAACATGGTTGTAATGCCACAGTTGAGACTAAGGATGGGAATGAAACATAAAAAAATGTGTTTTGTTTTGTTTTGATTCATTTCCCCCTGTTTTGTTTCATTTCATTTTTAAATGATTTTTGTTAAAAAAATAATGAAATGAAACAGTAATGAAACAATTTGTTATTTTATAAAACAGCTTCCCTGGGTCCTAGATACACCAAATTTTGTGGGTACCTTCCTTGGACTCTCCTCTTTAAGCCCTCCAAATTTGGAGAGGTTTGGGGTTTGGAGGGCTTAAAGGGAGCTTCCCACCAAATTTGATGCCTCTAGGCAGAGCCTAGGGGAGTTGTTTTACATAGTAATGAAATTGATCATTTTAAAATGGAAAAAATTGTGTTTAATTTCATAGCAAAACACTGCATGTTGTTTCATTTTTTTTATGAAATGATTCATAAGCTTACAAAATGACAAAACAGCATTTCATTTTTGGTAATGTGATCATCCCTATTTGAGACCTTCAGCAGCAAAAATACTACCAGTTAAGAAGTTGGTGCTTCCCCCTCTCTGTACCAGCTCACACAGCTTCTAACTGGGTGAGGGGATACAGGTATCCTAACAGAACATAATTCACCACTGAAGGTTATGCCATAAAAGTTATGCTGGTAGATAACAGGATTCTGGTCAGTTTGTCTACTTCAGATGAAATACAACTCATTCCGAGCAAACCCTGCAGCCAAGATGAGGGAGGCATGGTGTTATATCCATCTTCAGGTGAAGCTATTGCTGAGGTAGATGTTGTTCTCCAATTTCCCTGAAGCTTTATTTCCCTCTGTCTTATTCTCAGAATGCTTTATAATTTATTTTGGCTATGTCTTTTGAGCTTACTGTAGTCTTGTAAAGTGGTTGAGTGTGCCACATTCATTTATTACATTTTCTTCTTCTTATAGAACTCTTAATCACCCTGGAGCTCCCCTGCCTGCCTGCACTTCCTGCTGTGAGAGAGTCTTGTCCAAGGGAGTTCCCTCACAACATCTTCCTTTAGCTTTTATGTGAACTCTGGGGGATGCTGGCATGTGGTTGCCACTTTCCACACAGATGGCTGGTGGTACGTGAAAGATAAGACTGGCACACAAAAGCCTTCAGCCATCTTGTCAAGTCTTCTTTAACCATCTCATTGGAAATATAAGCACAAAAATTCAGGAGCTTTTCCCTATAAGAAAGTCATGTACTGCGTGCACACATGCGATTGAGGGCTTAACACAATTTGTAACCCTTTCCTGGATTTCTGTTACATCTGTGCTGTAGTTTAAGCCAAATGCCAAATGCCAAGCTGAATTGAAGCTGTTTTTGCCACCCCATCTGTGCCTTGCATTGAAATGAACAGTACTGGTACAGCCCTGGTTTGCCCTAGAAAAAAAAGATAGCACTCAGATACCAAATTTACTGTGTTTGTGTTGGAAGTTTTTGCAATCTCCTGTGCTGTCTCTAGTAAATGTGTCTGGAAGGAATGTTTCTGGGCTGAGTTGACTGTCAGTCTATCCAGCACTAACAAGTTCTGGGCTGAGTTGACTGTCAGTCTATCCAGCACTAACCAATCATTTCTTCCCTATGCCTGAATTAAAAAGAGATCCATGTCTCTCTGCTGTCTCTCTTTCCCTCTCTTTTGTCTGTTGGAAGCCATGCATTGAAGCTTGTTGCTCAGTCTGGCATGTTTGTCCAGTTTTCTGAAGGCCTGTTCAACTGTAAGTAAAGAAAATGATCCCCCCTTTCCCTCTCCTTCTCCCTCCCCTCCATCCAGAAGTTGGCAGGAGAAAAAACTTAAGATTCTACCATTCACCATAGAGTTCTGTGCTGAACTCATGTCTTGGCCAGTAAATGGACTGGATGAGGGGTAATAAATTGAAACTCAGTCAAGACATAAGTGCTGTTAGTTGGTGCTCCACCAGACAGGCTAGAGGGCCATTTCCCTGTTCTGGATAGGGTTGCAGTCCCCCTAAGGGACAGGGACTGCAACTTGGGGGTGATTCTTGACCCCAGTCTAACTCTGGAAGCCCAGATGGACTTGGTAGCCAGGGGTGTCTTTCTTCAGCTGTGGAAAATATACCAGCTACGCCCCTACCTGGACGAGTGGAGCCTCGTGACAGTTACTCATGCACTGGTAACATCCCGTACTGATTACTGCAATGCGATGTGGGGCAGCCTTTGAAGATGGTCCAGTAATTGCAACTAGTTCAGAATCATGTGGTGTGGATGGTGAGTGGTGGGGCCGCCAGAGATCACATCACGCCAATTCTGCGTAACCTGCATTGGTTACCAGTTGCTGATTGAACCCTATTCATCATGCTTGTTTTGAAATATAAAGCCCTAAATGGCTTAGGACCTAGATATCTGAAGGACTGCCTCCTTATGAACCTACCCAGTAATTAATATAGACAGGGGACCCTCCTGAAAGAGCCATCCCTCAAGGAGATGAAAGGGATGGCATGTAGGTATACGGCCTTTTTGGCATTTGCCCCCAGACTATGGAATGCCCTCCCACCTGGCGCCAATACTGATGACATTTCAGCACCAGGTAAAAACCCTTCCTGTTTCAGAAGTGTTTTAACTGACATAACATAGATTGTGGGTCCTGATGGCAATTTTAATGTTTTGTATTTAAATGTTTTAGTGTTTTTAATAGTTCATTGATATTTTAATGTTTTAATTGTTTTAACTGTTCATTTTAGCATCCCAGAGACCTTTGGGTAGTGGGCGGCATATAAGTTGTATAAATAAATAAATAAATAAATAAATAAATAAATAAATAAATAAATAAATAAATAAATAAATAAATAAATGCTTTTGGATCTGTGGGCCCTCATGTCTTGAAAGGCGACAGTTTGAAAGAACATAATCCTCCTAAAGTTACATGTTCTCTGTGTTTTATTTTTGTGGTGGGAAAACAGATGATACACAGAGATTTTATTTACATTCCTGATCTTTGAAGAAACTCTATTCCTGGAAATAAAATGGATTAGCAACAGAAATATGCCTTCTTTTCAATGCCTAGATTTGTTCTGTGACTCTTCCCCCCCCACACACACACATTTACATCACTATTTCATGGACTTGCTCCTCTCAATGACATGCCCTCTTGAATGTCCCTTGTCCATGGACAGCGCAAGATGAGGAAGGGTTTCAGGAGTAACCGCAAGTTCCAGTCTAAAATTAGGCATGGTGCATTTGAAAATAGCGGTAGAACCCCAGAAAGCAGCAAGCTTGAAAAGAAAGCCTTGGTCATATCAAGAGCATTAATATGTAATCGGGTTATATAGGCAAATATATATTTCCCAGTTCTCCCAGTGTACCCAAAAAAGATTCAGGGGCTGCTTGCTCTTTAGCAACCCAGCTTCAGGAGGTACTAATTCCTTATTTTATGGCCTTTTTCAATGATAGTAATCTAGACCAAGAGAAAACAAATTATTTTCCATGCATACTTTCTGGAGGCATTGTAAACATAATCTCAGGGGGCATAAAAATGAGTAGATCTGGGTCACACATTCAGTGCCCCCAAGTTCTCATTCCTGCCCAGGGCAGAACCTCAATGCCGTCCCCTTGCTTTGACCATAAAGTCAGGTGAAGGTTGTCAATCAAGTAGTTTACCTAATGATGCTTATCCCTGCCTCTTTTTTCTAAAAGAGCTTTTTTTAAAAAAAAAAACCTGAACTCTAATCTCTCCTCTTGGACAGATGTCACAAGTGAGGCAGGCAACTCACTCAGCTCTTTCACTCACCACATCTCGGTACTTCAGAAGAAATGAAGCATGTTATTATTGCAAATGCCATTTCCATGTGGCATAAAAGGGGCAGAGAGGTGAACCATGACTAGGGAGGGCAGAGAGGCAGACCGTGGTACAAGAAATGTAGGCCGTTGCTGCTTGTTTATATCGGCTTGTGCAGACTGTGCATTTCATTTTGTTTTTAACAGCTGTTTGCAGAAATAGGGTTGCCAGCTTTTTGACAGACCTCTGTGGCTACGCCTTTAACAAACATTTTGATCTGCAGGAATTAACAAACCAGCTGCCGTGAAAAACTTCATTTTGCAAATGCCATTACCTTCCTGCTGAATCTGAACCTGTCATAGTGGAGGTACTGTATGGAATTCAGGGGAGAAGTTGGCAGGCCAATTCCCAAACAGAAAGATAAGTCCTTGCACCGAATGGAGCCATTTCTGGAAGCAAGACTGATACACAGAATAGAATAGAGGTTTTATTGACATCATGCATATGCAAGATATGCATAATGAAATTAGAGTGCTGTTCCACAACACACTCTAAACAAGGAACCGTACAAAATACATAAAACACCATGCAAGATATTAAAAACTCTTAAAATCGCTTACAAAATTTAAAACACTACTTAAAAACTGATTAGGATGTTGCTAAAACTGTTGCATTTAACTTGGATACTGCTGTGGTATAAAAACTGTTCTTTAGTGTATTTGTCCTTGACCTAAGAGTCCTATATCTCCTGCCAGACGGCAACAGTTCAAAACATTGGTGGCCAGGATGTGAAGGGTCTCTCAGAGTTCTAGATGTCTAGAATGTGGAGAGGCTCAGTGATAAGACTTGAAAGTTGCAAGTTTGCAACCCATTCCCTAAGATTTCAGGTCTGTGAAGAGTATTAGATATACCTGTAGATACCTTTCAGCTCAGGTCTGCATACTGCAAGGCTTTATGACAGACATGACATCTGGGGAACTGTCGTAGAATCATGCAGTTGGAAGGGCTCTCTAAGGCCACCAAGTCCAACCTCCCACTCCATGCAGGAACACAAATGAAAGGATACCTGCCAGGTGCTTGACCTAGTGTTGGAGCACTCAACACCTCTCAAGGTGATTGGTTCCGTTGCCATACTGCTCTAACAGTTAGGAAGTTTTCCCTGATATTCCTAGGCCCCACGCTGCTTCTGGAACTTGTGGAAAGCTCACCACCAGCCTATGAAGAGGTTTGCTTTATTGTGATATCTGGAGTTTGTGCTGTTGCTCTCAGGAGGTTGCTCAGCAAGAAGGTTCACAAGCTGCAAAACTGAGGTTCCACTCCACACAGGAGAACAGAAGAGGTCAAAGGCAGGCAACTCACAGTTCTCCTGCTACTCCATTCCACTCACTCCTGGCTTTTTGGTGAGCCGTTATTGCACAAGCACAATCCATATACATGTACTATAGATACCTTTGACACTGGCCGCTTCGCACCGCAGCATGCGGGGGCGGGGCGTCTTTGCCAGCCGGCGGGGACAGTCGCCGGTTGGCTGCGCAATCTGCGCAGGGTGCGCTGGGGGAGCGAGCCTATTTAAGGCTGGTTGAGCTCCCCTACGGCATCCCTGCGCAGTCTGACCTTTCGTCGGTAGCTGCGGGAGGCTCTTGACAGCTCCGTTCCGCTTGCCAGCTGGCAGGCGGTGATCGGAGCGATAAGGAGAGCTCCCTGTGCCGCGGAGAAGCGGCGAAGCAATCCCCGGTCTCCGCTCGTCAGCTGGAGACCGGAGATAAGGCTGAGTTTTAAATTTCCTTTCTTGTGGGGCGAAAAGGAGGGAGGGAACCGGGAGGGGGGCGGGTGGTGGAGCCAGGCTCTCGAGAGCCTGCTTGGCCGGGTGGGCAGAGGGAAGGAGGGCAGCTACAGGGACAGCGGGGCAGCGGGCGCAGGGACGCCTGGGACCTTGGTGGCGGCGGCGCAGCCGCGCGGCTGGGCAGGGGGGCCCTGATAGGGGGAGGCCAATCAGGGGCTGGGGGATCGACGGAGGGACTTGGGCTGGGATAGCCTCGTAGGTCCCCTTCCCCACGGTCGGATTATAGGGCCCTCATTTCCTGGCTGCACACAGGCCATTGGGCCTGGGAGGGCTGGCCGAGCCTGGCACCATTTTACCTCCACGTGGGCATCTAATCCTCGGGCATCCAACTGGGGATGGGCCAGAGGGCCTGTGTGGGGGCGATTGGGGAATTGCTTGGCGACACCGGCCAACAGGGGGGGGGAGTTTACCCGAATTCCCACAGCCTTGGACACCAGAGGAAAAGGCAAGCTGCCGGTTGGGTGGTGGGCGGCCATTTTGGTAGCAGGCGGCCATTTTCTTGGGCGCCCTTGTTAATATCCCTAGGCCTACCAAGGTGATCCGCACCCATCCGGCATACGGGGCTCTTGTCTGGGGGCAATTTTGGGGCATCCTTCTCCACACATCTCAGCCTCCCAGCGGGTACCATTATTGGGACGCAGGGTAACACCACCCCTCTTGCACGCCATGCCATCTAAACCAAGCACCAGCAAGGGCAAGGGCAAGGCCCAGCCTCCCAAGCGGCGAGCGGCTCAACCAGTCCCAGATGTTTCATCCTCATCTGATGAGGACTGGCAGCCATTTGCGGCCGCCTGGACCAAACTGTCCCGCTTGGAACAGGAACGCGCCAAACAAAAAGGGATGGAGGCTTCTTACGGGGGGAGGCCTCCCAGGGACACCAAAGCATATCGCAGAGCGGGCCTTAAAGCACTAGGTGAGCTGATGATGTCTCGCATTACTCTTTTGGAGAACGATATGGCTGGATCTTCCAGCCATGCTTCTGCAGGTTCGCATCCAGTCTCCCAGGACATTCATGCACCAGATGCTGGACCCACTCCTTCGACAGCGGTATCCAGGGGAACCGCAATGGCGCCCGCCATGCAGGCCGCTGGGGATGAGCCGCAGGATCAAGCTATCGACCTGTCTACTACCCCAGCCGCCCAAGAGCCGCAACAGCGGGCAACTATCTACAACCCTCCTCCGGGTGAGTCGATCATGAGCATACATACACCTAGGCGAGTACTCTGGCCATGGCAGATGTCTGACACAATCGCACATGAACAGATTGGGGCTGATTTGACGGGACACGGGCCCTCTATTCTCCCTATTCGGCCCCCAGCTACGCCTGGCCGTGTGTTGGCGGAGACGGCGGCCCAGACAGACCCCAGTGGAAGCCCGCACGAGGTTCAGGGAGGGGCAGGCGATAAGCTTCCTGTTCCTGCAGGGCAGCCCGCTGCCAAGCAGACAGAGGAATCGGATGTGGCGGCAACCAACCCATTGGACTTGCCGGAGGGGGACGAGTTATTGCCATTAGGGGACCACCTTTCTGACACTATGATCGACAAGATCGTGTCGGGGAGGTACGTCGATATCTTTGAACTACTCAATAGGGAAATTGATACCAAGGACCTAGAGAAGCTGGATGACAAGGAGAAAGAGAGGATTAGGAGGAGGAAGCCGGAAAAAACCTGGAATAACTGGCTGACAGCTTTTGTCATGTATGCGGGCATCTATTCTCAGGCTCACCCCCAAAAGGGTGCGGTGTTGTGGCACTACTTGGATAACATAATCAGGGCCCGGTCGGACTCTCCGGCCTCCGCTTGGCTGGCGTACGACGAAGCCTTTCATCGCAGGATAGCCAAGGACCCCACACTCCGCTGGGACAGACCTCATAGTTACCTATGGCTGAGGGTGATGAGTGCCCCCCGGCAGGCCCTGAATGAGAGATTTGATAGTGGCCATGCGATATTGCGCCCTGGTCAGCTTGGCAATTCCAGCGCAAGAATGCGGGCCAGCCGGTTCAACCCCGGCTGGTCTGCTTTGAATACAACAGTAAAGGGTCTTGTGGGCGCCGCCAGTGTAAATTTAGGCACCTATGCTCCACCTGCGGAGCCAACCACCCTGCCTCTGCTTGCCCTAGGGGCAAACCTGGAACTAGCGGAGGTAGGGACTCGGGAGGCAGGCGTACCCAACCAGGGTCTTCCCCGCCTCCAAAAGGGACCTAGCCCCATACGGGTGCCGGTTTTGAGGGCGTGGCTTCGTAGCTACCCCTTGAGGGACGAAGCTGCCTACATTTTAGGCGGTTTTGTCCACGGTTTCCGCATACCGGCTGTTGGGGAACGACTCCCCTTTCTGGCTCATAACCTAAAATCTGTAGTAGGTAAGGAGGCAATTGTGCGGGAGAAGATAGCTTCTGAACTGGCTGCGGGCAGGATCCTCGGACCATTTGATCGTCCACCGACGCCTCGCTCACGGGTATCCCCCTTGGGTATTGTCCCCAAGAAAACACCCGGCGAGTATCGCCTTATACACCATCTGTCGTACCCGGCGGGGGGGTCGGTGAACGACATGATACCGCAGGAACTATGCAGCGTCCGTTATACCTCCTTTGATGCGGCCATAAGAATGGTACGGGGTTGCGGAGTCGGGGCTGAAATTGGGAAGTGCGATATTAAATCGGCATTTCGGCTCCTACCAGTCCATCCGGACGATTGTGAGTTGCTAGGTTTTGCGTTTGAGGGACGTTATTACTTGGATAGGGCCATGCCCTTTGGCTGTTCCATCTCCTGTTCCGCCTTCGAACGCTTTAGTTCCTTCGTGGAATGGGCAGTGCGCCAGCGGACGGGCAGTTCCCGCATAATCCATTACCTGGACGATTACTTGTTTGCAGGGAAGGCGGGCACCCAGCAATGTGCATTTCTCATGGCTACCTTCCGTACCATGTCGGCTGAACTGGGTCTCCCCTTAGCGGAGGATAAGACGGAGGGCCCCACCACTGTCCTTACATTCTTGGGTGTCGAGCTGGACACTGTGTCACAAACTTGCAGACTCCCTAGTGAGAAGCTGGCGGATCTCCGTGCCCGCTTGTCGGCGCTCTTAGCTCGGAGGAAGGCCACGCTTCGGGAACTACAACAGATTATAGGGCACCTAAATTTTGCCTGCAGGGTGGTTGCCCCGGGTAGGGCTTTTGTGCGCAGACTTTGCGATGCCATTGCAGGGCTTCGTAGTCCTCATCACCGGCGCCGTATCTCTGCGGATATAAAAGACGACCTCAGAATCTGGCTCCAATTTCTATCCAATTTTAATGGCATTTGCTTCTGGCGATCGGAAACGATCGCTGCCTCAGACCTGCAGGTCCAGACCGATGCGTCTGGGGCCCTTGGCTTTGGTCTTTATTTCCAGGGCCGCTGGTGTGCCGGCACGTGGCCGCCAGAGTGGCAGGGTAGGGGTATTACCCGGGATCTTACGTTTTTAGAACTGTTTCCGATAGTGGGGGCTGTCTTTCTGTGGGCTGAGCGGATGGCCAATTCAGTAGTACAATTCAACTGTGATAACCAGGCAGTCGTGCATATCCTTAATAAGTTGACATCCAAATCAAAGCGGGTGATGGGTTTGGTCCGTGCTCTGACCCTCCGATGCCTCCAGTTCAACATATTATTCCGGGCACACCATGTGCCGGGGGTCAGGAATGAGCTTGCTGACGCGCTGTCCCGCCAACAGATGGAGCGGTTCAGATCGTTAGCACCTCAGGCGCTTATGGACCCAGACATTCTACCAACCGAGGTATGGAGGCTTGGAGGGTAGAAGCAAATCGGGCCATGGGGCTGGCCTTGGCACCTAGTACCCGCAGGGCGTATTCGACGGCCTGTTCCGAGTATGCGCGTTTTTGCGCTAGCGAAGGATTCCATCACATGTGGCCGGCTTCGGCGGACCAGCTGGTCCAATTTGCAGTGCACTTACACTTCAAAGGATTAGCCCCCCGGACTATACAGGGTAAGCTCTCAGCCCTGTACTATTACGCCAGGGCACAGGGATTTGACCTCCCAGATTGCCAGTTTAGAATAGGCAAGATGATCGAAGGCTGGGCTAGGGAGCGGGGCAGGCCGCAAGATGATCGGACGCCTATCTCCCCAGGGATGCTATGTAAGTTGGCCTCAGTTTGGCCTAGGGTGTGTTCAGACCCGTTTGAGGCGGGATTATTCCAGGCTGCCACGTTGGTGGCCTTTTTTGGGGCATTCCGAGTTAGCGAACTGGTAGCCCACTCAAAAAATGATTCTTCAAAAACCGCTCTACAATGGGCGGACATGGCCCTTTATGACGACCACGTCGTACTTCACATCCGCAAATCCAAGACGGATCAGAAGGGTAGGGGTGCGGATGTACGCCTGGGTAGGTGCTCTCTGCCTCAAATTTGCCCGATATTAGCACTGCAACGGTACGCCCGACGGATTGGCTTGGGTCAGGGGTACCTATTCCAGCATCAGACGGGAGCACCATTGACCCAGTATCAATTCTGGCAGGTATCATCCAGGGCTCTCCAGGCCGCGGGCATCTCGGGATGGCGTTTTGGTACCCACTCCTTCAGGATTGGGGCCGCTTCTACGGCCGCCGCCATCGGGGTCGATCCGGCTGGAATCCAGCGGATCGGCCGATGGCGGTTGAGGCGATTTAAGACCTACGTGCGCCCCTTAACGGACCGGTGAGACCGGTCCAGCTCTTTCTGTTTGTCGTTACAGGTTGTGCTCCAGAAGGACGGGTCCGAGTCGTTCTCTATGGCCACAGTTTTGTGTTTTGGGCCGCCAAGTTTGCAGTGCGGTCAGGACGTGGCCGCGATCTCGGCCTGGGACAGCTGGCTGACCTGGTGTGGAGGGGAAGACGGGGGATGCTATGGAGGGAATTCTTACCAGTAGCCCTTAATGATCCCCCTGACCCTCCCCCAGCCATTGTCGTGGTTCACCTCGGGGGCAACGATTTGACCCGCATGTCGGGCAAGTCTTTAATCCTCCAGGTCATCGATGACCTGAGGACATTTAAGCAGCATCGCCCAGCTACGATCATCATGTGGTCGGCCATGATTCCGAGGCTAGTGTGGGGTCCCCTTCACCACTCCCAAAAGATGCACAAGGCCCGGAAGGGAGTGAATCGAGAAGTGGCCCGAGTAGTCCGGGCAGAGCTTGGCTCGGTCATTTGGCACCCAGGCATCACTGCACGGACTCCCGAACTTTTTCGCCCTGATGGGGTTCACCTGTCAGACAAGGGCCTGGATCTGTTTGTTTCAGATTTATATGAGGGCCTGTGGGCCGCGTTGTCTGGCCGGTTGGGGTAAAGAGGCGTCAGTGCGCCTCTTTGGTGGCGGGTAGCGCAAAACTAAACATTGGTTACCTAGGTCCCTACCTGAATTGACAGCGGCAGAGTGCTTGGCAGCCCATAAACAAGTTGATAGGACCAGCATTAGACTGGCATAAATGAAAGCTTAAAACCAACCACATTCAAGGGTTGCCAAGGCTGGATTTACGTGGAAGGATGCCAACACAGTAGGCATCCCACCTGCGACAGTAAAAAAGGCCGCAGGTATTTACCTGTAAAAGGGACCTAGACAAATTAAGAACCACCATAAAATTTGCGCTACGCTCCAGGCCCTCATTAAGTTATGTTGAAGTTAATAACGTTAATAAATTGTGGCCCTTGTTAACCCAAAGCGAACGTGTGCGACTGTTTATTTCCGCCTGGTCTGGCAATGGCTGCTTCGCACCGCAGCATGCGGGGGCGGGGCGTCTTTGCCAGCCGGCGGGGACAGTCGCCGGTTGGCTGCGCAATCTGCGCAGGGTGCGCTGGGGGAGCGAGCCTATTTAAGGCTGGGTGAGCTCCCCTACGGCATTCCTGCGCAGTCTGACCTTTCCCCGCCCACCCGCCCTTTAGGTATGGATGGTGATGCTTTGCTGGTCGCCGGGGCCGGATGGGAATTTTTGACTGTCACTCAGATTGGCCAGGAGTGATGGTGAGTTTTCGCCCATCCCACCATCCACACGCGGACAACGGGCCTTTTCTAACCCTCGGTCACAATTGGCGGGTAGCGCAAAACTAAACATTGGTTACCTAGGTCCCTACCTGAATTGACAGCGGCAGAGTGCTTGGCAGCCCATAAACAAGTTGATAGGACCAGCATTAGACTGGCATAAATGAAAGCTTAAAACCAACCACATTCAAGGGTTGCCAAGGCTGGATTTACGTGGAAGGATGCCAACACAGTAGGCATCCCACCTGCGACAGTAAAAAGGCCGCAGGTATTTACCTGTAAAAGGGACCTAGACAAATTAAGAACCACCATAAAATTTGCGCTACGCTCCAGGCCCTCATTAAGTTATGTTGAAGTTAATAACGTTAATAAATTGTGGCCCTTGTTAACCCAAAGCGAACGTGTGCGACTGTTTATTTCCGCCTGGTCTGGCAATGGCTGCTTCGCACCGCAGCATGCGGGGCGGGCGTCTTTGCCAGCCGGCGGGGACAGTCGCCGGTTGGCTGCGCAATCTGCGCAGGGTGCGCTGGGGAGCGAGCCTATTTAAGGCTGGGTGAGCTCCCCTACGGCATTCCTGCGCAGTCTGACCTTTCCCCGCCCACCCGCCCTTTAGGTATGGATGGTGATGCTTTGCTGGTCGCCGGGGCCGGATGGGAATTTTTGACTGTCACTCAGATTGGCCAGGAGTGATGGTGAGTTTTCGCCCATCCCACCATCCACACGCGGACAACGGGCCTTTTTCTAACCCTCGGTCACAATTGGCGGGTAGCGCAAAACTAAACATTGGTTACCTAGGTCCCTACCTGAATTGACAGCGGCAGAGTGCTTGGCAGCCCATAAACAAGTTGATAGGACCAGCATTAGACTGGCATAAATGAAAGCTTAAAACCAACCACATTCAAGGGTTGCCAAGGCTGGATTTACGTGGAAGGATGCCAACACAGTAGGCATCCCACCTGCGACAGTAAAAAAGGCCGCAGGTATTTACCTGTAAAAGGGACCTAGACAAATTAAGAACCACCATAAAATTTGCGCTACGCTCCAGGCCCTCATTAAGTTATGTTGAAGTTAATAACGTTAATAAATTGTGGCCCTTGTTAACCCAAAGCGAACGTGTGCGACTGTTTATTTCCGCCTGGTCTGGCAATGGCTGCTTCGCACCGCAGCATGCGGGGGCGGGGCGTCTTTGCCAGCCGGCGGGGACAGTCGCCGGTTGGCTGCGCAATCTGCGCAGGGTGCGCTGGGGGAGCGAGCCTATTTAAGGCTGGGTGAGCTCCCCTACGGCATCCCTGCGCAGTCTGACCTTTCCCCGCCCACCCGCCCTTTAGGTATGGATGGTGATGCTTTGCTGGTCGCTTCGGGGCCGGATGGGAATTTTTGACTGTCACTCAGATTGGCCAGGAGTGATGGTGAGTTTTCGCCCATCCCACCATCCACACGCGGACAACGGGCCTTTTTCTAACCCTCGGTCACAATTGGCGGGTAGCGCAAAACTAAACATTGGTTACCTAGGTCCCTACCTGAATTGACAGCGGCAGAGTGCTTGGCAGCCCATAAACAAGTTGATAGGACCAGCATTAGACTGGCATAAATGAAAGCTTAAAACCAACCACATTCAAGGGTTGCCAAGGCTGGATTTACGTGGAAGGATGCCAACACAGTAGGCATCCCACCTGCGACAGTAAAAAAGGCCGCAGGTATTTACCTGTAAAAGGGACCTAGACAAATTAAGAACCACCATAAAATTTGCGCTACGCTCCAGGCCCTCATTAAGTTATGTTGAAGTTAATAACGTTAATAAATTGTGGCCCTTGTTAACCCAAAGCGAACGTGTGCGACTGTTTATTTCCGCCTGGTCTGGCAATGAGCCAGTGTGATTTGTTCCTCACAGGCTGTGGTAGGTAGTGCTAGATGCCCAGCCTTAAGAACCAGGTGGCATGCACAAACCACACTTTCTCTTCCTATTGCAACACATACCCTGAGATCTTTCTTCCCACCTGGAGACTCAGGGTGTGATCAGATGGGCTGGTTTGTTCTTTTTTCCAGTGCCCACATGACGTAAGGTAATTGTGAACCTGTCTTATCCAAGTCCAAACATATCTTTTTGGCCCCTGTCAGGGGCTACTGGGGTGTAACTTTGTTTTTTGTTTTTGTTTTTAATTTGGTGTGAGTAGGATCACTTCATTTTGGTTTGATTCTGGCTTGTGCAATCATCAGGATCGAACCAAATTGAATCAGTAGAACAGACAACACAACCGACACTATTAAAGCATTTTAACAATGTCTCTAAAATGATCACCCTGTCTGTATATAGGGTGATTTATTTATTTATTTTTAAAGCAGCCATTACTGTGAGTGAGGAAATATTCCCAGGTTGGACTGTCCGCTGAGCTCATGATCTCATGGCCCATCCCTCTCAACTTTTAAGAGGTTGCCTAACCAACAGTTTTAAAACTGACTTTTATTGGCAGCCTCTAATAAACTTGCCAAAGTTGTGCTGCCCATCTTACTATCGTTTCATGCTCTTAGTGGGCTTTTTTCATGTTGTTTATTTATTTGTTTTATTTTTAATAGTTTATCTCTCCGCTATTTGCTGTTTATTTTTATTGTTATATAGTGTATTTGCCTTATTTGTTTCCTAACAACCCAGTATAGTGCCTTGCACTAACAGAGCAGTAAAAAGTTAAACAAACAAACAAACAAATAAATAAATAAATAAATAAATAAATAAATAAATAAATAAATAAATAAATAAATAAATAAATAAATAAATGTTGATCTGTCCCCAATAGCAGCAGTAGGAGGAAACCCATATTGGATGCTTCAAAGATTTCAGATTTACAGACACAATTCTCCCCCATGTACAGTATAATGAGCAAAAGGTGTGTGTGTGTGTGTGTGTGTGTGTGTGTGTGTGTGTGTGTGTGTGTGTGTGTGTGTGTGTGTGTGTGTGTGTGTGTGTGTGTGTGTGTGTGTGTGTGCAGAGGGTTTTTAAAATCAGGAAGGATTAAAATGGTGTCCATGGGCAATGTAAAATGGTTGACCTGACAACTTTTGCTCATTCCTCAGTTAGAATGTCCTACATAATTTGCTCTGGAAAAAAACAAATAATGCATGGCTATAACAACAGATATACCTGGGAATAACAGGCAATGTTCTGTGTTCCTAGAGGCTAAATTGAATGTTTCCTCCCACAGAAGGGAATATGGAGGAGTGGGTTTATTATTATTATGGTTTAGTGTTATATTTGTTGGTTGGCACCACCCAGAGCAGCCTAGATGGCGCAGTATATAAGTCCAATAAATTAAAAATAACTAAATTATGCTAAATACAGATTTTTTAAAATTGCATTTTTCCCACTATTATACAGAGAGGGAGACAGGAGGGGGAAAAGAAGGATATCACCACCATCATCATAATATTTTAAAGAGAAGAAGGACTAAATAGGGTCACTTTAAGTGCCATATGGTTTCCTGCAAGGATCGTGCAAATTGACTATGACTCAAAGTTACCTCATCAGGCCCTGCATAGTTTAACCACCTAGTCACACCCTCAGTGAAGCATAGTCATTCTTTTGAGACTTCAGCCAAACACTCTTTATTTGTGACTACTCTAGATAGGTTTGTCAATGTATTTTGAGGGTTCTTCCAGATCTCTGCACTCTTAACAATGGTGTTGCAAGAATGAATTTGATAGGTGAGAGCTTTGGGGTCCAGGGGGCTGAATTATTCAACTTCAAAGGGGGTGCCCCCAGCAAAAACATTTGTAATTGTGATTAGAGATGGGCACGACTCAAAAAATGGTGTTTCGTTTGTCGTTTGGTCGTTTAGGGGTCCGTTTGGTTCGTTTTTGTTTTCGTGACGTTTTTTGCAAAAAAAATCATTTTCATTTCATTAGGTAATGAAACGAAAAACAAAAACAAAAACAAAAAATTGCTGTTTCGTTAGCATTCTTTTTAGTTCAATGCATCTGCTGCAACGAAAACGAAACATTTGGTTGTTTCGTTTTCATTTTCATTTTGTTTAAAAAAATTTGTTTCGTTTTTGTTGCGTAACGAAATGAAAAAATGAAAACAAAAACGAAAAATCGCTCATTTCGTGCCCATCTCTAATTGTGATGTTATGTGCTTGAAAATAGTGGTCCCAAGCAGCTAGCAGCATGGAAATTACAGTGACACTTCCTCAAGCTCTTCCCATTTTATAGATTAATGAATTAACAGCTAATTCATTGCTGTTTAATTTCACACAATTTTTTTAAACAAAATCATTTCTAATGGAACAAAACGAATCACGGGGGGAACAAAATGAAATGAAATGAAATGAAACACAAATTTTCCATTTCATGCCCATCCCTATACAGCACCCTTTGAACTGGAGAAAACATCAAGTGATCACATTTTGACTCTATTCTTCATTTGCAAATCATATATTTGAAGTGATGATGGGTGATACTCAAGCAAAATAAAACTTTCACACCCTGGCCAGCTTACAAGCTTGTAATACTGAGAGCAGCAGCTGGGTGAGCCCCAAATTCCTTTCAGATTAATTTGCCCATTATCTGAGTTCTTCTTTGTGGCTGGTAAAAACTAGCTTGAGGTTTAGGAAAATTATCTGTCCCACGCTTTCCCGTCATTTCCAAATACCCCAATGCCAGGTCCCAGCTCCAAAACACATTTCCCTTTGCCCATTTTTATTACTATGAATTGGCAATGAGTGCTATATTAACACGTGAGGAGCGCAGGGAGGACTCCTACCCCATAACTTGATTCCTCGCCCCACCCCCACCCCACTTCTTTGGTTGTAAAGTATTCCAGAATGTGGGAGACCATGAAATATGAGATTCCCTCAAGGGCTTCTGGATTTTCCAGGTCCAGCTCTTACTATCGGTTCTTATGGAGCCACTAACTCACTTGCTTTTGAGGTTGCCACACCAGTGGAGCCCCCAAATTACAATTTATCATAGCTTAAGGGGTGAGAAGCAGGCAGAGAGAAGACAGTAATATTCTGCCTCTCTTTGTAGACTTCAGAACTGATGGTTTGGTTCCTCAGGTGACCAAAGGGAAAACAGCACTTGGAGACTTCTTGCAAAAATGTCATGTCATATTATTTTCTGAAAATGTTGGTTGAGCTAGCATTGACTGAGGCTTGGTGTTTAGTTCCCTTTGATACATGGAGAAAGCAATAGGCTGTGAGATGTGAGCTAGAAGTGTGGGAGCAACTCCATTACTGTACTGCTTTAGTTAAGACATTTGCTGTTAGATCCAGAGGAGCACCAAACACCGTTCACTGAATTTATCAGTCCAACCATTGGGAAACAAAACTACCAAATGGATGGATGGATGATGAAAATAATTTTCAAAGTCACCTTCTTCCAGAGAAGCAAAATATTCCTCCAAAGAAGCAAAATCCTCCAACAGTTCAGATCTAAGAACTCTCACCCCAACAAAGTTTAGGAATTCAAAATTTAAGAATTTCTGAATTTTCAAGAAATTTGATTTTAGGAATCATAAGATTCTGTTGTATTTTTTTAAGCCAGCAAAATTAAAAATGGTTTGATAGCCTAAAGATGTACAGTATTATAGTGCAATGTGAGCTTTTGTGGATGCACACACTTCTTCAGAAAAGAAGTTTGGTGGGGGGTTTATTTTATATTTGTTTAAAATTTCTTTGCATTGATTAGCAAGGCGACTTCTTTGAAAACTATTTTCATCCATCCATCCATTTACAATAAATAATAAGCATGTGCTGTCAAATCAATTCTATAGCAACCATTTTCGGGGTTTTCCAGGCAAAGAATACTCGTGGTTTACCATTCCTTTCTTCTGGGGGAAGGGTGTTCCTGGGACTACGCAGCTTGCCTAAGGCCATTTATACCATGCCCTGTACCACAGGATTTCAAGGCAGGTTTCAAAGCCATATAAAACCATATACAAAACATTAAAACATTAAAATGTTTTTTTAAAAAAATTTTTAAAATTAAAATGTCCCGGGCAGTTGACACGATCGCACCTAAGCGCCCTCTCCCCTTGCGCAGAGCCCAGACGGCTCCTTGGTATACATCTGAGCTGCGGGCAATGAAGCAGGAGGGGAGACAGCTGGAGCGCAAGTGGAGAAAATACCGCTGTGAGTCCAATCGAACACAGCTTAGAGCCCATTATCGGGCCTATTCTGTGGCAATACGGTTGGCAAAAAGGCAATATTTGGCAAACCGTATTGCTTCCTCAGAGTGCCGTCCAGCAGAGCTGTTTCGGATGGTCCAGGACCTTCTTCAACTGAGAAATACGGAGGAGGTTCTGGACCACTCAGCAGCCCGTTGTGACGAGATTGCTGTTCACTTTGAGGGAAAAATCGCTCAGATTCGCAGGGAATTGGACTCCACTATTGGTGCAGAATCAAGGGATGTGTCCAGTGCACCGTGCTTAGGTCCAGTATTATGGATGAGTTTCAATTATTGAGACCCGAGGATGTGGACAGGGTGCTTGGATCTGTCCGTTCTACCACCACTCTGCTCGACCCTTGCCCTTCCTGGCTAATTGAAAGATCTGCCAGGGGGGTTCGCACCTGGGTCCAGGAAGCTGTAAATGCCTCATTAAGAGAGGGAGTGGTCCCTGCTGCCTTAAAGGAGGCAGTAATTAGGCCACTCCTAAAAAAACCCAACCTGGACCCAGGGCTGGTGGGTAAATACCGGCCAGTAGCGAACCTCCCTTATTTGGGCAAGGTGTTGGAGCGGGTGGTGGCCGGACAGCTCCAGGCGCTGCTGGATGAAACGGATTTTCTGGATCCATTTCAATCTGGTTTCAGGCTGGGTTTTGGAACAGAGACTGCCTTGGTCGCCCTGTACGATGACCTTTGCCGGGAGAGAGACAGGGGGAGTGCAACCCTGTTGATACTCCTGGACCTCTCAGCGGCTTTCGACACCATCGACCATGGTGTCCTTCTGGATAGGCTGGCCAGGTTGGGAGTTGGAGGCACTGTTTTGCAGTGGTTCCGCTCTTTCCTGGCTGACCGTGTCCAGAAGGTGCTGCTGGGGGACAGTTGCTCTGCCCCATGGCGTTTACGTCATGGGGTTCCTCAGGGCTCAATACTGTCTCCCATGCTGTTTAACATCTACATGGAACCACTGGGAGAGGTCATCAGGAGGTTTGGGCTGAGGAGTCAGCAATATGCTGACGATACTCAGCTCTACCTCTCATTCTCCACCAATCCAGGTGAGGTGGTTTCTGTCCTGAACTCGTGTCTGGGCCAGATAATGGACTGGATGAGGGTTAATAAATTGAAACTCAATCCAGACAAGATGGAAGTGCTGTTAGTGGGTGCTTCGCCGGACAGGTTAGAGGGCCACTTCCCTGTCTTGGACGGGGTTGCACTCCCCCTAAGGGACAGGGTCCGCAGCTTGGGGGTGCTTCTGAACCCTGGTCTAACTCTGGAAGCCCAGGTGGATTTGGTGGCCAGGGGCACCTTCCTTCAGCTGCGGAAAATATACCAGCTCCGCCCCTACCTAGACGAGCAGAGCCTCATGACAGTTACGCATGCGCTGGTAACATCCCGTATTGATTAGTGCAATGCGCTCTACGTGGGGCTGCCTTTGAAGACGGTCCGGCGATTGCAACTGGTTCAGAATCGTGCGGTGCGGCTGGTGAGTGGTGGGGCCGCCAGAGATCACATCACACCGATTCTACGTAACCTGCATTGGTTACCAGTTGCTGCCCGAGCCCAATTCAAAGTGCATGTCTTGACATATAAAGCCCTAAATTGCTTAGGACCTAGATACCTGAAGGACCGCCTCCTTCCATATGAACCTACCCGGCAATTAAGATCTAGCCAGGGGGCCCTCTTGAAAGAGCCATCCCTCAAGGAGGTGAGAGGGATGGCTTGTAGACATAGGGCCTTCTCTGCAGCTGCCCCCAAGTTATGGAATGCCCTCCCAAGTGAGATCCGCCTGGCGCCAACATTGATGACATTTCGGCGCCAGTTAAAATCCTTCCTGTTCCAGAAGTTTTTTAATTGATACAACATAGACTGGGGTCCTTTGATGGCAATTTTAGTGATGATTTTAGTATAAGGTTTTGCTGTTGTTTTAATTATTTATTGATATTTGATGTCTTAACTGTTTTAATTCCTTGTTGTAAGCCACCCAGAGACCTTTGGGTAGTGGGCGGCATATAAGCTGTAAAAATAAATAAAATAAATTGTGAGACAGCTGAAAGCAGCTGGGAGAGTGGTCAGCCTCCCGAGGCAGCAAGGCAATTAGAGAGAAATGTAACACCTGTCTGGGGGGAGGAGAGAGCTCTGGCGGGCCTAGAGATAAGGGGAGAAAACATCATCGTGGGGGAGGAGGAAGGAGAGACGGATGTTTGGGAGGATGCAAGGGACACCCTGGATAAGGAGGAAGCCTGGCCAGTCGGACAACCTGGAGGAGGTGAGCATTAAAGGCCGGGGCCAAGGAGTATAAGGGATAAAGTCTCCTCTGTGCAACCCAGGAGCAGAGCGAAGGAAGACAGCTCATGGGCTCGGCCCCTCCCTGAGGCAGCCCAATGTTTGAGAACTAAGAATAAAGGGAGACAACACGGGCCGGCCTGATGAAGACGGTGTTGTTTAACTGACCAGGACATTCGCTGGCTTCTGGAGTGAGGGAGTGAGGTAACTCCCCACTCTATGGGAATTACACAGGCACAGAGTAAAACCTGTAAGGAAGAGTGAGAACTGAGAGGCTGTGTCTTGGGACTTTGGGAGAAACACAAGTTATTTGTGCTCTGAAGCTAAAGACAGTCTAGCCAGGCACTACTACCAGATGGAGAGACTTCTGACAGGGCCTGATCCAAAGAAGAAAAAGCCTTATTAATTCCCAGAGGGGGCAAAGCACCACTGAACTGTGCTGAGGTGTTTTCTGTCTGTGTTGAACTCCAGTGAACATAATAAAAGCCTATCTTACATAATTTTTAAGCACCTCATTATGGAGGGGGCGGCGGGGGTCGCTCACATTGGCGCCCAACGTGGGGCTCTTTCAGATGCCCCAGCGACCACCGCCCAGTTGTTGGCCTGGGCCACCGAGAGGCAAGAACACCTGTTACGGCAGATGGCAGAAAACCAGCGCGTTTTGATGGAGCAAATGTTGGTGGGGCAACAACAAATGGCTGAAGTCTTGAGAGCCACCCCAACGGCTTCGGGTACCTGGGTGGCTGGTCCTCCACCCATTCGCATGCAAAAAATGACACCTGAGGATGACCCAGAAGCTTTCCTCAACACCTTTGAGAGAGTGGCCACAGCTGCGGCTTGGCCAAAGGAGCAGTGGGCCCTAATCCTCACACCTTGCCTTCACAGGGGTGTCCCAAGAAGTAGTTGATGCCTTAGATGCCCGGGACGCTGCCAATTACGGTAAGGTGAGGCAAGCCATCCTGAGTACGTTGAATTTGTCAGACGAGGCCTATCGCAGGCGTTTTTCGGGAGTTACGTCTTAAGAGTAATGGTCATCCCAGGGCGGTGGCCCAGAAGATGCGGGCTTATGCTACCCGTTGGCTCAAGCCTGATAGTAACTCAGGGAGAAGATAATTGAGCTGTTGGTGGTAGAGCAGTTGGTAACCACCTTGCCCCCAGGCCCCCGGAACTGGGTGACACGATTACGTCCGGTTTCCATTGAAGAAGCAGTCTCTGCATTAAAAGCCTATTGGTGTGCTGAGGAAACCTGGGATTCTAGGAGCCTGTCGCCGAAGGACCGGAATTCTTCTAAGGAACAGATGCCAAGGAATGCTGGATCCCCTCCGAAGGAATCATCTTTAGGGAGACACCGGTTGTTAGTTCATCGTGCGGTTCCTAACAGAGGCAACTCACCTGGTTTGGAGGCCTCCCAGAGGACTCAATCAAACCCAAGCCCGTCAGATCCGGCCCAGGCTAGCAAAGGAGGGGGATCTCAGGGAACCCAAAGCCGGACCCCCAAAAGTATGGCCTGTTTTACCTGTGGGAAGGAAGGCCATCTGAAACGGGACTGCCCACTCATGGACTGTTCGTGGGCTAATGCCTATGTTGCAGCGATGCAGGTAGGCGAGGTCACCGGCCCTGAGTGGCAGGTGGATGTTTTGGTAAATGGGAAACCAGTCAGGGCCTTAATAGATACAGGTTGTAGTACTACCTTGCTCCGATCTCAAGCAGGGGGGTCACAGGAAGGCTTGGTAAAAATTCGTTGTATTCATGGGGATGTGAAGCCATATGCCACTACACAGGTATGGGTCACCATAGGGGCCGAGAGAAGACGGTTGAGGGTGGGATTGGTACCAAACTTGGCATGGCCCATGCTGTTGGGGAGGAATTGGCAGGGGGTGGAAAAATTGGTGACATCCCCACAGCTAGCAGTAGGAGCTGCAGGGGAGTCAGAAGGGGAGCTGGAGTTAGGGAAGGTCTCCCGAGCTCAGGTGAGGGCATGGCAGCAGGAAGACCCTGCTTTAACCCACGCTCTTGCAGGGGCTAGGCCGGAAGGGGAAACGCCGGCAGGGCAAGTGGGTTTCGAGATGCGGGATGGTCTTCTTTACCGGATTGACCCAAACCCACCCTTTCCAGGGGCTCAACTGGTAGTTCCTCAACGACTTCGGGGCTTTGTGTTAAAGTTAGCCCATGACCCACCCCTTGCTGGGCATTTAGCCGCAGACAAGATGAACGCCCGCATACGCCAATGGTTCTTTTGGCCCGGTCTGTATACAGAGGTAGAACAGTATTGCAGGTCGTGTCCAGTGTGCCAGAGAACACAGATCCGGCCTCGTCCTGGAGGGGAACTTGTGTCCTTGCCCCTAGTGGACAAACCCTTTGACCGAGTAGCCATGGATCTGGTAGGACCCCTCCCTAAATCAGCTGGAGGACACTCTTACATTCTGGTAGTGATTGACTATGCCACCCGTTATCCGGAGGCGGTGGCTCTCCGGTCCACTACAGCCAAGGTTTTGGCTAGGGAACTTCTGGGCATATTTTCTCGAGTGGGTTTCCCCAGTACTATCCTCACAGATCAGGGCACCAACTTCCTTAGTCAAACCTTAAAGCAAATGTGGAAGCTCTTGGGCATAAGGCCTTTGAGAACCTCAGTTTACCACCCACAGACTAATGGTCTGGTAGAAAGGTTCAACAAAACCCTTAAAACTATGTTACGCAGGATAGCACAAGATAGGCCCACTCAGTGGCACCAAATGTTGGCACCATTGATGTTTGCTATCCGTGAGGTACCCCAGGCATCCTTAGGATTTTCCCCTTTGAGTTACTCTATGGAAGGCAACCTCGGGAGTTCTTGATTTGGTGCGAGAGCAGTGGGAATCAGGGAAGACCAGGCCCAGAGTACAGTACAGCAGGTCCTGGAGATGCGAGAACGATTGCGTACGGCCACCGAATTAGCCCAGGGACATTTGAGGGAAGCACAGATGGCTCAAAGGCGTCGGTACAATGCCCGAGTTCAACTGCGGGAGTTCACCCCTGGACAGAAAGTGCTCCTGCTTTTACCCTCCGAACCAACTAAGCTGTTTGCACAATGGCAGGGACCTTATGAAGTAATACGTCGGGTTGGACCTGTAGATTACGAAGTTAGGATGCCAGACCGGAGGAGGCCAACCCAAATCTTTCATGTCAATCTCTTGAAGGAATGGAAGGATAGGGAAGCCCTCTTGGGAGAAGTAGAAGAGGTAGAATTGGGACCAGAGACTAAAGGGTCCTCCACCGACCTAGAGGATAGGTGGAAACTAGATGAGGGCCTTGAACCTCAAAAGCAGCAGGAGTTGAGGATCCTGGAACAGGAGTTTCCAGATGTCATAGTCAGCCGGCCGGGCGCACAACCCTGGTTGAACACCCAATTGAGACTGAGCCAGGAGTGGTGGTAAGATCGGCAGCCCGAACCTGGCCTCAGCACCTCAAACAGATCATAATAGATGAAGTCAGGTCTATGCTAGACCTGGGAGTCATTGAACCGTCTAGCAGTCCATGGCGGAGCCATCCCGCCCTGGTACCCAAACCAGACGGTAGTACCCGGTTTTGCATTGATTTTCGCCGGGTTAATGAGGTATCAAAATTTGATGCCTACCCTATGCCAAGGGTGGATGAGTTGATAGAGAGATTAGGGAAAGCCACCTACCTGTCCTCCTTGGATCTAACCAAAGGTTATTGGCAGATCCCACTCTGGAAGGCAGATAGGGAGAAAACAGCGTTTACCACCCCAGTAGGGCTCTATCAATTCACCTATATGCCATTTGGCCTGCATGGGGCTGCAGCAACATTTCAGCGGCTGATGGATAGGGTATTGGCACCAGTGCAAGATTTTGCGGCCGCATACATAGATGATATCATCATCTTTAGTCAGTCTTGGGGAGAACACCTGGAGCACCTAAGAGCAGTATTAAGGGAATTAAGGAAGGCGAGGTTAACCGTGAACCCTCGAAAATGTAAGTTGGCGCAGGTGCACGTGCCTTATCTGGGATTCCTGGTAGGTGGGGGAGAAATCCGGACAATGGCGGACAAAGTGACTAAAGTGTCAAAGTGGTGTCCACCCCGTACTAAGAAGGAAGTGCAGCAGTTTTGGGGGCTTGCCGGTTATTATCGCCAGTTCATAGCGAACTTCTCGGACATTGCGGCACCCTTAACAGACCTTACACACCGGAAGGCTCCAAGGATGGTGCGGTGGGGACCCAGGGAGCAACAGGCCTTTGAAAGGCTAAAGCAGCGGCTCTGTGAAGCCCCTGTCCGGCGAGCCCCTGATTTTTCACGGCCCTTCATTCTCCTAACTGACGCATCAGAGCGGGGATTAGGAGCGATCTTAGCCCAACATTATGAGGATGGAGAGCATCCTGTCCTGTTTCTAAGTCGGAAACTATCCCCCCGAGAACAAAAATATGCAGTGATTGAACGGGAGGCTTTGGCCATCAAATGGGCAGTGGAGGCGTTGAGCTACTACCTGTTAGGGGCCCCTTTCCTGCTCGCCACGGACCATGCACCCCTGCAATGGCTCCAACGCATGAAGGATACCAACCTCGGCTAACCCGCTGGTATCTGGCCCTTCAGCCTTTTGCGTTTCGGGTGCGGTACCGCAAGGGTCGCCAGCATGCTAATGTGGACTATTTCTCTCGCCAGGGCCCTTGGACAGAAGACCCTGCTGAGGAGGCTGCCCACTTGGAAGGGGGGATGTGTGAGACAGCTGAAAGCAGCTGGGAGAGTGGTCAGCCTCCCGAGGCAGCAAGGCAATTAGAGAGAAATGTAACACCTGTCTGGGGGGAGGAGAGAGTTCTGGCGGGCCTAGAGATAAGGGGAGAAAACATCATCGTGGGGGAGGAGGAAGGAGAGACGGATGTTTGGGAGGATGCAAGGGACACCCTGGATAAGGAGGAAGCCTGGCCAGTCGGACAACCTGGAGGAGGTGAGCATTAAAGGCCGGGGCCAAGGAGTATAAGGGATAAAGTCTCCTCTGTGCAACCCAGGAGCAGAGCGAAGGAAGACAGCTCATGGGCTCGGCCCCTCCCTGAGGCAGCCCAATGTTTGAGAACTAAGAATAAAGGGAGACAACGCGGGCCGGCCTGATGAAGACGGTGTTGTTTAACTGACCAGGACATTCGCTGGCTTCTGGAGTGAGGGAGTGAGGTAACTCCCCACTCTATGGGAATTACACAGGCACAGAGTAAAACCTGTAAGGAAGAGTGAGAACTGAGAGGCTGTGTCTTGGGACTTTGGGAGAAACACAAGTTATTTGTGCTCTGAAGCTAAAAGACAGTCTAGCCAGGCACTACTACCAGATGGAGAGACTTCTGACAGGGCCTGATCCAAAGAAGAAAAAGCCTTATTAATTCCCAGAGGGGGCAAAGCACCACTGAACTGTGCTGAGGTGTTTTCTGTCTGTGTTGAACTCCAGTGAACATAATAAAAGCCTATCTTACATAATTTTTAAGCACCTCATTATGGAGGGGGCGGCGGGGGTCGCTCACATAAATAAATAAATATAATAAATAAAAATATTTTAAAAATTGCACTGAAATATTCACCAGCTACAATCCTCAGTATCGTCATTTTGGAACAAGTATGTATCACTTATTTACTTGGAAGAAAGCCTTTTTGTCTCATTCATTTTTTGAGTGTATCAGGAGAAATCCTCTTTGTGGTCTCCTGTACTCCTGAGATCTGCTTTGCAGCCATTTGGAAGCCGCCATTTAGCACAATGGGGGCCCCACTGTGGTGGAAATTATCCCCCTGATATTAGATAGTAAACAATTTGACAATTCTTATTTTTTATTGCTTCTTCATGACATATCCATTTTCAGGCCTTCCCAGTGCAGTTCAATATGCATTTTCCAGGTCAAGTTACAGCTCATATAGGGGTAGGATAGATACTGTACATTAATTTTATGTTTCATTTTTATAGTGCATGTGTTATTATTGTCACATATGATTTCTACTTGAAAATAAGAACCTGCTCCATATCCAAGAAACATTGTTGGCCCATCTGTACCATTATTGTTAACTCTGACTGGCAGCAGCTTTCCAGTGTCTCAGACAGGGTTCTTTCTTGGTTCAACCTTGACATTACTGGTATCCCCAGTGGTCTGTCAGGTGAGTCCTAACCAGATACAGCCCTCTTTGCCTTTTAAGAGATCAAATATCAGATATGTGTAAAGAGGCTTGTTGGTATAATAAATTTATTTATTTATTTATTTATTTATTGAGCTTATATACCGCCTGTCTTCCCAGAGGAACTCCGGGCGGTTCACAGCATAAGAAATACTAATAACAACTTTTACATAGACAATTAAACAGTTTAAAAACAGTTAAACACAAGTAGCCAGACTAGGCAGTAAAGCGTGGCTTTGCAGATGGTGGGAAGGGGTGGGGGGAACCCACCTTCAGTCACCAAACGCCTCCCGGAACAGAAGGGTTTTTAGTGCCTTCCGGAAGGCTGGCAGGGACTCTGCTAGGCGCACTTCTGCTGGAAGATGGTTCCACATAGTGGGGCCAGCCACAGAGAAGGCTCGGGTACGGGTAGATGTTCTCCGAGCCTCCCTGGGCATGGCCACACGGAGCATGTGCGCCTGCGACAACCTAGTCAGATTTCATGATAATTTTCACCTGCTACTCCCTCTTACTTTTGAATAGAAGAAAACAAGCCCATTTTTCAATAGAACTTTTGGGAGACAGTAGATAAATAAATTATGAAGTCATCAAAAGACACAGTACACATTAATAACAGGCAGCAATGGGCACAAAAGAGAAAAATAGCTTTTCGTTTCATTCTGTTTTGTCCCCCCTGAATTTCATTTCATATCATAACAATTTTTAAATGCCCCCCCAACAACGAGCCTCTCACTGTATGGGGGGGCAATTTAAAAAAAAGACTCCACCAAGGCTCTGGTGGAGTCTTTTTACAACCCCTCTGTCAAGGCTCGCTGTTTCTGGTGAGCAATTTGAAAAAGTCTCAACCAGAGCCTTGGCTCTGGTGGAGCACTTTTTAAATCTCCCACCCACAAAAGCAAGAGGTTCACTGTTGGTGAGCAATTTAAACAGGCTCTAGCCTAATCTCATCCGATCTCGCCTGATTTTGGAAGCTAAGCAGGGTCTGCCTTGGCTAGTACTTGGATGGGAGACCACCAGGGAATACCAGGTGCTGTAGGCATCTGGAGTAGGAAATGGCAAGCCACTCCAGTATTCCTGCCAAGAAAACTCCATGGACATGGAGTCACGAAGAGTCGGTCACGATTGTAACGACACAACACACAGCCTCTGACAGCTAGGCTGGAGCCTGTTTAAAATGGCCTGGGGGGGTTCCCTTACTGGACAAGGCTGTCTGGTAAGGGAATTCCCCCATCAGGGGGCTTAGAGGGTAGTGCTGGTGTCAGTGCTGCCCTCTCAGCCCCCTGCTTTGGGATTCCCCACTGCCTCCCAGCTGGTTTGTTGGGGTGTGTGTGACAGCTTGAGCTGTCAAAATTAGCTGGGAGACCGTGGTGAGAACCAGGAAACAGCCACCTGATTGCAGCCCCTTGCCTTAAGGAAGATCTGGCGGTGGTTTCCGGGTTTGGAGGAAGTGAACCGAAAACATCATTTCATTTTTTGTTTGGATGACATGCTGTCCATGTTTTGTTTCATTTCCTAACATTTTAAAACCTTACAAAACATCAAAATAGCTTTTCCTTTTTTGTAAGATGCCCATCCCTAATAACAAGGATCAGCACTGTTCATATTATACACTTCTGCTGTTTGTAAAATAAACAATAAACAATTTTAAACATATAAGTTTAAAGAAGCATATAAGCATATAAGAAGCATCCCTCTGTGTGTGTTGGTGCCGGCCACACTTTGGAAAGCTCTTACATAGAGAACCTCCTGGTTTATGCACCTAAGCAGACCCTGGGGCGCTACTATTTTCATGTTCTTAGGGCTCACTGTATTTCTTTGCTCAAAGCACCCAGGAATGACTGACATATCTCCCCCCCCTCCCCTTCCCCTTCCCCTTTTGAAGAATTATGCCTAATTATTCAGCACATCCTCCCATTAGGGCACCTGTGCACTCCTTTTACATGCCATATTTCTTAGGAATAAGTAGAGTTTTTATTTTTGAATGATGTGAATGTGTTAGCGTGACGTGACACTAATTTATAGTGTGTGAACTGACTGGCCTTCCCTCAGGGCCTATGAAAGTCTTAGACTGCAGGCCACAGCAACTTTTCTAGGCAGAGGTGATGAGAGATATTTATGGATGTACTAGCAACTTTGTCTGAAAAAACAAGGAGAGTTACTAAGGAGGGGAAGATGCTGTGAACTAAGCATAGCCATCAATTTCACAGGAAGCCCTGGGGAAAGAGATCGGGACAGGTCTTACCTATGGCTCTCTGCTTATTTAGAGACTATAAAGGGACACTGTGGGCAACAGAAATGCAAATTGTGCCAGGATGCCCTTCATCATTTCTACATGTCTTCTCCTTAGGGTCTTGTCTTCTTCAACACTTCATTCACTCATCACCGGAAGCTGCTTATTTGTTTTGGGTGTTTTGTTTTGTTTTTTATGACAATCTAGCCATAAAATAAATAAATAAAAATTCAAATAAATAAATAAAAATAAAACCCAATTGAACTGTGTTGGTCTATGAATGAAAACATAGCCCAGAGTTGGGTAATATCTTTATTAGGTTTGACCAAAATGCTATTATTGTCATCCTTGTTATTGCTGCAATTGAAATTGTATTTTCCTTTTCAGTCTTCCTCCTTGGTTTTCAAAGTCGATGTGATGCACAGCCAATACTGTACTTTACAGATGGGCACCAAATGAAAAATGAAACACTGTTTTGTCATTTTGTTATGTAACAAATTTGTTTTTTTTTTTTACAAAATGAAATGATAGAAACTGTTTTGTGACAAAATGAACTGAACTGCCTTTTTTGTTTCAGGAAACAAAATGGGAGCTTCCTCAAGTTCTTCCCTGTAAGCCCCCCAAATTTGGAGAGATTTGGAGCTCAAGAGGCCAAGTTATTCAACTGCAAAGAGGTCTCACACCAGGTTTCCTGAAGCAGAAGGCCCCAAAAGTGTGAGCTTCTGAATTCTCCAAACTTCTTAATGAATAAAGCACAATCAAAATGCTGATGCTAAGGTTGTTCTTGTTATTTTGATACTGTATTTTTTTTCAATAGCAGCCCATGGTTGATGACGTTCATGTGGTAAATAGCAAATGTAGCTCCTTTGGCACAGGCATGATGGAGGTTGTGAGTGTGAATTTAGGTGCCACCCAAGGCAGTGGAAAGATGTCTCAGTCCAGCCCACCTTTCATCTGCAGAAATTGAAAACATTGATTCAATATTCTTGCAGTTGCAATGACAGTAGCAACAATGGCAGAAGATACAAGAAGTAAATAGATAAATTACCCCATCGACTGGGTGGGGGGAAAGCTCCTCTTTCTCCTTAATAGTTGTTCAAAGCCAGAAGATAGTAGTAAGTACTAGATAGCTTGGGAAGAGACATTGCAGGGGAATGGTATTTAGGCACAAATCCCTAGTTCCATTCCCTACTGTAAATAAGCTTAGGTTTGTGTGAGATAAATACTGTAGGATCCTTGTATCTCAGGTTTCACTTATCCACGGTTTGCCACAGCCATATAGCAACAACATTCAAGGGCTCCCCCTTGTGGCCTTTCTCTTGCCCCTTTTATATTGTATATACTATACTAGGTTCCTTTAGTTGTTTCTGACATCCATTAAGATTACGGGTGTCCATATCAAATCCACTCTGACCCACAGTGCCCCCTTTTTGAAGAGGCAACAGTAATTTTAATCATTCACTTCTTCCAACGCTTTAGCTGAAGGAGTTCATTACTGGAGTGCCAAAAATGGACACACCCTTAATACACACAGTATCATATGCAGAGAAACCGCCCTGGCTTCCTTTTTCTTCTTCCTTTTCTGTAGAACAAGGGCAGGTAACCTCCAGAGGTCTAGAGGCCACACAGACCCTTCCCTGGACCTTGGAGTGCCACACCCACACCCCCAACTCTATACTCAAGCTCTTTGTGTGCCAAAAATGTTTTCCTTCACTAGAACATCCTTCCTTTGTAAAAGGCCACTGGGAGGCTGGGGACATGGCAAGTTTGCTTTCTTACCTGCATATGGAAGAAGGGAGCTTTTTGATACATGAGGCCTGCCCCATGAGGCCTGCCGCCCCTCTGTTGCCCTAAAACCATTGCATATGGTTACCCAGGGCAATTATTGGCCATCTCTCTTTCTAAAACAGGAGCCACCTGGTTTTATGGATGCATTAGCCAGCATAAAACTGACAGTTTAATCTTATTTCAATGCCAGTAACAGACTAGAATCCTCCATTGCATCCCAGCAGAGCCCACTGGGTTTAGAGGAAGCAGGCAGTGTTGTGTAGTATCCACAACTCTGTCCTCAAATATGGTGGCACCGTTCTGCACTCCAACATCAGCTGCCTGTGGTGGTTGTCCCACTCTGCTGCTTGGTAGGACTGCTCCTCTCTGGAATGGCAAAGCAGCCACCAAAATTAGCAACCATTCATTTAAAATAAAATAAAAACATTTTAAAGACTGGAAGCACAGTTGGGTTGACAAAAGGGTTACATGGGCATTCAAGTGGGCATGAATGAACTAACACTGCCAACTGATTTAATGAATGTTGGATAATTAATGTTGGATGATTAATCATCTGCTGCTTAACTGGTCAATCAATCAGCCAGCTGAATTAAAATGAAGTGGGCCAGTACCACAGCCTCAACACACATACCTCATGAGAGGCTGAAGGAAGCATAAGATCATTTGCAGCTTAATAATGGAATAATGTTGCTCAGCTGCTTCATTCCACTCCCCCTCCTACAGTAGCACATCAGAGCCAAAGCAGCCTCAGATGATGAGCAAGACTGCCTTTAATTTAAAATGTCCCCTTACCAATTACACCTTTGGTCGAGCAAGCTACGTTTAAGCAGATTCAATTCTTGGTATTTGTAACACTTGGTATTTATGAAAAGATATGAAGGTATTCTCTTCATTCCAAAGATAGGAATCCATAATCAAAAACCATTATTGTGTCAGTGCCTCTAACCATGTTCAATTGGCCTCTAATACAAATAATGTTAGTTGGACTAGTTTAGGCTATTTATCAAGTTCCACTGTGGAAATTGCTGGATAGCTCTGTGGTTTAGGCATGAGAGTTCAATTCCCCTCTGTGCCTCCTTGAGAACGGCTGGACTCCATGATACATTTATTTATTTATTTATTTATTTATTTCCATTTATATACCGCCTGACTTTCTTAGAGGAACTCTGGGTGGTGAACAACAAGGGGAATATTACAAATGAGAGATCAATACAAATAAAGAATAAAAATAGAACCAGCAAAGAGAACAAGATGGCAGTGGCAAACAATCAACTCACATAAACCAAGACAATAACCTCAGCAGTCGCTGAAAGCAGCTTTAAATAGCTACCTTTTAAGATTTTTTTTTAAACACTGGCTCAATGATCCGTTGGGTCCCTTCCAGCTCTGCAGTTCTAAGGTGGTGGTGGTGATGGTGGTGGTAGTGGTGGTGGTGGTGGTTGATGCTGTTGCTGTTGCTGTTGTTTTTATTCCTTTAAAGTGAGCTCGGTAGATAGAATCTGGAACTCGGTAGATAGAATCTGGAACTGGAAAGCTGCCAAAGATTTGGAACAGAAATCTAATTTCAAGGTGGTCAAGAAAGTCCACTATTTAGGTATTTATCTCACTGCAACAACTAGCAACCACATTCAAGACAACTATACCAAAGTCATAAAAGAGATACAAATAGTATTAAACTCATGGGAAAATCTACAACTGTCATTGTTCCTGTTCCAAACATTATCAGTCCTTACATCAACCAAATTATTGCAAGACCTGGATAAACAAATAAGAAAATTTAGTTGGAATGAAAAGAAACCCAGAATCAAAATTAAAGCATTGCAATACAAAAAAGAAAATGGAGGCTTTGCATTACCAAAGGTAAATGGTAAAAGTTCCTCCCACACACACACACCTGTGTGCTAGTCATGTCTGACTCTAGGGACAGTGTTCATCTCTGTATTCAAGCCAAAGAGCCAGTGTTGTGCAAGTCCGTGGCCATGTGGCCAGCATGGCTGCAAGGAAACACTGATTTACCTTCCTGCTTTTTGTGGCAGTACCTATTTATCTACTTGCATTGAACTGCTAGGTTGGCAGTTGCTGCAGTTATCAGTGGGAGCTCACTCCACTGTGTGGCACCCGGGATTCAAACTGCTGAGCTGCCATTTTCAAAGGCTTTCATGGCTGGAATCTGATAGCTGTTGTGAATTTTTTGGCCATGTTTTGGAAGAAAATTTCCAGAACACAGCCAAATAGCCAAAAAAAAAAAAAAAAAACACCTCACAGCAGCTATCTTAATCAATCTTGAGTTGAAAACAGATTTTTTAAACTGTCAATGATACAATAAAATATTGGTGATGGCAAAAAATTGTAATCATCCACATGATTACAGCAGCTCAAATGTTATATATAAAACTATGGAAGATAAACAAGATTCCTGACAAAGACCTGTTAATTATGAAGGTGCTGAACTGTGTAGCAATAGACAAGATCTCAGCATTACTGAAACCAAATGGACATTATGAAGATTTCAATGAAAGATGGCATGATTTGTATACATTTTTAGATCAATATTATAAGTCAAATTAAGTTTTCTATTTAATTAATGTGTAATTGAAATACTTAATAGTCAAAGATATATACATTGTTAAGATAGGATGTAAATTTTGTTTGAGAATTGTTCCTTTTTTCCTCCTTTTCACACTATATTTTTTGTTTGAAAACTCTATTTTATTTATTTATTTTATTTATTAAATTTATATACTCCTCCATCTAGCTACACGGTTACTCTGGGCGGTTTACAAAACTGAACAGAAATCAAACCCATAAACAATAAATAAACTATAAATAAATATTGAAAAAAACCTGCCAAAATTTTACAAATGCAAGGAACTGGCATATTTTCCCAAAATGCAACCAATTCCTTAGAACAATTATGTGCATCTACATTGTCATCCTAAGTGTTTTAATAGGATTCAGACATGCACACAGAACCATGATCTGACAGCAGCTGTTTTGCCCTTGAACCATTCTCCTATCCAGGTGCTGCCCTCCTGGTCAGAGCCTGCTTTTAATCTGAGAGACGTGATAGTGATCATGCTGTAAAAACTGCACACAGCTTGCAGGTTTTATCCAAGTTATCACAAGTGCAAGCTTCCCTTGGGGTGAAGAAATATAGCCAATAACAAAAGGCATCCAAATGAAAGGAAGCATGGCTCAGAGATGCTCCGATGATAAACTACATCTTGTATTCCTCACCCCAGCCCTTCTGCTGGAAATCAAGTGGGGGAAGATGAAAGAAACAAATGGCAGCCATAGAGTGAATGCCTGTTGGGGGAGATTGATGGGCAAGGTGTCAAGGTGACTGCTCACCTCTCTGGGATTTGCCATTCAGCGCAGTCTTCACATGAGATCTAGAGCAAGCCTGCTATTCAGACCCACCCCCACCGTCTGCTGCTGTCGCTGTGGGAGTTACGGCCTCCTAATTTCTATTATTCATTTACCCAAAGTCTTGAAACCTGTTATTAGTGGTGTTTGTGCAGCTCTAACCAACAGTGCAATTGCTGACATTTACCCTCACTCGAGCTCAAGTGAGAGAGAATTCAAAGCAATGCCAGATGTGAGAAGCCCATCTTCACAGCATGAGAAATTATTCCCATTAATGTCAGGCTTCAGATGAAAGGCAATGATGGGCTAATGTCAGGGCATGGTACTCCATGGTATATTTACATAACCACAAGCCTACAGGACAATCTGTGTAACCCAAGGGACACAGCACTGGGTCTGGACAGGTGGTCGAAGAGACATTGAAGAGTGCAATTCTAATCTTCAGCAACAATGACAAATAGATAGGAATATTTCAGATCTGTCAGAAACAATTTATTTCTATTTTTATTTATGTGTATTTTTACCCCGCCTTTCTCCTTGGAAAAGGACCCAAGGAGGCTTACAATAGTGAGGGACAACATACAGTCCAGTACAATTAAGACATATTCAAGTTTAAGAACAGGAAATTGAGGGGTAACGTACAGCATTAGAAGACAACATTAAAGCGAAAAGTGAATGCAAGCAGTTAAGAAAAGAGTATAAATTCCATTTAATCATGTATGGTGGACCATCAAAAAGTTATGAGGATGGTAAGTAACAATTGATAACATAGTGTCAATGTAATCACACAAGGAGAGATGCAAGTACAAAGTTATAAGTGGTTATAAACACAAGTCTGTGTAGCAATGTATGGTAGCCCATCACTCAGGGAAATCTTGCCTGAAGAGAAAGGTCTTTACCTGTCTCCGGAAAGACAGCAGGGATGGCGCACCCCCCAAGCTATGTACCTCTTTTTTTAATTGGAGAGTGATCCCATCCAGTCCAGGTTGCATCCCTATCCCTTGTTCTCCCTTTTGACTGACCAGCAGCACCTCTATCTTGTGTGGGTTTAGTTTGAATTTGTTCATCCTCATCCAGGTCATTACTGCAGCTAAAGTCAAAATAGTAGCACCCTTAGAATCCAGAGGTGACAAGAGGTAGAGTTGGGTGTCATCAGCATACTGGTGGCACTTAATCCGAAAACTCCTATGATCTCTCCCAGTGGTTTCAACATAGATTTTAAAAAACATAGGAAACAAAAGAGAACCCTGGGAAACTCCACAGGTCAGTGGCTGTGGTGCTGAACGTGAATCATCTAACACTTCTTTCTATGTTATTTCCTGCAGAAAGGACCAGAGCCACTTTAAAGCAGTGTTCCCAATCCTCATTTCAAAGAGATGATTCAAGAGGATGCTATGGTCTATAGTGTCAAAAGCAGCTGAGAGCTCTAGTAAAATGAAAAGTGAAATATATCTCCTATCTATTTCCCTGCATAGGTCATCTACCAAGGCAACTAGTGCTGTCTCAGTCCCATAGCCACGCCTGAAGCCAGTCTGAAATGGAACCAGGTAGTTTATCTCATCTAGAAACTTCTGCAGCTGTGAGGCCACAACCCTCTCTAGGACTTTCTCCAAGAATGGGATATTAGATACTGATCAGTAATTGTTCAGTATCATTGGATCTAAGGAAAGCTTTTTTAACAGTGGTTTTGCTATTGCCTCCTTCAAGCATGGCAGAATCCTGCCCTATTGTAAGGAGGCATTCACTACTTTTCCAAACCAGTCTGCCATACCATCTATGGCAGCTTTTATGATCCATGTGGGGCAAGGATCTAAAAAACATGTGGTGGCCCTCACCTCCGCAAGGGTTCTGACCACATCATCCAGCTGTAGGAGATGAAAGTCATCCATTAATACAGGACAGTTCTGTGCTAGTTATGGAGAAAATTCAAATAGTACTGGCCAACCATGTTACCCTGAAAGAGGCAGATGTGCAGGACCTCACCAGCTCTATGACTTCCATCCACAATATGCTGCTCATCTCCTGCAGCCTTCTCTCAACCTGTCTCCCATTCAAAATTCTGTCCTTGATGTCATTCATCAGTTTCTGACAAGCACACACAGGGTTGCATTATGAATAACTCCTCTGACAGCTAAACCAGTAGGGTGCTGTGCCTCTCTTTGCATTTCATTAAAACCAGGAAACATAGTTTCTATCTATCTACAAACAGATATCCTAGGGCCGCTGTATTACTAGGCTGTACCAGAAACAGAGAAAATTCTTGTGACACAATTTGGATCTGGTGGGTTGCAGTCCATGAAAGATTATGCAAAATAAATCTTGCTCATCTTTAAGGCAAATACCTTGGTAGTCCCAAACTTCATAGTTTGTGCTTGGAAGTGTGTATATGAGGGAGAGGGAGGGGAGAGATTGAAATGTAAATGTCTAAATCCAGTTATAACCACCAGCTAGAACAGATTCATTGAATCAATGGAAATTTGTCATTCAAGATTTATGTCAGTTCAACTGATTCAATGGTTTCCCCCTAGGTGGCACTAACAACTGAATTTAGCCCATAGATTTTAAAGCCACCTTGGTAGATCACGTAATATGCAGCTAAAATATTGCTGTTACTATTGGGTTTTTGCTTGGTTTTCTTTTGTTTTGTTTACATGATGTACTCTCATATCTTGTTTCTGAATAGCAGAGGGGGATACAGTATGAAATGGAAGCCTGTGACAGGCAGGTCATGCAAGAAATGGCACAGAGGTTGAAACAAGGTCAAAGACTATATCCATTATGAGGAAAGGATAATACCAGTTATAACCTGCTGGGCTGTTTATTAAATTGTGGCAAATCCCAGGATCTGTCATAAGTAGGGATGGGCACCAAATGAAAAATGAAATGCTGTTTCATTGTTTTGTTACCTAAGGAAATGAAACAATGGATGCTCTGCCCGGCCTCGTGCTGAGCAGGGGCACCTTTGCCGGCCGGTTGAGGGAGGCGGCTATTGGCTCCGCTATTGGCGTAGCCTACACCAGGGGAGCGCGCCCCTTTATAAGTCCTCGGCGCGCTCCCCTCAGCCTGCCTCCTCAATTGCCGGTTTCCCCGCCCTCCCGCCATGGTTTATTATGTGCTGGTGATGCTTTGCTGGTCGCTTCGGGGCCGAATGGGAATTTTTGACCATTTCTCTGATTGGCCTTGAGCGGTGGTGTTTTTTCGCCCATCCCACCATTCACATATTGGTGGTGGGTGTTGTAGGCAACAACCTGGTCACGACTGGCGGGTAGCGCATAAAAAGTTAACCATTTAGGTCCCGAATCTAATTACATCTTCACATCTTCGGCAGCCTTCCATTAATTACCCAACAGGATTTAGTTAGGGAGCAAATAATAATAATAACCCAAAACCCTAGGAGGGCTGCCAACCTCTAATCAAGCGTTGATGCCAAAAGATCTCATCGGCATCCTCACTGCGGCAGTTCAACGGGCCACAGGAAATTGGTGGAGTAGCGGGACCTAATCAATTTGTTGTTACCATTTTGATGATGCACTACGGCTCAGGCCCTCCTAAAGTTATTGCTCATTGATAAGTAATTTAAAATCCATTACTGTAGTTAATAAAGTTGTGGCCCTTATTTAATCCAAGCGGAACGTGTGTCGCCTCTTTCTTTCAACCTGGCTCGGCAAAACAAAACAAGGAAGCAGCGATCCGTTAGTAATGAAACAAAACAGATTTTTTTCTGTTTAAAATGAACTGATTTGTTTTGCTGTAAAATGGCTCCCCTGGGTCCCAGAGACACCAAATTTGGTGGGAACCTTCCTTAGACTCTCCCCTTTAAGCCCTCTGAGTTTAGAGAGATTTGGGGTTCAGGGGGTCAGTTTATTCAACTTCAAAGAGGGTACCCTCAGCAAAAACATTTTAATTGCCATGTTATGTGCTTGAAAATAGTGATCCCTGACAGCTAGCAGCATGAAAATTACAGTGGAGCTTCCTCAAGCTCTCCCCTTTAAGCACTCTCTATTTGGAGAGGTTTAGGGTACAGGGGGCCAAGTTATTCAACTCCAAAGGCGGTGCCCATAGGAAAAGAATTGCAGTTTACAGTATTTGAAAATACTGATCCCAGGGATCTAGCAGCATGCAAATTACATTTGAATAACTTGGCTGCCTGTAACCCAAACCTCTCCAAATGGGGGATACTTAAAGGGAAGAAATTGAGGAAGCTCCACTGCAATTTCCATGCTGCTAGCTGCCTGGGATCACTATTTTCAAGCACATAATGTTGCAATTAGAATTGTTTTTTCTGGGGGCACTGCATTTGAAGTTGAATAACTCAGCCCCCTGAACCCCAAATCTCTCCAAATTTGGAAGGCTTAAAGGGGACACCTCAAGGAAGGTACCCACCAAACTTGGTGCCTCTCGGGCCTGGGGGAGCCATTTTATAGAGTAACAAATCAGTTGATTACTGTTTCATTTTGTACGAAATGAAACAAATCACGGGGAATGAAATGAAATGAAACGAAACACATTTTTTCTGTTCCATGCCCATCCCTAGTCATAAGATATCCTTAGAAGTAGAGCTCCGTTTAAAAGGAAGGGCTGCCAGTTTATTCTGACAATAAGCTTGCCTCAGTCTTCCTATGGCACATTAGCTTGCTTTTGTTTTATAATGACTCCATTTGCAGAACCGCATGAACCGCATGCCTTTGTTTGAATGCTTGATGGCCCAGGCATAGAGCATCATCTTCTTTGAACTGAAGAGCTGGAAAGGGATCCCGTGGAACATGGACTCCAGCCCTTGTCATGGAGGCACAGTGGGGAATCAAACTCCCCACCTCTGGCTCCAGAGCCAGAGACCTAAGCCACTGAGCTATTCAGATGAGTATAATTTGGTCACTTTCAAGTGTTACCTGACCCTCATATTTCAAAGGCCCTTGAAACTGAAAAAAGAAAGAAGTGGTTCTTGTGACACTGAATGTCAGCTTCTAAAGATTTTCCCCTCCTGTGTTTATCCTGTTCTCTGGCTTGATAAGATCTTGCAGCAACTTATCTCAGAAGTCTATTTTTCCCTCTATTTCCTTCTTCCCTACATTTGTCCTTCCAGGTTCCAGCACTCAATCATTTGTAAAATTGCTTATTGCTTGACTTTTCTGTGGAATTTGGATTTCCTTTCCATATAAAATTTATTTTGTTCAAACTAATTCTGAAAACCTACTTCTTTTTCTTTCTCTCTTACTTTTCCAGTATGATCAGCTTTGTGCCAGTGATTAATACATTAATGTCTCCCTTTCTTTTTCATTTTAGCTTTCTTCCAATTAGGAGTGACATGGCCGGTTCCCTCTCTTTCCCTCTTATGCTGCTCGCCATCTTATCTTGATCCTTAGTCTGAGGGCAGGGACTGCCATGAATTTATTTGTTGTAAAATGCTTGGTATATGTTAAGCATTATGGAAATAATAAATGATGATGCTGATTTGAGCAGAACGTTTGCATAAGCAGTTATTCACAGGGGTTAGCTAGTTGCAGGAACTTCTGCAGTAGCTCTTTGATGGAGGAGCCAAAAGGAGACCACAGGATTTAATAAGGAAATAATAGACGGTATAGTTCATGTGAAATGCCATGACTGTCTGACAACGGGTGACAGAACAGGCATTAATGATTGTGGCAGTGAAAAATAGGTGTGGATGGATCAGCTTGTTTCTTTCCATATGAGCTTGGTAAATGTTCATTTGTAGATCTGGAACTGGTTCATTGTCCAATGCAGGGAGTTCTCTCCCTGTGTTGAATAGGGATGGACAAAAGTCTGTAATCTAGTCACATATAGGAAGCCATTGAAATCCTTCATCCCGTTTGTGGCCAGAGAAGCACCCAATTTCTCAAGGGAAAAGACTAATTCTTCCACAGTTTATCAAAGGCTCCCCATTAATGGTGGATGTAGGATAAGTTTGTTTTTTCAACCTGCCCCCCAAAAGCTTGTTGTTTTTACTACTGTACAAGTGGCAGCAGTAGGAACTAAACTGATGATCTGAACACCATTTTGCTTTCTGCGAGGTGCCTTCCATCTTGCGCCCTTTCAGGACTTGCAGTAGTGGTGGCGACAGTGCTGACAGTAGGGAGGGAACCATAAAAAGCAAACCTGCATTTTCTTGGGGAGTATGAAAATGTTGAATGTATGAATGTATGTTAAAAAAAAGGTGCTGTGAAAAAAACTGAATCGGCATTTGTTATTCTTAAGGGATGAGAACCTTTCTGGGCTTTCCATAAATCCTACATTTGAAGGGCTCATTATCAATGCATTTTGTTTTCACATGCAAAATACAGTTTCTTCCCCTTAAACTCTCAGGTAGACATGGGCACGGAGCGGCGAAATTTTCATTTCCGTTACTGTTTTTTTTGGTTCTGTAGGTAACGGAAACGGTAACGGTAATTAAGCCGTTACAATTCGAACTCGAACCGAAAAAAGAAAAATCTGGTCGGGTTTTTCGTTTCCGTTTGTGGCATCGCAGTGATCGCGCGATGCCAAGCAAGCACAGAAAAAGTTTTTAAAAGTAAAAAAATATCCCCGACTCCCTCCCAGCCGAAAAAGCAGGCGAAAATATGCCTGCCTGAGGCTTTGCCACCTACCAGAGGGGCGGTTTCTGGGGGGGAGGTGTCCACGGCCTTCCCCCCTTCTCTCCTGTCCTGGGCTGCTTGCACCAGGCTGGGGGGGTGGCATCATCCTCATCGTCTCGTCATGCCATGCGGTGGGGGGGATCCAAAATGGCGACCACATTTTTTCTTTTGAAATCGTGGTCAAAAAACACACCAAATCACCACAGAAACATGTGAAATTTATTTATTTTAAATGCCTGAATTTTAATAGTAGCAGCAGTGGGTTTTTTATAGCAATAAAACGTTGCATTAATTTTATTTTATTTTATTTTATTTTTAATTTTTTTAGACCTGCCCATGTGGGCTGGGCATGGGATGAGACCATGCAAATTTTTTGAACAATTCCACTGATGGCATGGCCAGGTTTTGACTGACACTTCTGGATGTGACAGAGGGCATAAAAAGCCGAGACACCTTCCAGAAGTCGCAGTCAGGTCTTGGATGTGGTTGAAGGAGGACTGTGCTGTGCTGGTGGATTATTCGAGGAGGGAGGCCTGTGGAGGCTTTAGGCTTTAGGCAGGGAGGGAGGGAATTGATTTTTTATTAGAAAAAATTCTTTGATTCCCTGCAGCTTTGGCAAAGGGAAGCAGTTAGGGTTTTCTATTTGTCCTCTTCTCTGGCTGTTTTTGTGGGGAGAGGAGGATATTTCTGATATTGGATAAAGGGGGAGGGTCGACTGGGAGTGGGGTGTGTGGATTTATTTTAAAATATATATACTACCATTTCTTTTCTATTTTTCCGAACTTCAATTTACTTACACACACACACACATTGGGGGTGCAAGCCAAGAAGAGAACCTCTATCCTCCTAAGTGGAGAATATTTCACAATATTATTTGGTTTACTAATTACTTACTTAATTGTTTGTTTTTAAACTTGTTGTGCTGTGTGTGTGCCCTTGAACACACAGACACATTCCATTTAAGTGGGACAGAAGAATTCAGAGAATTATTTTCAGTTTACCTGACTACAACTACTAAACTACATTGTTTTTATTTACACCCAAATATCTTTTTTGGGAGGCTGCTGCTTCTGCTGATATCAGCCTTACAATATTATATTGATTCATTACTCCAGTGTTTGTTTGTTGTTTACATACATACACTTGTTGTGTTGTGTGTGTGCAGTTGAACACACAGGCAGGCACATTCCATTTCCATGCATCAAGTTGAATTCAGAAAATTATTTTCAGTTTATTCCCTGAACTACTACTACTAAACTATATTGTTTTTATTTACACCCCAATATCTTTTTGGGGAGGCTGCTGCTTCTGCTGATATCAGCCTTACAATATTATATTGATTCATTACTCCAGTGTTTGTTTGTTGTTTACATACATACACCTGTTGTGCTGGGTGTGCACCTGAACACACAGGCAGGCACATTGCACTTCAGTGCATCAAGTTGAACTCAGTAAATTATTTTCAGTTTATTATTCCCTGACTACAACAACTACTACTAAACTACATTGTTTTTATTTACACCCAAATATCTTTTTTGGGAGGCTGCTGCTGATGATGATATCAGCCTTAGAATATTATATTGATTCTTTACTCCAGTGTTTGTTTGTTGCTTACATACATACACTTGTTGTCTTGTGTGTGCACTTGAACACACAGGCAGGCACATTCCATTTCAGTGCATCAAGTTGAACTCAGTAAATTATTTTCAGTTTATTATTCCCTGACTACAACTACTACTACTAAACTATATTGTTTTTATTTACACCCCAATATCTTTTTTGGGAGGCTGCTGCTTCTGCTGATATTAGCCTTACAATATTATATTGATTCTTTACTCCAGTGTTTGTTTGTTGTTTACATACATACACTTGTTGTGTTGTGTGTGCACTTGAACACACAGGCAGGTACATTCCATTTAGGTGCATCAAGTTGAATTCAGAAATTAGAAACTTATACCAAGGGCCACCAGGGCAACATTGAAAGCTTGTACAAAAGAACACAGTGTGAGAGTAAGCTTGTGGTTCTAAAGGATAGGTTTATTAGAATAGTTTGTTACTTAACACAAATATAAAAATAAAACATATTTCTAATACTTTTTGAGAAATAAAAAAAATGAGGAGGGGTGGCAGAGCCCGAGGGAAGGGGAGGGGTACACCCACTAAAATAAATAGGGGCACATTTCTGAAGGAAGGCACAGGAAGTAGTAGTGAAGATAGTGATATTGCTGCCACTCCCTCTCCAAGCAGCAGCTGCACAACCAGCATGACCATACCATCTTCTGTCACTGAGGGAAGCATGGATGACTGCATGTGAGCACAATCGCCACCAGGCTTTGACATGGACACCGCCCTCCATTTATCAGGGGGAAGACGAGCACTTGGAATCAGAAACAGGCTCTTTGCATCTACATATCCTGGATTCTATGGACCTGTTGGCAGGAACAGACGAAAGGCAGACTTCCGGCAGTGATGGAAGGAGCAGCCCTCTTTCCACCCAGAGTACCACCAGTGACAGAAGCAGTCAATTGTTCCAGCAGGGTACAAGCCACACCACCAGCAGCACAGCAGCGGCAGGCAGTACTAGAGGGGGCAGTACTTTCCATAAGCCTTGCGGCTCTCTCTGGGAGCATTTTGATAACAGCCCAGAAGACTTGAGGCTTGTGGTGTGCAAGAAATGCGGGATGGTCGTGCGCAGGGTGAATGACCCCAAACACCTCTCCTCAAGTGCCTTGCATAGCCACCTCATCTGAAGGCACCCTGGGACTCTGCCTGGGACAGTGTCAGGCCCTGGTTCCTCAGGGAGGAAGAGAGGGGAAGCAGGCATGGGGAAGGACTCCAGAGACAGCTCCGCTGAGAGTGGGAAGAGGCAGGCCACTCTGCAGGAGACCACCACTCGCGTGGTTGGTGAAATGGTGGCCATGAACGGGTCGCCCCTCTCCTTTGTGGAGTCATCAGGCTTCAAGCACCTGATGAAGCACGTGGCTCCATGGTACGAGCCTAAACCCCTTCGTACCTTCAGCAGGCGGGTTATTCCCTCCCTTTTTGAGTCCATCAGGGACATGGTCTGGGCCCTGCTGCAGGAGGCCAGTGGAAGGAAGATCCACTTCACTTCCGACCTCCCCTAACCCTAACCCTAACCCAATCTAACCAACACCTGTATGCCTCCCATCCTAACATTCCACCAGCGCAACGCAGTTATGCCTGGCTGTCTGCTCTGTCTATATGACTGACTGCCTGTATGCTTCGCCTGCCTCCCTGCCTTCCACCTTTGTCTGCCTGAATGCCTGTAATTCCACTGCATGTATGGATCTAATAAGGGCTACATAATTAGCCCATTTTATAGGGCTTCCCTGGTCTTTGTAGCAGCCCAGGAATATTTTTTTCTACAGTCAGTGTAGGCCTAATATTTCCCCATTGGCCATGGCTGGTCTGAGTGTAGTACACCCCAATACCTGCCTTCCTCAATGCGTTCCTCCCTTCCCTGGGGTTTGGAGCCACTCTGCTTACAAAGTGGTCAGGATGCACTTTACAATAACCTACCTCAAAGACTGATTAGCAGGGGCCTAGCTCTCCTTACAGCCTTAAAGAAATAGTCCTGTTCTCCTGCATCCACTCTGTCTTCTGGGTTGACGAAACTCGGTCTCCTGGGGTGGAGAAACTCTGCCTCCAAAGGCAGAAACAATCCTCCCTTCTGGCACTTTGGCTTTGTGCCTTCCCTAGCCTGGGTTGGTACCCTGCAAGCCTGCCTTCCTACCTGTAAGCAAGACTGCCTGCTTCCCTGACTGCCTGGCTGCCGGCCCGCCCCTCTGCCTACCTGCCTGCCTGTCAGGCTCCCAGGACTCCCGACTTGGAGGAAGCCTTCCAGGTGCTTCTCCTTCAGCCTATCAGCGCTTCAGTGCTTCAGGTTCAGCCTCCGAGCCGACATATGCCCTGTCGGCCACTCTCCTCGACTTCCCCAGGCAGCAACCCTGGCTGCCCCCGCCTCTAGGAGGAAAATCACTTGAGGAGACCAACTTTAACAGGCACAGTCATCATCAACTGTTTGGTTTAGAATTGGGGTACTCTGTCCTCCAACGTGGGGGGGTTCACTCCCACCGGTTACAGTCCAGGTTGGGAAATCCCTTTGCAGAATGAGGGGAGATACCTTCCAACTAGCATTCCGGCTTCCAAAGGCGGAAGAAACAATCCCTCCCTAACATTTGCACTCTGGCTTCCTGGCTTTCCTGGGTGGACTGTGTCTCCACTGGGCAGGCAAAACTCTGGCTTGGTGGCCTCAAAAACTCTGGCTTCCTGGCTTTCCTGGGTGGACTGTGTCTCCACTGGGCAGGCAAAACTCTGGCTTGGTGGCCTCAAAAACTCTGGCTTCCTGGCTTTCCTGGGTGGACTGTGTCTCCACTGGGCAGGCAAAACTCTGGCTTGGTGGCCTCCAAAGTAGGTGTCTGAAAATATCCCTCCCCGTTGTTCCCCGCAGTTCAGGCTTCGTGGCTTTGCCGCGTGATTGCGTAGACTGTGTATGCACAGTGCAGTCAAAACTCTGGCCTTGTGGCCTCCAAAGGAGGCCACTGAAACAATCCCTCCCCAACCAAGAAAATTTCCCTTGCCCTCTGGCCTCGTGGCTTTGCTGTGTGGACTTCCATGAATCGGGCTCAGCTGCCCGCACCCCAACCGTTAAAGGCAGTAGGTCCAACCCCGCCACCACCCGTCCTTCCTGCTCTCTGAATGGCTGCCTTTGCCAATCACTTCTTGAAAAACCTGTGGTCCCTTTTTTTTTCTGGCAGTCCCGGGTAGGGGGTCCTTTTCTTCCCAGGCAGCCCTTCTTGCATTTAGGGCCCAAATGAAAACAATTACAGGGTTAGGGATAGGGTTAGGGTTAGGCCACTTCCAGCGATACGGCAGGGAAGCCGGACGGGGTGGAGGGCAGCGGAGTGTCTCTGCCCTGGAGATGGGACTCGAGATGTGCAACCTGGTCGTGGTCAAGGATAGAGAAGGTCTGCTACTCTGCTTGCTCCATGAGCGAACCGGTCTCCTCGGGATACTCCAGCTGGCGATGATTCCCTGAGAGAATGAGGGGAACTCATCAGGATGAGTTTGGGGGGAGCATCTGAATCTCTGACTGCTGGGCAGTCAAAACTCTGGGTTCATGGCTTTGCCGCGTGCATGCATGGACTCTGTGTCTCCACTGGGTAGGTGGAACTGGTCTCCTGGATATGAAAACTGGCCTCCAAAGAAGGGGCTGAAAAACCCTTCCCTGTTATTCCCCGCCATTCTGGCTTCTTTGCTGCATGCGTGGACTCTGTGTCTCCACTGGGTTGGTGGAAGTGGTCTCCTGGGTAGTCAAAACTGGCCTCCAAAGTACGTGGCTGAAACAATCCCTCCCCATTGTTCCCCAACTTTCTGGCTTCGTGGCTTCTTTGCTGCATGCATGGACTCTGTGTCTCCACTGGGTTGGTGGAAGTGGTCTCCTGGGTTGTCAAAACTGGCCTCAAAATAGGTGGCTGAAGGAATCCTTCCCCGTTGTTCCCCACCATTCTGGCTTCTTTGCTGCGTGCGTGGACTCTGTGTCTCCACTGGGTTGGTGGAACTGGTCTCCTGGGTAGTAAAAACCGGCCTCCAAAGTAGGTGGCTGAAACAATCCTTCCCCATTGTTCCCTGCCGTTCTGGCTTTGTGGCTTTGCCGCGTGTGTGCATGAGACTGTGTCTCCACTGGGTTGGTGGAACTGGTCTCCTGGGTAGTCAAAACTGGCCTCCCAAGTAGGGGCTGAAACAATCCTTCCCCATTTTCCCCGCCGTTCCGGCTTCTTTGCTGCGTGCGTGGACTCTGTGTCTCCACTGGGTTGGTGGAACTGGTCTTCTCCCTGAAAGCTTCGCTGACAGATCAAAGTACCAGGCTGGAAAGATCCCTCCCCGTTGTTCCCCGCCGTTCTGGCTTCGTGGCTTTGCCGCGTGCATGCGTGGACTCTGTGTATCCACTGGGTTGGTGGAACTGGTCTCCTCCCTGAAAGCTTTGTTGAGAGAGAAAAGTACCAGGCCGGAAACAATCCTTCCCTTTTGTTCCCCGCCATTCTGGCATCTTTGCCGCGTGCGTGGACTCTGTCTCCACTGGGTTGGTGGAAGTGGTCTCCTTCCTGGAACCTTCTATTTCTCTTTCTAGTTCCCTATTTCTATTTCCTGGAACCTTCTTTCTAGTTCCCTATTTCTATTTATCTTTCTATTTGTATATCTATTTCCATTTCTATTTCTATTTCAAGTACCCTATCCTCTAGTACCCTATCTATCCTATAGTACCCTAGCATCCTCAAACTTGCTATTTCTCTTTCTCCTCCCTGGAACCTTCGCTGAGAGATAAAAGTACCAGGCTGAAACAATCCCTCCCTGTTGGTCACCGCCATTCTGGCTTCTTTGCTGCATGTGTGGACTCTGTGCCTCCACTGGGTTGGTGAAAGTGGTCTTCTGGGTAGTCAAAACTGGCCTCCAAAGTAGGGGCTGAAAGAATCCCTCCCCATTATTCCCCACCGTTCTGGCTTCGTGGCTTTGCCACGTGCATGCATGTACTCTGTCTCCACTGGGTTAGTTGAACTGGTCTCCTCCCTGAAAGCTTTGTTGAGAGAGAAAAGTTCCAGGCCGGAAACAATCCTTCCCCGTTGTTCCCTGCCGTTCTGGCTTCTTTGCTGCGTGCGTGGACTCTGTGTCTCCACTGGGTTGGTGGAAGTGGTCTCCTGGGTAGTCAAAACTGGCCTCCAAGTAGGGGCTGAAGGAATCCCTCCCCGTTGTTCCCCGTCGTTCTGGCTTCTTTGCTGCATGCGTGGACTCTGTGTCTCCACTGGGTTGGTGGAAGTGCTCTCCTTCCTGGAACCTTCTATTTCTCTTTCTAGTTCCCTATTTCTATTTATTTTTCTATTGTATATCTATTTCCATTTCTATTTCTATTTCAAGTACCCTATCCTCTATTACCCTATCTATCCTATAGTACCCTATTATCCTCCAACTTTCTATTTCTCTTTCTCCTCCCTGGAACCTTCGCTGAGAGATAAAAGTACCAGGCTGAAAGAATCCCTCCCCGTTGTTCATCGCCATCCTGGCTTTGTGGCTTTGCCACGTGTGTGCTTGGACTCTGTCTCCACTGGGTTGGTGGAAGTGGTCTCCTGGATTTAAAAGCTGGCCTCCAAAGTAGGTGGCTGAAAGATTCCTTCCCTGAACTTCCCCACCATTTTGGCTTCGTGGCTTTGCTGTAAGCAGACAAGAGCAGCTGAAGGTGGACCCACATGTCCAGATCATGCTGAGCGGGAGGGAAGCCTCTGTCCGCGGCCACCTGAGACAACACCGAGGCAACTTCCAGTGACATGCGTGCATGCGTGGACTCTGTGTCTCCACTGGGTTGGTGGAACTGGTCTCCTGGATATGAAAACTGGCCTCCAAAGTAGGGGCTGAAGGAATCCCTCCCCGTTGTTCCCCGCCGTTCTGGCTTCGTGGCTTTGCCGCATGCATGCGGGGACTCTGTCTCCACTGGGTTGGTGGAACTGGTCTCCTGGGTAGTCAAAACTGGCCTCCAAAGTAGGGGCTGAAAGAATCCCTCCCTGTTGTTCCCCGCCATTCTGGCTTCGTGGCTTTGCTGTAAGCAGACAAGAGCAGCTGAAGGTGGGCCCACATGTCCGGATCATGCTGAGCGGGAGGGAAGCCTCCGCCTGTGGCTGCCTGAGACAACACCGAGACCACTTCCGCTCCATGAGTGAACTGGGCTCCTCGGGACACTCCAACTGGCGATGATTCCCCGATAGATTGAGGGGAACTCATCCAGATAAGTGTGTGTGTGGGGGGGGAAGCATCTGAATCTCTGACTGCTAGTTGACCAGGGTGGCATTTGCTTGGCTTTACAAGGAGTGTCATGGGGAAGGGACATTGAGAGGAGTAGAGTAGTCCCTCATCCAGATTTGGGGGAGGAACGGAATACTGTGTCTCCTGCTGCCTCTGAGAGGTGGGGGAGAAATGGGATGGATAAAGGCTTCAAAACAAAACAAAGCAAAAAAGTATAACAGGCAGCCAGACCAAGTAGGGTGGCCGGTTCAGTCAGCGTTGACCAAGAGAAAAAAAGAATATTGCATTCTGCCCACTTTGTTTGCTTTATTGCATAGGATGCAGTCTTATGCTATGATATATTTATTAAATATCTTATTCATCACCCAGTTTAAAGTGTTTTCCGCCTACTCTGGGTCATTGTGGAAGGCCCTCATGCTCTGGGAAGTCAAATTGTGCTAAATCGCGGTAGAAATGACAAACGGCGAACAAAACGGCGAACCAAAAAATTTTCAAAAAATTTCGCGACAAATGGAAACAGAACAAAATGGACCCATTCCGACAAATGAAAAATCGAAACGTCATTTTTTCTGGCTGTGCCCATCTCTACTCTCAGGTATGGGAAAGGCCAATATTATGTTCCTCTTCAGAAAAACTGGCTATTCCTTTGCTGGAATTTGTCTTTCAATTATTCCAGAATCACATCTACAGAGATGATCATACAGAGAAAGGCAAAACCTGCTCACATTCTCCTTAGACACGTTATGTGTCCTGAAGCTTATCCTCAAGAAAGTCTCTGAAAATTCTCCTTCAAATTTTTGTTTAAAAAGGGAGAAGGTAGAATGTGAATAGCTAAAAGTCTCATGGAGATTTCTTTCTTTCTTTCTTTCTTTCTTTCTTTCTTTCTTTCTTTCTTTCTTTCTTTCTTTCTTTCTTTCTTTCTTCATTTATTTATTTATTTATTTATTTATTTATTTATTTATTTATTTATTTATTTATTTTTCTTCTTCCTGGAACAATATTATTCTGCACCATGTCATTTCTTAATCTATGACATGCATATTAAAATTCACAGTAAAAGGCACTTTTAAATAGTATTTCAATAGTAGCTACACATTTCTGAACATATTTTCATTCAAATTACACATTTCTAAATACTGTATATTTTATCCTGAAATACAGCATAGATACCCACTGTGACACACTTTTTGAGCCAAGAGCTGTATTTAAACATTACAGGAACTGCAAAATACAAAATCAGAAAGCAATCAGATCTGTATGCATGTTGCTGTGTGTGCAGATCACCTTTCCTTTGTAAAGCTGGACTAAACAAAATCCTTGAGCCTCCTTAAGTGTTGATATTATATATAGCCTTCTGCAGCTTTACAGTTATTTGAATATTTTGTTTAAGTGAACAGTGTTCTTTGAGAAATATTGCCAAATACACAGACACTTATAAACTGCAGAAAAATATAAAATTGTTTTTAACTTATTTTGGTGCACCACTTTGCTGAAGCGCTAATATCCTTCAACATATTGGTAAAACAGCCCACAGGAAAAAAATTCTTAGTCACACATATGATTATAATATATGGTTTTGTACAGGTTTTTTTTTCCAGCCAGCGCACACATATTGGTCACATGCAAGGGTGAAGGAGGCATAAATAAAAGAAATGAAGGAACTGGACATGCCAAATATTCTACCAAATAGACCCCCCCCCACCCAATAATGAAATGCAAACAGATAGAAGGAGGGACATTTCCTACTATTCAGAAACCATAATAAGGAATTCAGAATGTCAACACTGAGTGAGATATTTGAATGAGGAGAATTTGGGGAGCATCTGTGGGTCCAGGATTCTGACAGCCAGAACATTATTTGCCTTTATCTTAGGTGTCCAAGAAGCAAGTTGTCCAAGATGGCAGGATGGAAAGCCAAGCCTATTCCTATCTTGACAAATCTAGAGCCTCTGGTATCTTTAAAATTTGATAACTTCCAAAATCAACAGGTCTCATTTGTTTGCTTAGACAGACTTGGCCTCATGTAAGACTGCTGTTAGGCAATGCCTTCTGTATCAGGAGAAGGATGTCCAGGAGAAGAGGGAGCCACTGAAGCAGAAAATCAAAGGCATTCAAAGAAGCCTAGAGATGACTTTACTAACTAGCTTTCCCCCTCATGCTTAGCAACAAGCCCTGGTGGGCTCCTGAGAGTTTTCACTGGTTGGGAGTCTTGTTCTTTGGCAGGAATCTGATGTTGGCTCTTTAGCATGCTGCCGAACGTGTAATCTACAGCCAAGCAATAGTGGGCAAAGTAGCCAAATGAACAGCAGGCTTGGAAAGGGAGGTTATTTTGGGAGGCCTTGATTTTTCTTCCCCAAAGAACAGCTTGTAGCTTGTCCATCTGACTCAGGCTGGAATCACAAGAAGATTTTATCGGTTCAAGGCTGGACGGGTACCACAGAATTGGTTCAAGGCTGACGGGTACCACAGAATCCCCACAAATCAAGCCCCTGGCCCAAAAGGTCAACTGTATGTTTTTGATATTGTGGCACAAATATAATGAACTGGCATTGAACATATGCATAATAATCAGGGAATCTTTTGTTTCCTAGTACAAGCTTTTCTCCCTTAAAATGGTCAAAACAGATATCAGTGTTCACAAAGAATCTTGGAAGACTCTGTAACAGAGAGCTGGATTTCCACAACAGTCAAGAATGAGAATAAATAAACTATTCTGAAAATGGTATGGTATGGTGTTTCATTTGGAGAATGTATGCAGGCTACAAAAGAGAGAAACTCTCTTCTTTCTTACACCCTTATTAACTAGGAGTGAGAAGTCTTTTTCATATGCTGCAGGCTTGCTTAGATCCCTCTTCTTTCTCATCCTCTTTCTACCTCTCTCTATACGCAAACACACATGTGCATAGATGTGCATGCACCCATACACTCACGGTGGAAAGGGGAATAATTCCCAATGACCAAGAGTGTACATGGAGTGTCTGGATAGCCCTTTAACACCAAGGACTTTATTAGCATTAATTTATGGAAATATTTGCCTTATGGGCTTCAAATTTCCCAGCTCACTATGAGAAGTCTCATCATATCCACCTTCAACAAATTCTGGAGAAGATGAATGGTACCTGGCATGATTTAGTGGATAAAGTGAGAGACTAGGACAAGAGGCCTGGGTTCAAATCCCAATTGACCTATGGTAACCCACTGAAGGTGTGGAACTAGTAAAAACTACTACTCTATTGTGGAATCATATGCCACACGAGCTAAAAAGAGGGCGATGGAAATATATACAGATTCCACACATCCTGGACATAACCTGTTTCAATTGTTACCCTCAGGGCGACATTTTAGGGCATTGCACACTAGGACAACTCGATATAAAGATAGTTTCTTTCCAAGTGCTATCAAACTGTTGAATAATTAATTTTTACTTCTCTTCTTCCTTTTAAAATAATAGGTTATATTGTATTGTTGTACTGTGTTTTTATTATTGACTATATGATTCTTATATTTCCTTTTATATGGAGAGCATATTTTACCAAAACAAATTCTGGGTGTGTCCAACCACATTTGGCCAATAAAAGTATTCTGATTCTGATTCAAATATCTCACATACTGATTAGGGTTGCTATTAGTTGGTCACTGTTCCAGCATGATGCCCATAACCCAGAAGGGCTGATGGACTGCCCTTCCAACATGCAGTGCTCCTGTATTTTTTATTGATCTGACCACATTGTAGAAATGATTCTGATTCCAAAAAAAAAAAAAAAAAAAACTCATTTAGATCTACAAGCAGTGTTGTCTGAGTGAGCCCCGTAGCCTTCCTCTGCTACTGAGCCATGAACATAATCTAAGCAGCGGTTGCCAGTCACAACAAACAGTGCCAAGTCACATGGTGGGGTATTGATAGGAAAGCATGGAAGGCAAAAATGGCAAATTCATTTTCATTTGTGTCATCAGCCAGAACTGGTGTGGACAAATGATGAGGGTGAGAATTGTACATTCATTTTCACTTCTAATCACTGCCAGACGTTTCTAGGAAAAGAAACAAAAGCACAAAACATTTTGAACGAGAAAGAGGGGTGGTATAGGAGCAAGAAATGCCTGGAGGGAGAGAAGAAGAGGAAACAATGAGGATATTAGAAATTTAAGAATTTGCTTTCTGCTTAAGTGTACTTGAGGACAGTGAGCAGGGGCAGAGGATTAGAATATTCTGTGACTGCAGAAGACCTTTATGAAGTGCTGTGATACAAAGTCTTAGGCTGCTGTAATTCTGTATCCTCCACATTCACCTGAGAAATAAACCTCCTGTATATGTTACAGAAGAATATCAGGGTATCAAGTGCCAGAAAAGACTGGCAGGGTGTTATGGGACAATGCATCACTCTCTGAAATATATTATCTGCTCTTAGACCTGTGAAGAGTCCCTGTCAGCCAGGCAAGGTTATCTGGAAGTTGAGTCATGGCAACTGGAGTTCTTTTCTTGAAAGATTGAAACATTTCAGTGCTCATCCAAGAAGCTTCCTCGGATACCTGCTTTAGAATTAATGGGATATTTGCCATTATTTTTAACGGTTTGTGGATTACTCTCCTAAAAGGAGAGCTCCCAAATGGAAATGTTGGGAAGTCCTGGTCTATTGCTTCCTCCATAATTAGTCCTCTTACAAGCTTGCCTTTCTACAGGGACCTCAAGACAGCTCACTTGTGTGCTTTTCTCCCCTCCCTTCTCCATGGCAGAGAGATTATTGTTGCAATAGGAATTTAACATGAAAATTATAGTCTTGCAAGCATTAACATGAAGTGTCCATGGGAGGAAGAATGCTCCATTTATTTATTTATTTATTTATTTATTTATTTATTTATTTATTTATTTATTTATTTTTACTGCTTGCCACTAAATTGATTGGAAAAATGTTCCTCCCCTCTGTCGTTGGGTGAGTCCTTTCTTCCGGATTGTATTCTCGTTTCTTGGTTGTTGTTTGCCCTTCTTCCTTCCTGATCTCATTTCAAGGTGGACACATTCAGTTTTTCTCCGTGCTAGAAACTCCACCTTTGACCTTTTACAACGCAACATTTTTGTCCTTTTTTATCTGATGCTAACGGCAGCCAAGAACTGGGAGTAAATGTTACTTCTCTCTTCTTAAGATGCACCTGGAGCAATCAACATTTTGATTCATGCTGGATCTCAAACTTGATGGGAGCATCACAGTTTCAAATGGCTTACCATGACGGGTTGTAAGCAGAGTGGGAGATGTCACGTTCTGCCTCTCAGTCTCTTTCTGTTGGAAAAAAAAAAGCAGAAAAGATGGTGGTCAGAACTGCATTATTGGGAGAAAATTAGATCAAATACATGGCAACCTTTTTCATATCACACAGCATCAAGCCCTACTGCAGTTTAAAATTATGCTCAATTTGATTTTCTTTTGCAAATTTTACACTCAGCATAGATGCAGGTGGTACAGGACTACCCCATTTTTCCTGTTAGATATCTGCCCACATCTGCCCAGAGACCTCGCTGCCAGATGGGTGGTATAAAAATCCAATAAAAAATAAAATAAATAAATCTTCTCCTCCTCCCTTTTTTACCACCCTCTTACTCATGTCTGCTTCCAAGGCATTGTTATCTTAATGTGGATGGATACTTAATATAAAGCAGAAAGAATCCTTTGCAATTCGGAGGGCACCCTACACAATCTCCAGAGAACTCAGAGACCCAAGGTTGTGGATTCACCTCTGTTCATCCCTTTTGCACCTCCCCCATTTGCCATGCAATAGCTCCATTTCCCACCTTCTTTGTGCCTCTGTTCATGCTCCCTGCAAACCCATGAAAAATAACACATTCTTGGGATTTTTTGTGAAGATGCTGTTCCAGCCAGATGGGAAGGGGGGTGGACACATAAAACCTATGGCCCATTTGGGACAACTCAAAGAGCAGGGGAATTCTTATGGAAAGGTTATGATTTTAATGTTTTGGTGTCAGTGGGACAGGACCCCCCTCGAAGTTTTCTTTTGCTATGAGCAGGAATTCTGCCCTTATTGCCTTGATTTAAATAACAAAATGCTGATATTTCTGTGCAGGAAGAATAATAGAAGGGAAATCCTTGTGATCGTAATCTGTATTCATGTCTGTCCTTGTTTTCTTCTTCTTCTTTTAGGGCCTTGAAGGTTCTGTCTCCAGAACTGTCTTCTCCCAACCTTGGATCCTTGCAGAAGGGGAAAGACCCTGAAAGCTAGAGCTGTCTTAAGATCCAGTTCCTAGGATGGTTGGATTAAAGAAACACGATTGCCTGCACATGATTCCTGCTTTGATTATTTGTGTGTGCTTGGAACTCATGGGTTATGTGGGGTGGGTGGGTGGTGGGTGGGAGGAAATAGCATACAATTTGGGCTGAGCTTGTGCCATTGTTGTGCTAAGGGTTTTTTTGTTATTTGACTTAACAATTCAAATCTTTGAAATACTTGTTGGGGTCATTAAGGAGGGGAAATGCACAAAGCCCAGAGAGTGGCACATACGGTAGCCTGGAAGACAGAAAGGTGTCCAGGTGAAAGGGGTGGCCAGAAAGGGTGTGACAGGCATCTGGATCTCTTATACTCCTGTCTTGGGATTCTGAGCTGGGCTGTCATTCAGATTTTCGCCAGCAGAGCAATCAGCACCAAGCAGCATAAGTTACCTTGCAGATTCCACCTCTGAACATCAGAAGGGTTAGCAGAGCAAACTTGGCTGCTCCTTCACCTCTTGAGATGAAAGGGAAGGTGTCTCCTCAGTTCTTTCCCAAGAGAAAGCAATGCAAGAAGGAAGTGCAGATAAAGGATGGTCTAGACCAGGGACCACAACAACCAGAATTCCAAATCTGTATTGCCAATGCCAAAGGACTGTGGAAGTTATGGTCCAAAACATCTGGGGGGGCTGAAGTTTGGACACCACTGGTCTAGACAATCCAATAAACTTCCTCTCTTCTGATACTCAAATGCAAAGACATAGGCCGTTACTTCACGAACCTCTCGCTTCGCGGCAAGCCGTCATTTCTGTGCGAATTGATCGTTTCAGTCCGCACGCTCCTCCTTTTTGGATGCGGCGCCACCCCGACCACGCCCCCTAAACTGTGCTCCAAGCGGGGCGAGAGATTCCCCTGCCAGAGGCCGGGAATCTTTTTCGCTTCGCATCCCGCTTCGCATCCAAAGTCACGTGTGGCCAGTAATTTTTCTTTTTTATTATTTTTTTCAGTTACTTTTTCTCTGAAATACCGATGCATCGATATTTCGGTTAACCTGTTCTTTTGATCTTGCTTTCTGTACTTACAATATTCAGAATGTCCTTGGAGGACCGATGGATCATAAACAACAAATGTTGTGTGCTGGTCCACCTAGTGACCCTGACGGAGAACAGCAATTTTTTCACGTCGCCAATGGACGAAACAATACAAATCGGGAGTAGAAAACGAAGGATCATACAGTAATTCAGCTCTGCCGCAAATGACAGCCAGGTATTGATGCATCGATACGCCGAGGTAATTTTTTTAAAAAAATTAAAGAAAGCTGAAACCAGACGTTACAAATAAGCTTCCCAATGCGAAGGGAGCACGTGAGGTAGTAATGGATTCGATCCTAAAACTTCACCACGTGAGGACAGAGAAAGAGGGGTGGGAGCGAAGGGAGACCACGTGACCGCCTTCGCATTCAAAGCGAAGGCAATCCCGCTGCGAAGCGAAGTACTTCGTGAAGTAATGGCCATACCTGTGCTGCAAGTTAAACTGAATCGTACACATTCACCACCAGCCATTCTCAAGATATTTGTTAGTTTACAAAGCATAAATGTAAGTATTTGCCCTATGTCAGAGCAAAACACAATGCAGTTCTCATTAACTGTATAATCAGGCAGAAGAAGCAAATTCATTATTCCTTAGCCTGCCTTTAGAGATGGGCATGAAACGTGAAAATGGCTTTTCATTTTGTTTTGTTTTTCATTTCATTTCTTTTCATTTGATTTTTTAAAAAATTGTTTCACTTTTTCTTTTATTTATTTATTTATTTATTTATTTGTTTGTTTGTTTGTTTGTTTGTTATTTTGACAACTAGTTGGTGCCATGCTGGCCAATTGGCACTTTTTTAAAAAAGCGCCTATCAGCTGGCGCGCGAGGCCCTGTCTGTTTTTTTACAACCACCGATCAGCTGGTGCGCGGGACCCTGCTAGTGATTGGTGATTTTGTTTTACAAGCGCCGATCAACGGCCATGCGGCCCTGCACACCAGCTGATTGGCGCTTATTTTTATTCTTTATTTTGAAAAGTGTAGAGATACTAGGCAAGATGGCAGAACAGAACAAAAAAAATACTAATGGTCACCAAATGCCTCTCTGAAAAGCAAGGTCTTAAGTACTTTTTGAAGGCCAGCAGGGACTATGAAGGGCGAATCTCACTTGGCAGTTTGTTCCAAAGTGTGGGGGCGGCCACAGAGAAGGCCCATTTTTAAGCAATCAATTTCCAGGCCTCCCTGGGAGTGGCCAGACTCAACCCGGAGAAGACCAAGGTTCTGTTCTTTAAGGCATCCTGTGCTGGGCAGTCTGGAGGGTATTGCTGGTGGATATATTGAGGAAACTGGGCATGAGCTACATAGGCCTCCACTATGGACTGAGTCTGCTTCAAGATTTTGTTTCTGGCAGTTTTCTGACAATGGTGCCGAAATTCCTTTTTATGGTGTGTCTTGATCACGGCATATATCAGTAGCACTGAGCAGTCAGGTTATAAGGGGAAATGTAAATTGAAAATTGTAAGGAACTGTCCGTGTGCCGTTTACAAATCTGATTTTAAAAATGTCTTGAAATTATGGAAGAGGCAGGCTAACCATGGGACAATGATGAAAAAGAATAGAGGAGAACCAGTCTTCCTTAGAAGAAACCCATTAAACTCTGGCAACCCCTATGGGGGCCCAGATGGCTGGTTCTGATTAATCAGAGCTCTGCTTTTAATCTGGAATTGAGCTATTAATCAATTGCTTAATTGCACTGATTATTTAATTCATTTAGTCCTAGTTCCTACATGGCAAGAAGATATATTACAATACTTTTCAATACACTGTAGTTTTCTTGCACTGAATGTTGGATTTTGTGTGTGTCCTTTAAAATGATTGAATTAGATTTCCTCCATTCTGTCCAAGAGGAGAATGTTGTTTCTCCAAAGCTGTGTAAAATAAAACCTTTGCCATATCCCTGTAGTAACTTGCCACTTCCCAAAGCCTCCTTTCCAGTCTCCTTTTAATAGGAAATGGGAAACATGTTCCCCAAAGATTAACAATGTCCTCTGGATTTCAACAAGCTGGATGTCAAAGCCAAATAGTTCCCTTTAGAACAGTTGTGGTTTTCTCCAAGGTGAAATGTCAGTCCTTCCCGAACCAGCAGAACTGAGTCCAGGCCTTGGGCAAAGCTTTCTGAGAGCTTTGGGTTTCTGAAATGTTGAGGGATGTTTCATATCTGTGGAAAGATGCAGGGGAGGTGACTGTGGCAGACCTAACTTTCTCATGACAGATCCACTTTCTCATGCTCAAGCACATTTCAGCAGAGGCTCCCCAGTCAGTGTGCTTTTTGGAGAAGGACTGTACCCTTGGTTACAGCTCTCTCCAACTTTGTTGAATATAGAAGGACACTGAGAAGAGAGATGCCAAAGCCTATGTTAGACATACAATGTGACTGGAATGTGAGAATTTCTTAACTAATGTGAACATTGGAATGCAACACAGGAAAAAACTTTCTCACCTGAATGATTGATTATTCAGATGAGCTGGCTTTGCATCATAATTTGTCTGCAGAACCAACCACTCCAATTTCACAAACATTACAAGATTGGCTTTAAAGGCTCTTAATACAGGGGAATTTGAAGCCCTTTGGTTTGTGCTTGTGTGTTGTGTCGTTACAGTCGTGACCGACTCTTCGTGACTCCATGTCCATGGAGTTTTCTTGGCAGGAATACTGGAGTGGTTTGCCAGTTCCTACTCCAGGCGCCTAACAGCACCTGGTATTCCCTGGTGGTCTCCCATCCAAATACTAAGCAGGGCCGACCCTGCTTAGCTTCAGAAATCAGGCAAGATCGGATGTGCTTAGGGCATCTAGGCTGGTTTGTGGTTTAAAAGGTTATTATCTTCAGTGCAGCCTATTTTATCTCTCACTTGAGTGATCCTTTTATTCACACATGAGATGTTTATTCTCTCATGAGAGGGGTCTGCACAGATCTTTGGATCACAGGTTTATTCACAAGCAAAGTTTACCAGATTAACTCACAACTAAGGCTCATCTACTTTATTTTTGTATGACTCTATGCAGTTTACTTGTGAGTAAGGAGGTGACAACAGTAGCATGGCAACTTTGCAATGATAGTACCTGCTAGGAAGGGGAAAGTTGGGATGGAAGTTGGGGAGTTAGAAAGGTGATTCCCTCTCCCCTATCTTTCTCCCCACCCATTACTCTTCTTGGACTGTGCTGCCCATGGAGTTGACATAACCCTGTTACAGTACCTGCCTTTTCTCATGACTTTACATTCAGTGGGCCATGGTAACATTCCTTTTTAATGTCTCTCTGTGTTAAATAAATTAAGTGGCATATCAAAAGAGCAATGCATTGACATAATAGGGTAGTAGAATTTTGCTGCATTAGTTAGGGAAATGATTAAAAAAGAGTGACAAAAGTAGTCACAACCCACCTGATCTGTCACAACATTGTTGTCACCTCAAATAATGCCACCCACAGCTTAATTTGGACGTGAAATAAACATCCACATATGCAGCACAGGCTGCTTTCACACAACCCCTAAAATCCGCTGCAAAGTGCTTGCAGATGCGGAGCATAATATTGTTTTCCCACCAGCAGCGGATTTTTTTTTTAAAAGTACGGCCACACCCACTTAAGCATGACCCAGCACATTTTACAAGTACCTGATCTTGAGGAGGCAAAATTGTTCTGATGCGGATTTTAAAGCAGTGCATGCCTGGCCGGCTCCTCCGTCTTCTGTTTGTTTGTTTGTTTTTTGTTTTTGTTTTTCCCCCTTTTAACAGACAGGAATCCCTAACATGCTTCCTATCCTGCTATAATTAGCTGCTGCTGACTGGGGGAAGCATGTTGGGCAGGCAGAGGTGAGCCTACATTTTTTCTCCCTTCCCTCAATCCACAGCAGACAAAAGCAATAGAATCGGAGTGCAGGAGGGTGGGAACACAGGAACCAGGACAACAACCACATGATCTCTCATTGGGGGGATCCGCATTTAAGTTGTCAGCACTCAGCAGATATTAGTGGTCGTGTGAAAGGGTCACAGTGTGTTAAATTGCTCACCTAACCATACTAAAATTTAAAATTTAAAAAGAGGTTCTAGAGCAGGCATGTCCAAACTTCGGCCCTCCAGATGTTTTGTACAACAACTCCCACAGTCCTTTGCCATTGGAAATACAGGCTTGGAATTCTGGGAGTTGTGGTCCAAAACATCAGGAGGGCTGAAGTTTGGACATGCCTGTTCTAGAGCTTAGCCACCTTATTCCTCATTAAGATAATGTGTGACGAGGCAAAGATGGGAACCAGCTAGGACATTCTTCCACTCTCAGCAGCCTTCATTAATACAGAATAATCATCAGCAGCAACAATCTTGAACAGTGGCTGTATAAGGGGAAGCCATGTTAGTCTGTGTAAGCATTATAGGCGGAAATAAAATAAAAGGAAAAGTGGATTTGTAGTTGGTTGGCAAGAAAGAGCTGACTTCTTACCAAACAACCAAAACCTTGATGACATGTAGAAATATCTGCCATGTTACATTGGCTTCTTTTATGTCTGATGAAGAGGAGATGTCCATGGAAGCTCACATAAAAAGAATATAGACGTTAGTCTTTAAGGAGCCACCATGCTTTTGTCTTTTTTAAAAAACCTTTTTCTTATCTCCTATAAATCTTGAAGTGGTTTTCAAGCACCCTAATGCCTTTGCTCTTTTGAATAAAAAAAAATAATTAGTTTGGAAGCATGCACATTGGAAACCTAGTTTTCTGTATCTATATATAACATGCCTAGGTAGCCATCCAACCATTTTTAAAAATAATCCACCATGGTGATTTTTCCAAAATTAATTTTTAATTTCTGAAATATCACCTCTGCTGCTGATATCACAAGCCACAATCAGTATGGCATAAGTTAAACCAAAATTATTCCAGCTCTGTCTAACCCATAGCTGAAACAGTGATCCAACCCTATCACGAAACTGGTCCTTTTAAAACCCCTTGAGAAGTTTTAAGTACTGTTTTCAGGGGATCTACAATATCTTCTCAGCTATCAATTCTGAGAAAGATTCACAAAAGCAGATCTAATTAAGAGAGATGTGGCGCAGAGTAAACAGTAAAACTTCGTGTTTCTATAGTCGCTCAGCCATCTGGATCTTGTTTTTATTTCTTATTTTTATTTTTGAAAGATGTTGGCAAATATTTTCCTGCAATAAAATGTGCTTCCCCAATGTATTCTCTCCCTCTCCCTCCCTCTCTCCCTCTCCCTCTCTCCCTCTCTCCCCCTCTCTCTCTCTCTTAAAGCATAATAATTGTCAGCAGACAAAAGTCGCAAGATAAACTAGACAAATGAGGAATGTAGAAATTCCGCCAAACCAAAAAGTGCCACAAACTCTCTTTATAGCAAGGACTTCAGCTTTACTTAACTACAGCCACCTGGAAGGCCTTCATTTAGATTAATGAAAGGGCAGCTTATTGATTATGTAACAGACATGTGAAGTTTAATAATAATACACAAGAGGTAAATGGATTTGCCTTGGAATTTAACTGGCCCATAAATAGAGAGTGGCATCACCATTAATTCATTAAAGGCCTTGGAGAAGTGCAGGGTATTCCAATTAACATTTTACAAAGTGGCTGTAGCATGTTAGTTATGAACCAGCATTTGTCATTTTCTTTTCAGCAATTAAATGATACCTAATTCCCCTGCTGTGCTGGAGTTGTCTCTTTTGATTGCCTTCAAAACCCAAAGAAGTGATTGCCTTAGTCAATGAAGGATGTATGTGTGTGTGCGCGCGTAAGGGAGAGAATGTGTGCCAATTTTATTTGTTAGCTGCCATAGTGGTTGCTTTAAATGAAATTAAAAAGCCTCTTCTCAGCATGCATGAGTGCTGCCTGCCCAACAGTGGAATTAAATATCTGCTAGTTTGCTACATCTTCCTTAACTATGACTATTGGCCTTGTACCAGATGACTTGGTTATTTATTTAACAATAGAGATGGGCACGACTTGGCGGAATTCCCGTTTCCGTTACTCGTTTCCGTTACGCAACGGAAACGGTAACAGGAATTACTCCGCCAGAACTCGAACTCGAACCGACTAAAGAATAATTGGGTCTGATTTGTCGTGGTCGTTCCTGGCATCACGGTGATCCCGCGATGCCAAGCGGCACAGAAAAAAAGTTTTTAAAAGTTAAAAAAAAAAAACCGATTCCCGGCCAAAAAGCAGGCGGAAATATGCCTGCCTGAGTGAGGGCTCAGGGCACCTACCAGAGGGGTGGTTGACCCCTCCTCTCCTGTCCTGGGCTGCTCTGGTGGTGGGGGAAATCCTCGTCGTAGTCGCTCGCAAAGTACCGGACTCGCCGCCGGCCGCCGCAATTCAAGCGGAAGCGGCACAGAAAAAAAGTTTTAAACTCCCCCCCATTCCCGGGCCAAAAAGCAGGCAAAAATATGCCTGCAGTGCAGAGTGCACCTACCAGAGGGGTGGTTTCTGGGGGGGGGGTCCCGGCCTCCCCCCCTCTCCTGTCCTGGGCAGCTGGACTCGAGTCGCCAATGCCATGCGGTGTGGGAGGAGGATCCAAAATGGGGCGGTCACCGCAATTTTTTTTTGAAATCGTGGTCCAAAAACACACAAGCACCACACAGAAGCATGCGAAAATTGCTATTTTAAAACTGCCAGAATATTTACAGTAGCAGTGGGTTTTTCTTGCAACAAAATGTCTCCTCTTTCCTCTCTCCATTTATTTTATTTTATTTTATTTTATTTTATTTTATTTTATTTTATTTTATTTACACCTGCGCAATGATGGGCTGGCCATGGGAGTGACCATGCAAATTTTTGGAGCCATTCCACCAATCGCATGGCCACTTGGCCAGGTTGACCACAGAGACTTCTGGGATGTGCCAACCGGGCATAAAAAGCCCATTAACCGTAGCCCGAACCCGAACCCGAACCCTAACCCTAACCCTAACCCATACGCCAGTATACTGTCCTTCTAAGTGGGTCAGAGAGGCCCCCAGAGGTGCACCCCAATACTCACCCTAACCTCACCCGTAACTAGCCTAACCCTAGCCCTTGCACTAACCCTAACCCTAAGCCAGATCTGTACTTGCATTGCACTATAGCAAGTACAATTCCTTTCTTAGTGAGACACAGTGGGTGCAGAGAGTCTGCCAGTCCGCCACTTGTGGCTCTGGGTGATTCCTGCAGGCTTGGCTCGGCCGGCAGCATGTGTGACATCATGCAAACCATGCCCCCGAGGCCTGACTGAGGCAGGGAAGGCACCCCAAAAAGAGGGGTGCCTCTGCCAGTCTGCTGTGTCTCTCCGTGCATCTGGGTATGCAATCATAGCCATATGGCTATGCATGCATGCCCTTTTGCAGCAGGTGAGGAGAGGAGACCCCCATGTATGAGGGGTCTCCAGGAGCCTGATTTTCCTAGCGGGTGAGGATAGGAGGCACCCCCCCCAAAAAAGAGGTGCCTCCAGTAGCCCGCTACCCCCCAAACCAGTTTAACGACAGACGAAAAAACGAAAAACGAAACGACAAATTTTTGCGAGGTTTCGCGAAAAACGGAAATGAGCTGACACAGGCCGCCTCCGACACATGACAACTCGAAAACGTCATTTTCCCTAGTCGTGCCCATCTCTATTTAACAAACAGCAACTGACTCAGTAGATCTAAATTAGAGGCTTATTTGAAATACTTAAAGTGCACCCATTACTGTTTGTCCTCAGTGAAAATCCAAGTTCTGGTTACATCCTTGCTTGCTAGGATTAGAACTGTCACAATATTTATTTAACAAGATGAGGCATGCTAAGCCATGCTGCAAACACGGCGGTGCCAAGACGAAGGCAACCTACTGCTTTTTCAAGTGTTTCTTTTGCTGTATGTGATCAACCTCTGTCAAGCCTGCCTTTTCCATTCTTTCTTCTACTTTTGTCTTGGACCTTCTAGTCCTGATTTACCCAGGGAAGCCTGTAAAGCTGCGACACACAATTGGGCCTTCTTGGTGGTCGGCCCAACCATATAGAACAAATAGCCCAGCGAGAGCCACCTAGCTCAATCCCTCACAGCCTTCAAGAAAGCATCGACAACCTGGCTGTTTAAAGAAGCTTACGGTGATCCCTAATGTTTGTCTTGTGTTTCTTCTGATTTGTTGTTTATTGTTATTATCTGTTTTGTGTCTCTTGCCAGACTCTTTTCTTTTCCTTTTTTTGGTTGTATATTCTTTGATTTGAATTTGTGGTGTTTTTAATACTTTATGTTGTTCTATTTGTAAACCGCCCAGAGTCCCCTCTGGGAAAATCAGTGCAGTAACTAACTGACTAACTAACTAACTAACTAACTAACTAACTAACTAACTAAATAAATAAATAAATAAATAAATAAATAAATAAATAAATAAATAAAAGCCTTTCAACAGCTTAATCAGCTCTGAGCCCAACAAATGTGTTGGGAGGACAAATCAAACTGGCACCAAGTCCAGTTTGGCACATGGTTGAAAGACTTTAGATAACGCAGAAGCAGGTTTCACTGTAAATAAAAATTTGAGTATTTTTAGTGCTGAGATCTAGTAATCTGACTAGGTCTATAGTTAGAAATGTATTACACCTTTTCCCCTACAACAGCTCCATTCTTCAGTGAAAGGCCTCTTACCTTAAGCAACACGGTTGTATCTGTTTTCATAGCAACCATTTTTGAGTGTTCCTCTGAGTGTTCCTTCAGGCACACCCTGATGGCAGATGAAAAATGTACTGAACCTCTGAGAAAGTTTGCTGAATATAATGAATTGCCTGGCATCCCATAATGTTGCTTGGTTGTTTTGGAACAACCCAAAACATGTTTTTAATTTTTTCAGGTGAAGTTATGTGCCCATAAGTGCTTGACTGAATGAGTGAACCTGGCTCTCAGTAGAAATAAACTATCACATGCCTATTGGTTACCTCTGCAGATATAACACAACTGCCAGGTATAACACAACTGCTCCCAAGTTAAGAAGTTACCAAAGGCATATGCAGTTGTGTGCTGAGACCACCTGAGAAGGCCCTCTCTTGTGTATTTGTCAAACAAAATTGTGAAAGTGGTGAAACTGAGAGACAGGCTTCCCCAGAATATCTTAAAAGCCTATGAGGCTCATATGAGGTGATACAATCCTTCAAATAGTCAACTCTGTATAGGGATTTATAAGGAATTACCAGTACTTTGAACTGAGCCCTGAAACAGACTGGCAGGCAGTGAAGCTGTTGTAATAAGAGAGTTATAAACAGCACCAGTCAACAGTTTACAAAATTTGCTCCCTTCCCCTCATACCTGATCATGCCCCATCATTCTGAGCTTTACAATGACTTTATTAAGAAGCTCCCTCATATTTGAAAGGAGTTGCTGTTCACTGTTATGGGGCTTTTAGTGAGGAAAGGAAAGAAGATATGACTAATTTGAGGGAAGTGTCAACTCTCTCATTTTGAAACAGTTGACTGAACATTTGAAGCCTGAACACTTGATTCTGACTTCCAACCTAACCATAGGATGAAGTTGTGAGCTTTGTTTTGAAAGTCTGTGAAGTTTCTCAGTTATCCAGGTGAGGTTATCTGGAAGATGAGTCATGGCAACTGGACTTCTTTTCTTGAAAGCTCAAAACGTTTTGCTACTCATCCAAGCAGCTTAGTTAGCAGCAAAACATTTCAATCTCTCAAGAAAAGAAGTCCAGGTGCTATGACTCAACCTCCAGATTTGTTTTGAGAGGTAGTACTAGCTCTGATGTTTGCTTAAAAATTGACCAGGTGGGGTGGGGAGCTCTTCCCTAGTTTTCACGGACTTCTCAATAGCCACTAGATCTCAGACAATTGACTTGTGGACTATAGTTCCCTGAATCTGCCACCCACCATCCTGGGATATTATTTCAAAAACAGCTTTTCAACATCTGACACCTACAGTCCTAATACATCATAAAGTTATTTTGTCAGAGTATTCTATTCACCTTTGTGTATATATGGCATAGATGATGTTGGATTGAGGAAGCTGTAAGTGCTGTTCTTAAAGCTTGATGCTACCACTGACAGTAACGATGAGCATCAAGTTTCTGAACAGGGATGATCCAGAGTTTTGGTGTTGAGTGTCATTAGAAACACAGCATCTCTTCTTTCATTAAGTCATTGCCTAGGAAGTGCTGTCTCTGATCTGAGACAATGCTTTTAACACTTCTGTCTACCAGTGATGCAATAAACTATAAACACACTGCCTATGTGTGTCTAACTGCTTCTTTCAGGAACGGTATAACTCTGAAGAAGCATAACACTAGCACAAAGGTTTAAACAGAATTAAGACAGTAACACGAGGAAGTTGCAGTTTTCCCTTGACACCATATTACTTGATGCACATCCCACCTGCTGGGCACCTCAAAAAAAGGCTGCTTGCCTTCTGGAGTCTTCAGATTTAGGCACTGGTGCTCCACAATCTATTCCAAAATTTAGGTTCAGTTTGACTCGAAATACAGTATATATTGACTTGAATAATCCAATAACCACCCCTTAGGCATCCCATAGGCATCCCCCCTGCCTATAAACAGGGGGATGATTTCTTATTTATAGAAATTGTCAGGCATGTGACCTTTTCCACCCAACAGTATGTGGTTTTTCTTTTTTGTTTTTTGTTTTGTTTTTTTGTATTGCAATTTTGCCCCTGGGTGGTAGCGGTCCCTTTTGGTGAGATTCTTTATTAGGTGTTGTACAGCAGATGTTCTACAGCTCACAGTTGCAATGCAAACCATTAAAAGTGTGCTAGTGTGTTTGAGCCTCCAAAACTAAAACCTAACAATATCTCCTTGCTGGGAGCTGTCCATACCATATCTTACTTGTTGCGTTACGGATCACACGGACACAGAGTTTTGGGGTTCAAAAATGTAAGGCATATGAGACTTGTAGTCAATTTGCTTCCAACTCTGAAAGATGCCTCTGCTTGCTGACTTGTAATTACAACCAGCAGGAAGCTGATAAGCTAGCTTTGTATATACAATATATCTGTCCTTACAACAGACAGTCAACGATTAAGCTGATTCAAGCTGACCTTTGTTTATACAAGCCTCTGAAGACATTCCTAAAGGAATTACTGGCAAACTGATAACCATTCCATGCTTCCTGTTATCTTGCATGCTTTCTGTGTGCTAGTGGGATGAATCAGACCCATATAATTCCTTTTTACCCCCGGAAAATAGTGGAAAGATGAGATCTTTGGGACATTTCTTTCTAAAGGACTTGAAATCTCCAGAAATCTTCCTCACAATTCCTGACAGCTGATGCCTTTTGCTTTCCAGCAAACTTCCCGTTCTCCAGAAAACCCTTTCTTCTCCAGCAACCTCCCCCCCTTGCTCCCCCTGAGCTGCTTCTAGTCGATAGACAGAGAGAGAGAGAGAGAGAGAGAGAGAGAGAGAGAGAGAGAGAGAGAGAGAGGCATTTTTGATTCCTAAATTTTCCTGTAGCTTGCTAAATAAAAAGTGAGGGGAATTCTGGCTGCTTGTGATTTCTGAGAAAAGGAAATCTGCATTCTCCATGGCTTTTGAAGGAAGAGGAAAACTCTTAGAGAAAAGTAAGGTACTGATCCTTTGAAAAAATTGGACTTTCTCCTATACTTGTATTGAGGGTGTCCTGCATTTGCCAAAGCGTGCAAAAGGCTGTCCTTCACTCTAAGGGCCAACTTTGTCCTTTTGGAAAAGGGGTCTATCTTTGGAATTCCCTCTCTGGGCAAATCTGCTTTGGTCCAGCCCAAGGCTGAACTCTGCATATGCTCTAAAGCTGGTCGCTTCTGAACCCTGCGGAGCTTTCCCTGGGAAGTGGAATCCTGAGTCTTAAATGATTCCAGAGCTTGTGTTACTGAGCCATGGACAAAATTTTGGCCTCTCTGCATTTCTTTGGGAAATCCTGCCCCAGGGCTTGGCTCTTTGCTGCAAGAAAGTGATTGCCTTTGGGGCATCTCCTTGCCTTTTGGAGGTACAGTTTCTGGCAGGACAAAATTTTTCCCCTCCTGCTTCTGGGGTTTGATGAGATCTGCTTCTTGAGCCTCATTTTTCCCTTTTCTGGGATTATTTTTGATGGAAAAATTTGATTTTAACCCTTCCAGATGTTCTGTTGCTGATTTTCCTAAATCCCCTTGGAGTTCCTTTTTTTCCTTAACCAATTCCTGATTCTGGGACACTGTTCCTAACTGCAGGTCACTAGGTGGAAAAATTATTGGTAGGGGCATCTGGAAATCTGGGGGGAGGAGTGAAATGGACATTTCCATTCGTCCCCATCTTTGCCCTGCTTTATCACCTGCGTTCTGCTTGCCAACCCTGGAAATTTCTGCCTGTAGATTTCTTCCTACTGCTGGTTCCCAACCCAAAGGCTGTTGTGACTCACAAGACTCTATCTGGGACTCTTGGCTGTCACAAGGCATTCTATTGCTCCGAAAATTAACTGGCCCTCTGAATTCATTTCACTCTTCAACCGAGAAGAACGCTCCCATCTCACCTATTGGGATCCTGTTGGAGGATGTCTGGACGCGTCTCGAAGCCCTTTACGGGCGTAGGGAGATGAGGATGAGCCGCATTCGTACCATCTGGCCTGGAGCCTGGTCCTTGTGCCTAGTGGTTCCTTTGCATCTGCATTGCTGCAGATTGCATCTGCATTGCCTTCTGGGAATCACGTCTGTGTTGCCTTGAGGGAATCACGTCTGCCGTTGCCTTGGGGAAATCATGTCGAGGGGATCATGTCGGGGGGATCATGTCGGGGTCACCATCTGTTGCGTTACGGATCACACAGACAAAGAGTTTCGGGGTGCAATCTGGTGCTCAGGCAGCATTTCTGGCTGGAGGGTCTGCGTGTCTCTCTGTGTCTGCATCAGCTGTGTGCATGTGAGTGTGTGAGATTGTGTGATGATGATTCTTCTCCTGTGTGGTGGTGATTCTCCTTCTGCCCCTGCTGCCTGAGCGACCAGTGTTTATTAAGAGAGAACAACAATAGAAACAGGAAGACATCCCTCAGTGGGAGGAGAACGCAAGCCCCATCTGTGAGACCACGCTCAGCAAACAGGCACAGTTCATCACTTTGTGGGGGCTTTAACCAAACAAACTCTCTGCTCCTACATGTACACTGCTGTGGCCTCCATCCCTGCAGCTCCAAGCTTCGTCATGGCAGCCACAGGCTCCATGCACCATTACCACCTCCGCTATTGAGGTTTCTGCAGCCACCATCATTGCTGTGGGGATCTCCAGCCAGCCCCATAAAACCTTTTCTCTTCTTTGTCAGTCTGGGGAAGGCCAGGGGACATCAGCCATCATGGGGTCCTCTTTTGGACTGACAAATATAAAGGTACAAATATTTAATGAATCAGTGATATTTATTGAATATCACAATTTATTTTTATTCATCCCCATCTCTAATTACTACTTTGATATAAGTGCCCGAATCCTGTTCGCAATTTATCTATGTTTGTACAGTTGCATAAATCACAGTGACAAACTGTTGTTAATTGAGTTGCTACTCACATTCCTGGCTGCATGCTAGTCACCGTATTTAATGCAATTTACCCTTACCCTGTTTGAAACCCCCAACAGGATTGCGGGGGGCGGGGGGACTGACACAAAGATTTTCAAAGTATCATTTCAGTTTAACTTTATATTAGTCGTAACCTAAAATTCAAATTTAGAATTTTGAAGTAACTAATTATAATGCATTATTTACTTTTACCTAGCTACTTGATAATAACAGTGTTAACAATTATACTCAAAATAATGCATTTCATTTATTAATATGACTAATATTTTAGAGTTCCTTGGAAGATATTCAAGGTCCTGGATTCATGATATATTCAGAAAACTATAACATTAGGCCTAAGAACCAGCCAGTGTCAGCATCTCTATACAAATGCACAAGTCTAGATAAAGGGTGGCAAATGCATGTAGCTCCCATCAAAATGACAAATAGCAAGCAACTAGTTTGCAGTGTTGTAAAGAGATAAGCAATGCAACTTGGAAATGGGGTGAAGATAAATATGAAAAAAAGAAGAAAGAGGAACCAAACACACAACTGTGGCCATCTTGTGGAGTGGAGGTCAGTCTGGTTGTTTTCTGGGGGAGGTCTGCCCCTGTCACAAGCTTCATTGCATACAACTATAACATCTTACGATCAGGGGGAGTGGGAAGTAACTCTATAACATGCCCAATACAAGCAAAGAGGCATTATGTGTCACGAAGGAAAGTATGCTGTTCATCCCATTCTGCTGAATCTCTCCTGTTATGTAGGAAGATCTGGGTTACATTGCTAGAAGCTTGCTAAGATATCCATGCATAAACTTTAACAAGATAGCTGCTATGTTGTCAAGACTTTCACTCTTTTAGCTTGTAATTCAAAATAGTTTGTCTGTGTGCTTCTTATGTGTCCATTTTTAAATATCTTCTTTTACTTGGTCAGAAGAGAGAAGACATTCTTTCTTCATTTGTGCCAAAACAATACAGTACAATTAATAAATGTATCAGTTATTTTTCACCCAGTAACAGGCAACCTAGAGAGAATTTGAATCATGATACATGTCGAGGAGTACAGAGTTCACTGACATAGGTGTGAAGTTGTTGCTTGTCTCCATAACTGCGAAGGACCATGCCCTTACGTTCACTTTGGTTCTGTCAACAATACTTTATAACTTATTCAGTGTGGTCAGGGGCTAAGCCTTGCAGGAGTTCTATGCCTTTCAAGAGGTGCTTAATTCTTCCATTCCATTTTATACTCCTGACATGCTTCTGCCATTCCTTCAAGATTCACAAATGTCCAGGAAACAAAATGTTTGACTTTAATCTGGGAGTAGGGGTGGGGTAGCCAAAAAGCAATTGTACATTGGGTGAGGATGCTTTGACTGCTATTAACTTCTAGCTCTTTCCTTATGCTACTGGGCACTATATGAGTCAGTGGTTCTCAACCTGTGGGTCTCCAGATGTTCCTGGATTGCAACTCCCAGAAATCCCTTTAAGCACAGTGAGTGGTGGAGGATTCTGGGAGTTGCAGTTCAGGAACATCTGGGGACCCACAGATTGAGAACCACCGTGCTAGACAATTAGTTTTATCAACAGTTTCAGGCATCCAGTAATGATTCCACAGTTTTCACTGACCAAAATGCTGTTGTCTAGCATATAAAATTGCACCAGAGAAGGCCCGTTGGGTCAGTGGGAATTTAGTGAGTCAAATCATCTATAAATTCCACTGATTCTAATGGGCCATCTGTAACTATAGCCTGCTATGCTGAAGAACGCCACAATTACTGTAGTTCCATTTGAACCAATGAAACTTACAGGCTCACCGTATTCCCATTGATTCAGTGAGCCTACTCTAGTGTGCCTTCAATGTTAAGCAACAAGATTTTGGTCATTAAGCTCTATATCTACTTCCTTTCATTGGGCAGAATGAAAGACTCATGCCCAATGAAAGGTTCATATTTGGTCTTAGTAGGTCTTTACCATAATATGTACCAAGTTCTTCTAAAGCATCAGTTACAAGATATTCTATCACCTGAAGTATGTCTAGCTGACGAGCAAGAGCAAGATCATCAGCATAAATAAAACTTTTGGTGCCTTGAGAAAGTGGTTGGTTAGTTGTTTGCTTGTTTCAAGTTTAATTTCCTGTGGAGAAATTTACATCTGCAATGCTCAGACTCATAAATGATTTGCTTTGCTGAAATCATTTTATTTTCTGAAATGTTTGCATGTATAGGGTCTTTAGTTGTTAAGCCACTTTAATAATCCCCAGACCTTCTGACTCTTTCCTGACATGTCTATTTCATCCATGAGTTTTATCCAATTATCTCTTTTATTCAGACTGAAGGATTTAATCACTGCCCAGGCAAAATGGTTTCTTTGCTCAATAGATTTTGTTGAAATAGTGAAAAATAATTATTCATTTGAGTGACTATTTCTGATGTGAGGCTTTGGAGGTAGTTAATTCTGCATCCTCAGGGTACACAATGATCTTTCACTGCCTTGATGAACTGGTTATAGGCCTTTGGAAATGGACAAATGTGCCATATAATACCATCCAAAGTTCTACTGCATTTCTGCAGTTAAAAAAATGTATCCCCTGCAGAATGATTCTGTTGATGAGTAGACATGGCTATCAGTTGGCACATCATGGGCTGGCACTGCAAATTCTGAATTGGGGCACAGAATGACTTTGTGCATTATTGGGGATAAGCTCACTATGAAATATCAAATCTGTGTTATAGCTACATCAACATCTTCCCCTACTTAAAGATGGGGGAAGCTTGCTATTGTGAAAGAAGGCTAGTTTGCATCCAGTGGAGCACTGCTTCTCAACTGTTGTAAAGAGCATATCTCCCAAAGCACTGCTGTGGCTATGGAAGTCTCCAATTGATTTATTTTTGCTTATGAAAATTATCAGGAGGGGAGTTAAAGAAAAGGGTTGGATTTGGTGGTTTATGAATAGAGTGTACTGTGTAATTACTTACTTCCACTGTTATTAGCTGTATATTATCCTACTCCACCACCCTCAGAGGTGCGTCTCATAAGAACACATGAAAGGGCTTTCTCTGTTGCTGCTCCCAGACTTTGGAACTCCCTCCTGCTGTAGGCCAGGACTGCTCCATCTCTGCTGTCTTTCCAGGGGCAGGCAAAGACTTCGCTCTTCAGGCAAGCTTTCCCTGATTAATGGACTACCTGTTATGTGGCTTTTATATGGATTATCATGCATGATTGCATTGACTGATTTCATGTTAGTTTCCACCCCTCATAATGGAGTTTGTTTCCTTTCTGTATGCTCTTTGAAGCTTTAATATTACCTTTTAATGTTCTAAGATGCCTCGTTTAATTCCCTGTTCTTGACTTGGATATGCCTTCTTTTCCAAGGACAAAGGTGGAGTAAAAATATTCAAAATAAATATAAATAAATATTTGGAGGTACGTTTTGACTAATACAGTGCTTCCTTACTATTTATGATGTCTATCAGATGCACATGTTATGCTGGTTATTTTGTGGCATTGCTAATGGCTGTCATATGTGTTTCTTAAATACAGTCTTATGTGTGGTAGATCTGTGGTAAAACTCTTCTTTAGGCATTGATGAACACTGTGCATTAACAAATACTATCATTAGCTTTCGTTTCAACAAGAATTCTTAATTGTTGTTAGCCACTCGTGGGCCATTGTCAGTGTCATTTAGTTACTCATCCGGGGGTGTGGCACTTCTAGACATATTAGCTGACAAGTGCTGTTGTTGCCCAGAGGACATCCAAATATGTTCTCATTCTTTAGGGAGGCTTCCATGTCTCCCTCAGAAAACTTTTTTTCAAAGAACTATGGAGCATGGGGAAGAATAACATAATGATTCTCAAAACTGCTATGCCTTGATTAGGTTCAGAGGACTGAAGCTCGGAACACAGTCTTTTCTTTGCCACTGCTTTTAAATATTGTTCCATTATTGGATTATTAGGAAAGGGGAAGATGGATGGATTTAAAAAAACAAACATAAAACCTTTTTTCAAATAGATAGTTGTGCATCATCATTATCCATGTGAACATCAAAAAATTTGACACTTGAACAAAGCTCTCCAAGTACTATAGAATTTAATAACACCCCTTGATAGTTTTGAGTCTGTGGTGGTCCATCACTGCTAATATCCATCCCTGAAAGAGTTAGGTTCCGTTGTGAACCAGACAATCATGATGGTATGGCATGGTAAACTCTATTACGGTCACTGACCAGTAGGTATGTCCATTTAATAAAAGCAGGGAAAATTCAGTAAAATAAAGTTTATAGTATTTAACTGTATTTTACTGAATTTTCTCTGCTTTTATTAAATGTACATACCTACTGGTCAGTGATTTGCTGAACTTTTTGAGAAGAACATGTAATGTCTAAATATTCTTACAGCTATGAGCAAAATATGTGAAGACTGAACTTGAGTTATAGGCAAATACCTAAGTCAGACAAACATATTTCAGTTATAAGCTTTTAGCTCAAAAATAAAAGAACTTAAATCTTATTTCAGTCCTAAAATGCTAGAGCTTAGAGATTTAAAAGCACATTTAGTAAAAAATATTAAAATCAAAAAGGATATAAATACATCACTTAGTTGTTTAGCATATTTGAACACATGTGTTAAAATACTAAGTTTTCTACATGCTCACCTAGCCATATGTCAGTTAAAATCCACAGAGGAAGATAAATGATTTCTGTGTGTTGCCTCTGTGCAGCTGTCTCTGTAGCTGCCATTATCCCTTTTCCCCCTCAGCTTTTTGGCTTGGCTTGGCTTGACTCTGTCATGACTCAGCAGGTTTAGCTAACTCTTTGCTGGCTGGCATTTTCCTTACATGACAGCAACCCTTTTGTAGGCATGGATGTTTATATATTGCTTCCAATATCAGAAAGCAAATGGAAAGTCTTATAGACTCTGCTACCCAAGCAAATGTTTGCTGTTAAGAGAAAACAAAAACATTTTTCCTTATCTTCCTTCTGTCCTAAGGTAACAGATTCAATGAATTTTCTCATTGCATTTGCTTTGCAATTAGAGACCCAATGGATTTTTCCATTTACTCTGTAATCTACGTAGTTTACTTGAGACTAGATAGGATTTAATCAGTAATTCTACAATGAGCTCCAATGGAAAACTCAGTACCTTGCTCTTTTTTTTTCTTTTCAAGGTTCACAACTTTGAAGTACAGTACCTCCCCGCCTATCACGGGGGTAGGGACCCACCTGACCTGTGATGCCTGAAAATCTGTGATATGCGGAAGCGGGTCGGGTGGGGCCTGTGTTTGGCTCAATGCATTTCAGTGGAGATAATTTTCCCCATTGGAATACATTGGCTCAATGCATTCCAATGGGGAAAATTTCACCATTGAAATGCATTGGTTCAATGCATTTCAATGGAGATTGCGGGATGGCGCCCAACACCGCCCCCCGCGCCCCCCACTCCTCCAAGAAGTCTCAGGGCTGGGGGCAGCGTGGGGCGATCGCATCCCCCCTGACACCCCCCATGCGGCCCTGTGCAGTTCTGAGGTTTCTCGGAGGAGCCCGTGGGGGAGGCGTGGGGTGAGGTGATTGCCCCCTGCCGCCCCCTGCACAGTTCCGAGGCTTCGCCCCCGCTCCCCCCCATGGCCCCAAGGCGCAGGTACTGCGATCCCGCGATCTAGTTGGACCGCAGTACCTGAACCGCAAAATAGCGGGGGGCGACTGTAACCTCTATCAGACAATTCATTACTTTTAAATGTTATATATTACATTTCGTATTTCCAAGATTAAATTTCTTTTACTCTTAATTGTAGAGTCAAGGTTTTACAAAAGTTTAAATTTGACTGTCCCTTCTCCATCAGGTGAGCATGGGGAATCTTGCTTGTAGGCTTTCTCTGTTGCACCACTGTTCAGTTTTGCACCATTGTCATCCATTCAAACCCAATGTTCATACATTTGTGGCAAGACTTTATTTTCCCAGCTTTCAACTTTGATGAGCACTTGGAAATACAGTGTCCAGAAATGTATGTTACTGAGAATATGGACACACCTGCAGAAAGAAGTAAGCAACAAATGTGATTCTATTATTATTTTAATTTCTTTATCTCCAAAGAAAAATCTAGTATAAATTGTCTATTAGTTTTATACTACTTGAACTCTGATAGTTCAAGTAGTATAAGAAGTAGTATAAGAAGCCGTTTTTGTAGTTTGCTAGGAAACCTGTGGGTTATTTCTTACAGATCACAAACCCAGTTCACAGAAGTAAAATTCATTAAAAGGTGAAGGGAAGCTAGTAGACTGAGATGTCAATGCGGGAAGAAGCTTAGCCCCTTAGGGAAGGGGGCTCACTGAGGGCATCTCCTGTAATCTTCTCTCCTCCCACAACATTGCTGGCACTGATGCTATGAATCGTTTGGCAAAGTCTGGGTTTCACTTTGACGCAGACTATGAAGTAAGTAGAAGCAATAATGGTAACTGTCTACAAGCTGTGCCAGCTGTTTTCTTTCCTCTTTTCAAGCAATAATATACTGATAATATACATGGCGAATGTGCAACTTCAGTGTGCTATCGCCAAGTTTATTGCAGTAGCAATTGCGTGCATACTTAAGCAGAATACCTAATTGAAAGAACAGAAAAAGACACTGGGCCAAATCTTGTTGCTTAACACAGTAAATCACACTAGAGTAGGCCCCTTGGGTCCACAGGAACTTAGTGAGTCAACTCCTTCGCAGGTTTTCATGATTCACATGGAGCTACTCTAACTGTGACTTATCATGCTCAAGTAAGCAACAGTTGTTTGGTCACTGAGTGCAGAGACTTGCACACACTCAAGGCAGTCTGAATTAACATGCTAGGAAACCATGGGCACTCTTCAATGTCTGTCATTGTGACTTTCTCTACTGAGTAGAGTGGTCACTCCATTAAACCCAGAATGCAATAAGGACATCAAAACCCAGTTAGCCCCCAGATGTTGTTTGGTCCCAGTAGTTGTTTGAGTAATAGTTTAGCTTGAGAGCTGAATTCCTCTACTGAGAGATGCATGACTGTTGATCAGTGGTACAGCTACAAGAAAAGGAGTCCCACACAAAATGAGGCAAGGCATTGAAATAGAGTTTAGTCAGGGACTGCCGCCAGCAGAAGATTAAAGGTCATAAATACATCAGGCTAAAAGGTCTCTGAGACTAGGTAGTGACTCACTGCACTGTGACCATTTATGTACCACCATATATTCTGATCCTTAGCTTCACCATTCATGGGTCCATTAGGAAGAGACTCATGCTTTCAATTTAGAGGCCAGAGGGGCAAATTTTTATTCCCTTTTAATGTTTCTGCAGCTTTGGGGAAAATGCTGTTTCCTTCAAGACCATCCAAAAGAACTGCGGTGACTATTAAGATATTCCTCTAATCTTGTGCTAAGTCCACTGCATCGGAGTTAACGCTACCAAGTATGTCTTTATCAACAATGCAATATTCCTTGTGGCAATTTTATTTTGCTTTGCCTGGGAGATGAAGGTGATTGCTTAAGTTTCAGTCTCTGGTCAGGATCCAAAGAAAGGAATGCAATGATTTAAAAACTGTTGTGGAGTCATAATTATCTATTTAGAAATTTAGTTTCGGGTGTAGGTAGTGACAGAATGTTTCTCAATGCTCCAAAGGGCTCATATATGAGATGAGCTGCCAGGGGTTCCTTTTGTCCAATTTATCCTTTTTTATGGGGGATGGGGGAGTCTTTACTGTGGTGCTCCCTTTCCAATCCAAATGTAACCCCTTGGCAGACAAATCATTTTAACTAAGGTGCTTCCAAAACCTAAGTGCACTGGAGACTGTTGGGTACTTAGTGGTTGAGCCCCAGGACTAAGGCACACAGGTCCAATGCAAGAACAAGAGGGGGCATGCAAGACAATGGCCTCAATAATAATAATAATAATAATAATAATAATAATAATAATAATAATAATAATAATAATAATAATAATAATAATAATCAGTAATCATCATCATCATCATCATCATCTTTTTTGTTACTTTGTACATTAGAGGTGGGCATGAAATAGAAAACCGATGGTTCGATTGGTTCTGTTTTGGGCCCACCCTCGGTTCGGTTCAGTTTGGGTTCGTACAATTTTTTTAAAAAAAAATTCATACAAACCTGAATTGAGCTGAACTGGTTCGACTTACCTTACCTTGGCAGCAGTGATGATCCTGATGGCGGCAGCTGTGGCCTGAAAGGCTGCTGCCTCCGGAGCCCCAGCAGTAGCCGTGCCCGGCAGCGGGAGGCCTCATCACCACAAGAGCCCTGTCTGAGACCACCCTGCCGCTGCCTCCAGAGGCCCAGCACTTTTTAATTTTTTAATTATTTTGTAATGTTTAAAAGTCCCCAACGCTGAGTGCTTTTTGTGGTGCTGGCTTGGGGCGAGCGCATCTCAGCGGAGAGTGCTAGAGGTGCTAACTTCCCCATGCCTTGGTTTTATTTTTTATTTATTTATTTATTTTTCCAGCGCCGACCATGCAGCCCCTGGGGGCAGGTTGGCACCTTTTATTATTATTATTTTAGAGCACCAACCACACCGCCCCTGGGGCTGGGTCGACACTTGTTTTATTTTTTTATTTTTTAATTTATTTTAGAGTGTCGAACACACAGCCCCTGGGGCTGGGTCAGCACTTGTTTTTTAATTTAATTTAATTTAATTTTTATTTTAGACCGCTGACCACACAGCCGCTGGGGCTGGGTCGGTGCTTTTATTATTATTATTATTATTATTATTATTATTATTATTATTATTATTATTATTATTATTATTATTATTATTATTATTATTATTATTATTAATTTATTTTTAAAAGTCCCCAATGCCAGGGCCAGCTGAGAGGTGCTGGCTTCCACATGCCTGGGTTTTTTTCCCCTCCAGACCCACAGGTCGAACCAGCTGGCCTGGGGCTGGAGGGATGCTTTTAAATTTTTAAATTTTTAATTTTTTAAAAAAAATATTTTTAAAAGTCCCCAATGTGGGCCTTTTTCTCCTTCTGGCCCACGGCAGCTGCAGGAGTTCCAGGGAAGAGGCTGGCATGGCGGCGACAAGGTAAGAGACAGGGGAACGAAGTTTCCGTTTTGTTTCATTTCATTGTCCTTTGATGGGTTGCTTGAAAATTCATTTCGTGCCCATTTCTAGTGTACAGTGAAATTGACTGAACCTCCCCCCAACACCATCCCACTAAAAAGCCATTCAATCTCATTACACTCTGTGTGGTGCTGCAGAATTCGCCAGCCCTATGAGTCTATGACACATTGTCACTTCTCATTCAACAGTCTAAGCCCACAGATAAAAACTATTTTGTGGCCATTAGCTATGCTTCTCTATCTTCTGCCCAAGGGTAGGAGAGTAAAGAAGTGCTGGCCAGGGTGTGAATCATCCCTGATTATTTTCCTTGCTCTCCTAAAACAGTGATCCCTGGCGATGTCATCCAGTGGACTCAGGGACAGCCCATGATGTTTTGTGCTGTGTTCACTACCCTATGAAAAGTCTTTCCGTCCACGGCTATCAAACCATTAAGACCCATTATGGTAGTATCATCCGCAAACTGAATGATTAGAGTAGATGGGTCAGATGGTACACAGCCATATGTATACAATGAATACAGGTAGGGACTAAGCACACAGCCTTGTGGGGAGCCAGTGCTAAGCTTCAGTGAGGTAGATGTAACAGGCCCAATCCTCACTATTTGTGACCAATCCCTCAGAAATCACAGAATCATAGAATCATAGAATCATAGAGTTGGAAGAGACCTCAAGGGCCATCTAGTCCAACCCCCTGCCATGCAGGATCCCCCATCACAGGACTCCCAACAGATGGCCATCCAGCCTATGCTGTGACTGGATTAAAGAAATTCTTTAATCCAGCCACAGATGGTAGGAGAAAGGTCCAAGTCAGTCAGCTTTTTAATAAGGATGCCCAGAAGAATGGCATTAAAAGCCGAGCTATAGTCAATAAACAGCTTCTTGACATAGTTACCAGGTTTCTCTAGATGGCTAGCTGCAAGATGAAAGGTGGTAGCTGTAGCAACATCTGTTGACCTATTCCTCCTGTAGGCAAACTGATGTTTATCAAAGTCTGGTGGAAGGCATGTCCTAAGGTGTTGGAGGACCAGTCTTTTGAAGCATTAAATCACTACTAGAGATGGGCATGAAACGAACATATTTGTTACCGTTACCATTACGCAACGAAACAACAAATGAAAATTGTGATGAAAATGAAACTAACAGAACCACGAAGATTTTGTTCGTACATTTCGTTTCCGTTACTGGCAGCATGCAATGAAATTGAGCTGTTTTAAATGTTAAAAACGCCCTGGACATCCATAAAAACGCAGTGATAATTATTTATACTGTCTGATAATACCTACAGGGGGTTGGGGGCCTTAAAACATGCATTTATGTCTTTTCTCAGATCACTGTATTTTTTTCCTTTAAGGGGAGTTAGGGGACATCGACCCAAAATGGCTCCCAGATGCCTAATATTGATTTCTTGGGTATTAAAACGCCCTGGACATCCATAAAAATGCAGCGATAATGTGATAATAATTTGAAATTATTACCTACCAGGGGGTTGGGGTCCTTAAAACGTTTGTTTTTGTCTTCTCCCATCGCGATGTATTTTTTTTTCCCTTTAAGGATGACAAAATGGATGTCGCCACTCCAGCCACAACATGGGATCATGTAAATTCTTGGACAACTTCAACCAATAGCATGCCCAGGTTGCAGACTGGGCAGGTCTGGCAGCCACAGAGGGCAGAAAAAGCTCTGGCAGCCCCCGGAAAGGCTTTAAAATGGACAAACGAAAAACGGAAACGGAAATTTTTCAAAAAATTCATGAAAAACGGAAACGAACCGAAACAGACCTCTCAACGACAAACGACAAATGACAAACGAAACACCATTTTTTATTCGTGTCCATTGGTCTGTAGTCATTGAAGCAGCTAATTGCTGTCTTCTTTGGGACTGGGGCAATGGTAGCTACTTTCAAGCATGATGGGACACAAGCTGTTTGCAGGAAAATGTTAAAAATCCTTGTCAGTACCCCTGCTAGTTAATCAGAACAGTTTTTAACCACTATTCCCAGCACTCCTCCTGGACATTCAGCTTTGCTGGAATTCACAGCCCTCAATATAGCTGTCTCCTGACGATCATATAGAATGAGTGGCTGAGAATTAGAAGGCTGGCAGGCAGAAGATACAATGCCTGATCTTCTTACCTCGTAGCGGGTGAAGATGTTCAACTCCTCTGCCAATGAAGTGTCAGCCTTGACTGTATTCCTCATATTGCCCTAATAGTTGGTTAGATGCTGCAGCCTCCTCCACACTTGCTTCATGTTGTTGGCTACTAAGTAGCTCTCCACCTTACACTTATGATGTTTTGCTGCCTTAATGTCTTTTCTCAAATTTGATCTTGCTTCCCTGTATGTGTTTATATCCCCTGCCTTAAAGACAGCATACCGGGCTGTCAGGAGTGACCTTAACCTCGGAGGTCGTCCAGGGTTTACAATTCCCATAAATTCTGATGCATCTATCCGATGTTACATTGTCAGTGCACACTTTGATATAAGAGGGTACAGCATCTGTGTATTTATGCAGAGCTTGATGTTCAAACACACTCCAGTCAGTACTCTCAAAGCAGTCCTGGAGCTAAAGGGCACCTTCTGGACAGATTTTGACTGTTTTTATAACAGGCTGGATTCTGTTCCCAAGAGGGATGTACTTTGGACATAGAAGAAGTAAAGAATGGTCAGATGAACCTAGACAAGGATAGAGATACAAGGCATAGAGATAATTACTTATTGATGAAACTGGGGTATGGGGATATTCATCCCCCAATGTCAGCCCATGTACGAGATCAATTTCAGAGGCCCTGCTTGGGTATGTGCTTGTGAGAGCAATCTGGTTGCCAACCACAACATATAGGGCATTTCCCCCTGGGGCCATCATTATATTTGACCAATGCAAAAATACCAGAACTTGGAAACAGTTATGTTACAAAATACCAGAGCTAGAAAGTAGTCCTTAATTTATTAACATAGAACAAATCATTAAAGGAATCATTAATTACCAATCACTATTGGAATTAGAAGGAATCTGTAAGGCTTTCAAGTCCAACAGCCCACTGAATGGTGGAATCCAAAGAAAGGTACTGGTATAACTGATATCTAATATTCTTTTCAGTACCCTTCAACACTGGAGAGCTCACCACCTCCCTAGATAACTGACATTGTTGTACAGCTCTAACAGTTAGGATGTTTTCCTCAATATTCAACTGATCCCATTATTGCATGCCCTGTTACATTATCTATAACTATCTTGTCTAGACTGTCATGACTTCCAAATACTATTCTTGTTTTTTTTTAACCCCCATATGTTCCATTCCACACAGCATAAACCTTGATTTTCCCATTGATATGTCACTCCTCCCCTGAAAATTGATATGGTTTCCTTCCCTGTTTTCTTTCTTTAAACCCATCCCCCTGGCCCCTTTCAGATCACATGCCTGGATCTTCCAATATGCTCCAATCACTTGGGAAAGACTCCTGCAAGTACCAATGGCATCATTTCCAGGAGTGTCTTTGTAAAGATTTTTCCTTTGTCTCACTTACTCACATATTTGATATTAAAGCTGTACACTACAATGGAAACCAAAGCTGACCCTGTTCCTGGTTACTGCAGTTCTTTAAAAGAACCAAGATTGAGATTTTTCACAACAAATGTACTAACTGCAATATATTCACTTATTTAATGGAAGCTACTGCAGTATGTGGACAGAGAACTTCCAGAAGTGCAAGCTGGATTTCAAAGGGGCAGAAGAACTAGAGATCAAATCGCCAACATGTACTGGATTATGGGAAAGCTAGAGAGTTCCAGAAAAACATCTACTTCTGTTTCATTGATTATGCCAAAGCCTTTGACTGTGTGGACAACAACAAACTATGGCAAGTCCTTAAAGGAATGGGAGTGCCTGACTACCTTATCTGTCTCCTAAGAAATCTATATGTGGGACAACCAGCAACAGTCAGAACTGGATATGGAACAACTGACTGGTTTAAAATTGGGAAAGGAGTATGACAAGGCTGTATACTGTCACCTTGCCTATTTAATTTATATGCAGACTACATCATGCGAAAGGAAGGTCTGGATGAATCACAAGCCGGAATTAAGACTGCCAGAAGAAATATCAACAACCTCAGATACACAGATGATACTACTCTGATAGCAGAAAGTGATGAGGAATTAAAGAAGCTCTTAATGAGGGTGAAAGAGGAGAGTGAAAAAAATGGGCTGAAGCTCAACATCAAAAAAACTAAGATCATGGCCACTGGTCCCATCACCTCCTGGCAAATAGAAGGGGAAGAAGTGGAGGCAATGACAGAGTTTATTTTCTTGGGCTCCTTGATCACTGCAGATGGCGACTGCAGCAAAAAAATAAAAAGACGCCTGCTTCTTGGGAGGAAAGCAATGGCAAACCTAGATAGCATCCTAAAGAGCAGAGACATCACTTTGCCAACTAAGGTCAGGATGGTTAAAGCTATGGTTTTTCCAGTAGTGATGTATGGAAGTGATAGCTGGAATATAAAGAAGGCTGATCACTGCAGAATCGATGCTTTTGGGCTGTGGTGCTGGAGGGGAGTCTTGAGAGTCCCCTGGACTGCAAGGAGATCAAACCTATCCATCCTGAAAGAGATCAACCACAAATGTTTACTGGAAGGACAGATTTTGAAGCTGAGGCTCCAGTACTTTGGCCACCTCATGAGGAGAGAGGAGTCCTTGGAAAAATCCCTGATGTTGGGAAAGATTGAAGGCAAAAGGAAAAGAGGATGGCAGAGAATGAGATGGTTGGATGGTGTCATCAATGCAACCAATATGGATTTGACCAAACTCTGGGAGGCAGTGGAAGATAGGAAGTCCTGGTGAGCTCTGGTCCATGGGGTCACGAAGAATCGGACACAACTAAACGACTGAACAACAACACATGAAGAACCTTTGAGAACTGGCCCTGCTTCCTTCACAGCTTCATTCATTATCATGTATCAGTTCAAAGAAACATTGCATTCAGGGACAGAAAAAGATAGTTTATTAAAGCATCAAATAGCATTTTAAAGAAGTGTGTTTTGAACCTCAGAGCAATGTAAATGAGAAAGTGGAAACCAAAACATCTCACCAGTGTTTGAATACTTCTGTTCTGTCACTCACTACCTAACACTCATATCTGCCAACAAGAGAGATGGGGACAAGCTGCCAAAATGGTAGTTCATCCTAATTTGTCACCTTTGACAAATTTTGGCTCCTGCCAACCAACAAACCACAAATTGGTTCATCAGTTTGTCAGCACTTTTGAAGGAAGGGAAAAAACAGAACTTGCATACCTGGAAAAATGCTTAGTGCCTACTGCTTTTAAAAAAATATTGAGGTAATTGAGACATTCCTGGCTCTAATTGATAATTTCAAATTAGCAATTTCAGAGTAAGAAGAGCTATGAGTTTCTGCACTTTGAATGTTGACAACACCAATAGCTGCAGTCAATACAGTCTACAGGATACCCTATTCTGCTCACTACCATCCACATGTGTTGATAAACAGCCCTGACAATTGCTTTGTGTTTAAATGAGAAGTGGCTAACTGCTGGAAAAAAAGGAGTCAGCTTCTAGGATTGCTCCTTTGCTTGGTGTCACTATCTTATAGACCAGTGATGGTGAACCTTTTAGAGAATGAGTGCCCAAACTGCAATTCAAAACCCACTTTTTTTTTTTTTTGCAAAGTGCCAGTCCAGTAATTTAATCTGTATACAGGTGGCTATGAAGGGTCGATGTTGGGTGCCCACAGAAAGGGCTCCGAGTGCCACCTTTGGCACCCATGCCGTAAGTTCACCATCACTGATATAGACCATCCTGACTGCAGCACTTGGTGTCGTCAACATTCAGGCTGCCCTTGGCTATGTAAAGCTTAGCATCTTTTCCCCTGCTGGCAAAAGCTGACAACAATATTGTGCAGCAATATTTTACCATTTTCTAGCATTTTGAATCATAGGTACACCTGCAGAAACACAATATCCCACATTCATAAACCAGAGGGTTTTGTGTGTGTGTGTGTGTGTGTTTTGGGGGGGGGGAGAATTGTACTGTATTAACAGTGGCACATAGCAGATTTCTGCCAGCCACAGTTTATGGCATGCCTTGAGAACAGTGCCAGATCACATTGCATTACATCACATTATACTTCTCAAAGGCTATTCCAAGAAATGTGTTTGGTGGGAATATGTCTGTGGAGATTCTCAGACATTTGGGTGAGTTTATCTAGGAGTTGAGTCACAGAAACAGGACTTCTTTTGGGTTCAAAATGTTTTGCTGCTCATCCAAGTAGCTTCTTCAGTCTGAGGAAGTTTGGTGGGAGGGTTCCATTTACAATTCACCTTGGTTTCACCCAGGGCCGGCGCGTCCATTAAGGTGAACTAGGCAGTTGCCTAGGGCGCCAAAATGGACAGGGGGCTCTGCCCAGCATGCTGCCCCCTGCCGCTGCCCCCCTGCCACCAGACCCCGCTGCCGCTGCCGCTGCCCGAACCCCCCTGCTGCCACCGCCCGACCCCACTGCTGCCGCCGCCACCGCCCTACCCCCCGCCACTGCCGTCACCCTACACCCTGCCACCGCCGCCTGACCCTCTGCCGCTGCCGCCTGATCCTCTGCTGCCACCCGAACCCCCCTGCTGCCACCGCCACCACCCTACACCCCCTGCTGCCGCCGCCCTACCCCCTGCCAGCCGCCGCCCAACCCCCCTGCTGCCACCGCTACCGCCCTACCCCCTACCCCGCCGCCGCCGCCGTCCGACCCCCCTGCTGCAGCTGCCACCGCCTGACCCCCCTGCCGCTGCCGCTACCCAACCCCTCCTGCTGCCGCTGCCTGACCCCCTGCCGCCGCCGCCGATCCCCCGCCCCCGCCACCCCCTGACCCCCCGCCCCTTGCCTAGGGCGCGAAAAACCCTAGCGCTGGCCCTGGTTTCACCCCACCCTGGTCTGAATAGGCTTGTTAAATAGACAGTGATCTTGGGTGTGTAAAAGTCACACCTGTGTATCCCTTCCCAATACCCATTAGGTATAGGTCCTTAGCATTGGCCTTCCTAGTGGAGGTGTGTAGTGATTCTGAGTCTATGAATTGATAAAAGGATAGTATGACAAATGAGAGACAGATTGAGCCTATGTCCTCCACTCTTGTTGAGAGGGGGATTTTCTAAACACACATGAATTACTTCCCTTACTCCTCTCTTGAACCACCCATCTTCTCCCTCTAATATGTAATACATCTAATTAGACATGGGCACAGAGCGGAGAAAATCTCGTTTCCGTTTTTGGTTCTCGTTATCGTTACGTAACGGGTAACGGTAACGAGAATTACTCCGCTCCAGCTCGAACACAAACCGAAAAAGAAAAATTGGGTCTGATTTTTCGTTGTCGTTCATGGCATTGCGGCGATCGCGCGATGCCAAGCAGCACAGAAAAAAAGTTTTTTTTTTTTTAAAAAAACCCAATTCCCGGCCAAAAAAGCAGGCGAAAATATGCCTGCCTCAGTGAGGGCACCTACCAGAGAGGGGTGGTTTCTGGGGAGGGGGTCCCCAGCCTCCCCCCCCTCCTGTCCTGGGCTGCTGGTACCAGGCTGGGTGGTACCAGGACCTCGTCGTCTCCATTTGCCATGCAGTGGGGGGGGGGATCCAAAATGGCGACCGCAATATTTATTTTTAAATCATGGTCCAACAACCCACCAAAGCACCACAGAAACATTTGAAAATTAGGTATTTTAAATGCCTGATTTTTTATAGTAGCAGCAGTGGGTTTTTCTTCCAATAAAACGTCTCCATTGATTTTATTTTATTTTATTTTATTTTTATTTTTTTACACCTACGCAATGATGGGCTGGCCATGGGATGGGACCATGCAAATTTTTGGACCCATTCCACCAATCACATGGCCAGGTTTTGACTGGGACTTCTGGATGTGCCAGAGGACATAAAAAGCCCACTAACCCTAACCCTAACCTTAACCCTAACCCTAACCCTAACCCATACGCCAATACACTGTCCTTCTTAGTGGGTCAGAGGCACCCAGAAGTTCAGCCCACTAACCCACCCTAAACTTAACCATACCCCTAAGCCTAGCCCTTACCCTAACCCCAACCCTAACCCAGATCCGTACGCAAGTACACTTTCCTTCTTAGTGGGTCACAGGCACCCAGAGAGGTGCCCCCACAGCCCACTATCTCCTACCCCTATCCCATTCCCTAACCTGTACGTCAGTACGCTATTACGCTCCCCTTCTTAGTGAGTCAGAGGCACCCAGAGAGAGAGGTGTCTCTGCCACTTACCCCCCACCCTAACATAATGTAATGTAATGTATGGTACGTGGCGGCTTCGCTTTACGCTTCCCTTCCCTTCCCTTCTTAGTGGGTCAGACATCAGAGGCATCCAGAGAGGTGCCTCCCAGAGCCCACTTACCCCAACCCCAACCCCAACCCCAACCCAATCGACAAACGACAAACGGAAATGACAAATTTTTGAAAATTATCGCGACAAACGGAAACGACCCGAAACGGACCCGCCCTGACAAACGACAACTCGAAACGTCATTTTTTCTGGCCGTGCCCATCTCTACATCTAATATTAATACATCTAATAATATCTAATACATCTTTGTCTTTGCATGACTGTTCTTTGTCCTTCAAATGCACATAGGGAAAAGAGCTTTGTACCTCTCTGAGCACCACAAAGGTTTAAAATGAATTTCCAAAGCGTGGCATGGAAAATATATTCACTTTACAGTGGAGCCTTGACTTACATACTGCTTGACTTGCAGCATATTTGACTTGCAGCAAGAAGGGGCCTGTTTGACTTGAGTCACAGGCTTTGGCTTACATCTCGGAGACCCGGCGCAAGGCCCCAGAATCGGGCGGCAGCCACAATCCAGCATCATGGCTGCCACCTCCAAACTGCTCCTGCCTTCTTCCTCTCCTCTGGCAGTGTCGGCTTCGGCGAGGCCAGCTCCGAGCACCTGGAGCTGATCTTTGGCCTCAACAAAGCCGCCACTGCTGCCGGAGGAGAAGAAGGGCCGGGAGCTCAGGGCTGGCCTCACTGGTTAGATAGTCGGCTCAGTCTTGTAAAAAATCTGGCTGCAGAAGTCTGGTCCACAATGGAAGCATTTTAGTTGGGGAGCTGTACAGTTGTGGGACTCTAATGGTAAGCATAGAGTTGTTCAGAACTTGGAACGTCAGGTTAAAAATCAGTAAAACTTAAATGTTAGACATTATTGCTATGAACTAGAGATGGGCACGACCAGAAAAAATTTTTTCTGAGTTGTCGTTTTTCGGGACGGTTCCGTTTCGTGAAATATTTCAAAAATTTGTTGTTTCGTCATGTCGTTTATCGTTTGTTGTTACCGCTGTGATTTAGCGCGACTTGACTTCCCAGAGCATGGGGTTAGGGGGTAAGGGCTAGGCTTAGGGTAACGGTTAAGGTTAGGGTGGATTAGTGGACTGTACCTCTGGGTGCCTCTGGCCCACTAAGAACACAGTGTACTGCCGTATGGGCTAGGGTTAGGGTTATGATTAGGATTAGGGTTGGTGGGCTTTTTATGCCCTGTCTAGCACATCCAGAAGTATCAGCAAAACCTGACCATGCGATTGGTGGAATGGCTCCAAACATTTGCATGGTCCCATCCCATGGCCAGCCCATCATTGCGCGTGCGCAGGTGTAAAAAAATAAAAATAAAATAAAATAAAATAAAATCAATGGAGTCGTTTTGTTGCAAGAAAAACCCACTGCTGCTACTGTAAAAGTTCAAGCATTTAAAATAGCTAATTTTCGCATGTTTCTGTGGTGCTTTGATGGGTTTTTGTACCACGATTTCAAAAAAAATATTGCAGTCGCCATTTTGGATCCCCCCGCACCGCATGGCAAATGGAGACACCGAGGATGCCCCCTCCCAGCCCGGTACCAGCAGCCCAGGACAGGAGGGGGGAGGCTGGAGTGGGGACCCCCCCCAGAAACCACCCCTCTGGTAGGTGCCCTCAGGCAGGCATATTTTCGCCTGCTTTTTTGGCCGGGAATCGGGATTTTTTTATTTCTAAAACTTTTTTCTGTGCCGCTTGGCATCGCGCGATCGCCGCGCGATGCCAGGAACGACAACGACAAATCAGACCCCATTTTTCTTTTTTTGGTTCGAGTTTGAGTTCTGGGGGAGTAATTGTCATTACCGTTTCCGTTGCGTAACGGAAACGAGTAATGGAATCGGAAACGAGAATTTCGCCAAGGCGTGCCTATGTGTACTATGAACATTAAAAAGTGGAGGCATATAACTTGTGGACTATAATTCCACTGCCTCCTCCTCTCTTTGAAGAGACATTTCATTTACATCCCCAGAAGGAATCTCCTATCCCAGTCAAATTTGTGTTAAATTGCTGTTTTCAGGGGTCTTTTTCATCATCTGGAACGGATTAATCTGCTTTCCCATTACTTTCTATGGAAAACGTTAATTTGACTTAAGTCTAGACCACTGGAACGGATTAATGACGTAAGTCAAGGTTCCACTGTATAAGGCTGAGTAAAGGATATGGCTTGTAACTCTCACCCCACCTAACCTGATAATATTATTAGTGGAATCCTCATTCCAGAAATGAGAAAAGTTTTAGTGAGGAAAATACTCTGAGGAATCTCATCCCAGGCTTAGATGCAAACATCAAACTCTGTGTTCTCAGTCCACTAAAGGAGATGTACCAGGACGCTTCTGTAACCATAGCAACAAGAAGGCAAATAAGCTGCTCAAGGCCATATAGAAACAGTATAGCCTAGTTGTCATGGCAATAGGGATGCAAATCCCTCCTTCTTCAACCTCAGCAAGGACAGAATTTTAGTATATGGCCTGGCTGTGATAAAAGAACAGAAAATCTGGAAGACTAGGGGTGAGGTGAAGGCCAAATGTATATCTAAAATGAAGATGAGGCAGACATTTGCAGTTCTCTGCCATAGCTGACTCTAGAGGGTACAAAAGAACATTATTTTGATGCTATATGCCACCAAACTCCTTTTGACTTTTGTCAGCCCTACGGATTGGTGACCTTTAAAATGTCTTGTCATTTTTAGAGTTCAGTTTTAAATGTTTGTCCATGAATATATATATATTGAGTCAATTTTCCTCATCTTTAAACCTTATTTTTCTGCTGCTTTGTGTGCTTACAAAGATTACCTCTATTACCTATTAATTTTGTCTTCTCATAGTATGCTCAATTTCTGATAAAAATGGGTTAAACTTGCAGTTCTTGTTTGATATAGAGCTACGAGCAAGCTCCTCTACAAATAGCTATGAACAGCTCCTGTACTGCTTTCATAGCCCTATGTTCTGTAGAATCATAGAATCATATATTTATAGACTTGGAAGATACCTCAGGGGCCATCTAGTCCAACCCCCTGCGATGCAGGAACCCCCATCATAGGACCATCCAGCCTTTGCTTAAAAGCCTCCAAAGAAGGAGACTCCACCACCCTCCGTGGCAGCATATTCCATTGCTGAACAGCTCTAACTGTCATGAAATTCTTCCTGATGTTTAAATTGAATCTCTTTTCATGTAGTTTGAGGCCATTGCCCCGTGTCCTAGTCTCTGAAGCCATGGAAAATAAACCAGCCCCTTCTTCAATGTGACATCCTTTCAAATATTTAAACATAGCTATCATATCAGCTCCGGGATCCATGGTTCCCCTGGATCCCAGGCACTACATAGGGCTGCAGCCCACAGTTTGGGAATCCATGCCATAAGGAAGTGTTTCCACATCATCTCTGGGGCATCCAGTGCCACACTTGAAATTGTTCTGTTGTCTGTGCCATTCTTTTCAAAAACTGCTATTCGCCTCTCTTTTGACATGTTCAGTTACAGTTTCACTGGATACTCTGACAGGGAGGCAATTTCCTTGCCTGTCTGCCCAGCTTGGCTGTCTATCTATCTGAACATCTAACAATAAACAAGAAATGCAGTTTTATATGTAATAAAATAACAATTGAAATCAATCATAAAGCAGCAACTCTTAAAACAGAAGCACATAAAAACAAACAAATGAGTAGCTCATAAAAGAGGAGCTCTGCAACCCCCAACCCCCAACCTTAGCACAATAAACACGTCTTTATTAAGCTCCTAAATTTCAGTAACTCAATATCTGCAGGTTTGTAAAATACCGTAGTGGGGGCAGGAACCCAGAAAACCTAGCTTGCCCTCCTGTTGAATTTAAGTACACTGCAGAGCAAAATAAAATAAAAACAGAAAAGGGAGCCATGCTAGTCTATCAGGAAAAAAACCCCAACTATAATTGCAATAACATGCAATACCTTAGCTATTAGATATTGGAAGCAATTGTTGGGTAAGTACTGCATAGGGTCTGAGCAAAATATCTGCATGCATATCTGAGCTTTTGGGTTCTCCATAACTTTTCACTAGTTTAAGGAACACAGAAAAGTGGGAAATGGGGGCATAAACAGGAAAGGGGTAAAATTAGGCCAGTCAGCACTATCTGAGAATAGCTTGGACCCGATGTGGAGACTGAAAAGGAAATGCATACCCATTAGGTACACGCATTGGGTTAAGGCATAGTAGATTATAGAAGTAACTAGAGATTGGGTGTGTATCAGAAAAAATGTCTATTTGTTACGATCCATAATTTGTCAAGGTTTACAAATTTATTTCTGATGAATCAATGAATGAATTTGTCAATTCATTATTTCCCTTTAAATCCTTTTAACACACACCCCCAACACCTAAAGATACCAAATCACAGAGAAGCTTTGTCAGACTCTTCTCTACAAGATTTGGCAAGGTTTGGATTCCAGATGTCTGAGTTATCTACCCCCAAAGAGGGCCCCTAGGAAAGTGTCCCCCAAGCACTTAGAGATACTCAAGTGGCAGAGAAGTGTCTCCAAACTTTCCTCTACTATCTTTCCAAGTTTTGTGAATATTGAGTTTCAGACCCCAGTGTTATACACACATAAAGTACCCCCCCCCCGAAAGTACCCTTTAGTAACTTTCTTGGGAAAAGCCAATCTTCACCAAATTTGGAGGTGTTGTAGAGGAGAGTTGGAAAAAGCCTCTCTGCAGGATTGATGTCTCTAGTTGCCTTGGGGGAAACTATTGAGGGGGGCATTTATGTGGATATAGGACTCAAACATCTGAAATACAATCTTCACTAAAGTTGGGGAGATTATAGAGTGTCAGGTGAAGCTTCCCTGCAATGTTGTGTCTCTATGCACCAGGTGGAATGTTTTATATGAAACATTGAATTCACCAATGAATTGATGAATCACCAATAACCCGGTGGAATGTTTTATATGAAACACTGAATTCACCAATGCATTGATGAATCACCAATCCATTAATCACCTATATGAATTCACCAATGGATGATTAATCAAAAATCACAAAAAAGATTGTTGATTGATATTCATCATGCAGAATCAAACCTCTTTGAATACGAATTGATGAATTAGCAATTTTTGACAAAATTTGCAATTCATTTTTAATTCGTGCTCAGGTGTTTACACTGCCACCATTTAAATTTCTCCCTGTTTGACCTGAGTGCATTATTAAAATCATGGAGTCTCACATGTTCAGTTCTTTTTAAAAATGAATAAGTGTAGTTTGTTTTCACATAAAATTGATTGCATTCAGGAATTATAGTTTTATCTTCAGTTATAAATAAATATATATATTTAGAACCCTATTCCTATCTGTATACATCACTCAGATCCCATCTAACTAACACTATTCCATGTCAGGTCACCACAAGGGCAAAGAAGGATGAATTTTGTCTGTATGGCAATGTGCAGTTAAGGGTAATTGCTCTTTACATGTACTGCACATCCTACCTGAGTCAAAGCATTTCCCTTGATCTGCACAGAGAAGCCTGATGTATGTAAATCCGTCTTGTGCTTCCCTGGACCCTTTACTATTATTCTGTCCTTCTCACTCCCCCTCCTCCTCAGCTCTTCCTTTCCATTCCAGATTTCGACATAAAATGCTTGCTGGCTGCACAGGGCTCTTTCATGTGTGCAGCTTCTCTTTGTGGCAAATTGGAACTGCTGATGCAGACCTGCTCTGATTTATTTATTTATTTGAAGGAATGGGATAAATCAAACCAATAAAATAAAAAAATAAAAATCCAAGCCTCCCAGCCCTAGATCTAAGTGGAGGGGGAGGGAAGGTGGAGATTTGAATCTCAAATACAGCTGGATTATATTATCCAGCTCCCCCAGTTCTTACATGGCCGCCTCTTCTTCCCTATTTTAAAACAAGCTAAAGATCAAACATTATTTTTAAAGGAAAACTAGAGAGCAAAATACAGTGGATTTTCTCTGATGCGCCCACCCTCGACTAGCATCTAACATGTATGCATTTAATACTCGGTGCTTAACACCGTTAACATGGTGATTTATATAAATTAGCCACCCTTTGCTCAGGTGGTTGCATCATTGCAGCATTACTGACTAATTAAATCACAGTAATCCTAGTTTGCTGCTGTACTCATTATGGCTCCAACAGTCCAATAGTAGAGATCTTACTTGTTGCTAGCTCTTTTTATCCAGTTGGAAATGAAATGAGAGGTTGATGAAAACATCTCAGTCTTTGCTCTAACAGCAGCACTATACCACGCAAAACCAAAACACTTTTTATCATTTGAAACCATTTTGGGAACACCAATACCAGTGTACTCCTATTGACATTATTTCAATTGGGCTGTCATGGTGTAAAGATTAGAATCAATGAGTTTACTATTGTCGAACTCTCTTCCTAAAAGACAAGGAGCGCTATACATAAGTTTCCTACTAATCTACCAGTAGAACAGAATGCATTCATTAAGGGTCAAAGCTAAAAGGAAAGAAGTATAGATAGCTTAGTTCACTTTTTGTACAATTCAAAATGCTGGTTTTATGCTGCAAATTGGTGCAAATGGCCTGGGTGCAAATTACCTCTAAGGTGGTTACTTCACGTCCGTTTTGTCTCTGTTAGTGTTGCGCTTAGGAGTGGTACAAAAAAAAGTTACTTCATGTCCATTGCGCAACTACTGAAATTTGTCTTGTTTACACCCCCGGAATGGGTGCTAACTGAGATAATACTGTACCTGGTGCTGGGGTAGGGTTTTCCCTTGTCATTCTTTGTTCCTGCTTTCTGTTCTGAAACGAGACACTGTGTAGTAATGACTGTCACACAACAAAATATTTGTTTCTCTTAGAAAACTGTGTCCATTTTTTGTTTTGTTTTGCTGACTTTTCAGAAGCAAAATATTAAAAAAGATTTTTTTTAAGCCCACCCACCCTCGCCCAAAAAATGAAAAAGAAAAAAGGAAGCTAGACAAATTCAGTGTTTGTCATGGTACAAGACCATAAGGTAACACTTGTCATGAGACAAGTTATCACGACCATGGGGACACTGAAACAGGGACAAAACCATGTGATCACGACCAATGTTGTAACGGTACAAAACTAGTTGTAGAACAAAGAAGGAGGTGAAGAAACCGCCTAAGATTATTTTTCCCAGTATGAGCCAGCTCCGGTTCTAAGGTCATCAGGAGAGGCCTTTTATTATTTTATTTTATTTTGAATATTTTTAACCCCATCTTTCTCCTTGGAAAAGTACACAAGATGACTTACAATAATGAGGGACAATATACAGCCAAAAACATTTAAGGCATATTTAAGTTAACAACAGGGAATTTGAAGAGGCATCTTAGAACATTAAAAAAGGTAACATTAGAGCTACAAAGAGCATGCAAGAAGAAAAGAAAAATCCATTATGAGGGGTGAAAAAAGCAACATGGAAAACACTAGTGTTCTTATGAAATCTGTCAATGCAATCATGTATAGTAATCCATATAAAGTCACATAGTAGGTACTCCCTCATTCAGGGAAACCTTCCTATAATCATAGAATCATAGAAACACTGAATTGGAAAACACCTCAAGGGCCATCCAGTCCAACCCCCTGCCATGCAGGAACCCCATCACAGGACTCCTGACAGATGGCCATCCAGACTCTGCTTAAAAAACTCCAAAGAAGGAGACTTCACTAATCACATTCACTACCCTCCATGGCAGCATATTCCACTGCCGAACAGCTCTAACAGTCATGAAGTTCTTCCTAATGTTCAAATGGATTCTCTTTTCCTGTAGTTTGAAATCATTGCCCTGAGTCCTAGTCTCTGAAGCCATGAAAAACAAACCTGTTTCCTTCTTCAATATGACATCCTTTCAAATATTTAAACATAGCTATCATATCCCCCCTCAGCCTTCTTTTTGAATGGCTAAACATTCCCAGCTCCCTAACCTGTTCCTCGTAAGACATTTCTTCCAGACCTTCAACCATCCTGGTCGCCCTCTCTGTACCCACTCGACGTTGTAAGCATCCTTTTTAAATTGACATGTACAGAACTGGACACAGTACTCCAGGTGGGGTCTGGCGAGAGCAGAATGGAGTGATACGATCACTTCCTTTGATCTAGATACTATGCTTCTGTATTGATGCAACCAAGAATTTCATTGGCTTTCCTGGCCACCGCGTCACACTACTGACTCATGTTCAATTTGTGGTCCACCAAGACTCCCAGATCCCTTTCACATGTACTATTTTCCAGCCAGGTATCTCCCATCCTATATCTGTACAATTCATTCTTTTTACCTAGACGTACCACCCTACATTTCCCTCTGTTGAAACCCATTCCGTTAGCTTTGGACCAGCATGCTAATCTGTCAAGGTCATTTTGGATTTTCATCCTATCCTCTAGGGAATTAGCAACTTCTCCCACTTTGGTATCATCTGCAAATTTAATTAGCATACTCTCTATTAATAAAGATCTTATTAATAAAGATATTGAACAACACATGATCCAGAACAGAACCCTGGGGCACCCCACTGGTCACATCTCTCCAATTTGAAGAGGAAGGTCTTTGCCTGCTTCCGGAAAGACAGCAGAGACGGGGCAGTTCTGGCCTCCAGTGGGAGGGAGTTCCAAAGTCTGGAAGCAGCAACAGAGAAGGCCCTTATATGTGTTCTTCTGAGGAGCACCTGTGAAGGTGGTGGGAAGGAAAGAAAGGCCTCTCCTAATGACCTTAGCACCTGAGCCGGTTCATATTGCGATATTCGATCTTTGAGGTAGCTTGGACCCAGGCCATTTTGTGCTTTGTAGGTTCAGGTCAGCACCTTGAATCCACTGTCTGCCAATAGCTGATTGGCAGACAGTGGAGCTGCTTTAGTAGGGGTGTTAAATGATCTCTGTAACCTTCCCCAGTCAGCAATTTCAACACTGCGTTCTGGACCCATTGAAGTTTCCTGAGACTTTCCATTAGTAGCCCCACATACAGCACATTACAATAGTTCAACCGGGAGGTCACTAGGGCATGTGTCACAGTGGCCAGAGCAGGTTTCTCAAGAAATGGACATAACTGGCATACTAGTTTTAATTTTGCAAATGCACTTCTGGCCACAGCTGTGACCTGGGCATCTAGGTTCAAGGATGATTCCAGGTGCACCACCAAGCTCCACACCTCTTTTTTCAATTGTGGGGTAATCCCATCCAGTAAAGGTTGCATCCCTATCCCTTGATCTCCTTTTGGACTGATCAGAAGCACCTTTCTCTGCATCCTGCCACCTTCACAGGTGTGTCTGATAAGAACACATGAAAGGAGCTTTATTGCTGCTCCCAAACTTTGGAACTCCCTCCCACTGGAGGCCAGGCTGGCCTCATCTTTGCTGTCCTTCTGCAAGCAGGCAATGACCTTTTAATGATATAAGATCCCATATCAAATTAATTGTTCTTAACTCGAATACTGTATTGTCTTTAATGTTTCTGGGTTCTATATTGTCCTTCAATGTTGTAAGTCACCTTGGGGTCTTTCCAAGGAGAAAGGTGGGGTAAAAATATTATAAATAAATGAATGAATAACACAGTTGTGTAGAATTTACCTTTCAAAAACAACACATCAAGCAAGAAAAAAAGTGTTTTTTCAATATAAAAGGTAGGCTCATTCCAAAAGTCACTTTTCAAAAGCATTCTATGACATGTTAATAGAATTTGGTATTTTTCAGGTATTATGCATTCCTCGGCAATACTGAGTATAAAGCAAAGAATTGTTGTGCATTTATTGGCCAAGTCTTCACTCCCTGACATAGCATCCTAATGTCACACAGACCTAATTTGCCCACCAGTTCCCTGCCATCTTGATGCTACAGCAGGGTAAACACTCTTGCTGGAAATATTCTGAAGAGAAGGTGTGTTGTGCCATCACATCCAGCATATGACAACCCTAATGAGATCTTCCAGATATGTGGGATGTTCAAGGAATGGTTCACTATTGCCACTCCTTTTTGAGTTTATTGGGATTTGAGCTGTGTCATGTGAGTTCTAATTCAACGTAATCTAAGGCATTGCAGGGGCTTTCAGTTTCAAACAGCAATATCTCAATTGGCCATTCATTCCTCTGCACTTTCTGAAGTGCCACTGACCTCAGGAGAATGTGTTAAAAACTTGCAATAAACATATTTTCCTAGTGCTCATGTGACTTACTCTAAAGAAGGAGCAACACAAGAAAGTGCTCTTCACAACTAACATTCCAAGTTCTGCTCTTCACCAGAGGGTCTCTCCCTCCATCATTGTAATATATGGTCTACTCAACCAACAAATGGTGCACTCCCCAACCCACTGTCCCTATGTTTCTATCCCCTTATTCAACAATTCTGCAGACCATTTATATCATTTGTCTTTTTATTGGTTTTAGCTGGATTCCAAGCTGTATACTTCTGGGTACTCTAACCTCATGGCATCGGAACCTGTGGCTCCCATGCCTCTGAGGGAAGGCAGTAGATGGCTATTTTGTTGACTGTCATCTAGGAGGGCATTTTGCTATTTATTAAAACTTGGTAAAATTAATTCCCCAATGTGCTCTAGAATGTGCAACTGTAAATAACACATTGTTCCTGAAAAGCTATGTCATTTAGCAGATGTGCAGTGTTAAAAATGTATAACTTGTCCCCCATTGTCCCACAATCATTATAACAGTGACTATGAGGAGAAAGGGGGCAACCTTCCTTGGTAACTTGGCTTTCTCTCTCAAAAGATAGTTCTCTCTCTCTCTACATTCTTCATGCCTTGTTCAGTGCTGGCACAAGTTCTCCTGCCACCTGAGGCCACAGAGCCAACCGCATGGAGAGGAGAGGAAGTTGCTGGATGAGGGGAGAAAAGCAAAGTGTGCTTCTTAAAGCAACAGCACTAGTGCCTTTCTTCTCTTTGCCAGTGTATGTCTGCCACAACATGACAACATGACAGCTGAGGAAGGTTGCTGCTGCTGCTGCTGCTGCTGCTGCTGTTGACTGAGGGCGCTTTTACACGACCACTAAAATCCAAGGCAAAAGGGCTCCCAGATGCGGACCTTAAAAATTGCCCACCAGCTGCAGACTTAAAAAAAAATTTAAGTATGACCACGCCCACCTAAGCGCGCCCCAGCACATTTTCCAAGTACCTGGTCTCCTGAGGTAAAAAAATTTCCAGTGCGGACTATAAAGCTGTGGATGCTGGGCTCTCCTCGCCTTTTGTTGTCCTCCCACCTCTTTAACAGCCTGGAATGCCTATGGGGCTGCTCCAACACAGACAGAGGTGAGTTTGGTGAGCTTGCATTCTTTTCTCCCTTTTTTTCTCCCTCCCCTCATGCAGACAGGAGCAATGGAGTGCAGAGGGGTGGGAACACAGAAGGCAGAACAAACCCCCACATCTCTGGTCCGAATTTAAGTTGCCAGTGGATCTTAGGGGTCATGTAAAAGCACCCTGAGTGTGTCATTAAGTCAAATCTGACATGGTGATTCTTTCCACAGTTTTCTAGGCAGATGATCTACAAAAACAAGTTTACTATTCCCTTCTTCCTCTGTGGTTACCTTGGGACTGTGCAGCTTGCCCAAGGCCACACAGGCTGACTTAACTTTCAAGAGACACAGTGTGGAATGGAACTCCCAAGCTCTGGCTCTGCGGCCACATACCTAAACCAATGAACTATCTGCCAGCTATGTGTGTATAGACAAAGGTATTTATTCTAGTATCAGAATCAGAAGTTGATTCAGAGAAAATAAGACACCTCCTGAATCAACATCTTTGTACTTCACAGAGGAGCCTATGCTTATCTGGTAGACAGTTAATCCCTTTAGCTATGACCAGCTATAACTCAGAGTTCATTCCTTGTGTTAATACTAGCCTCGACACTTTGAAATTTTGTTTTCTGTGCCTATATCCCTCTCCTCTGGGTTTCCAGCGCCACAGCTTGCATGTGACTGACTAAATATTTCACTCCCTGTGTCTGAGGAAGTAGACACTAGCTCACTTTGAGATGGATCCATTAGTCTGTACAATGCCACAATGCATTTCTTTTTATACCTCTTTAAAAACGGAATCCACAATGAAATGAATCCTTATGAGTGTTGGCCATGAACTGCTTTTCAAACGGTCAGGTGTCTGGGATAGTTGTCTGTGAAGGCTACATCCATCAGATTTGAATTGCTACAACATCAAAGTTGTGTTTTACTAAATTGGAGAATTCAGATTTCAGGATTGACACTCCAGTCTTCTCCTCCTTTGGGCCAAGAGCGTTGTACGCCATAAGTGTTTCTGAACAAGGTGCCTGCAGATAGATTGGAAATGCACTTAATGAAGGGCTATGAACATTTCATTATATAGAGTGCAAAGGATGGGCACTGAAGCTTTAATGTGCCTCTCTTGCAGATTTTTCTCCCTCCCTGCTCTGTACAAAGAATATGATTACCATTAAATATGAAAGGGGAGGGGAATCCCTTTATTTCTTTGCCCTCAGCACAATTACAATGTTGGCTTCATAATCTGATTAAAGCTAAGAGGCCAGAGGCCTGGAATACGCAGCTTCGACTTTGTCAGGCCCAAAGCAATACGCTTCCAACATTTTCAAGAAAGAAAAACTGATCAAAGAAGAGCCCTGTGTAGGCACCACAGCAATGGCATTACCCAATATGTTTTCCTGCCCAAGGCAAAGCCTACGGTGGCACCTCCCTATACCTTTCAACATCCAGAAGTTCGTCAGATTTTCACTTAAGAGCTGACAAATGAAATAGCATTCAGTGTAACATATCAGGACAGCGGGCCTATTTAGAGGGGAAGATAAGCCTTGTGGCACATACAGGTCTAATCTCCCACACAGGTAATGGAGTCTGGTGCCCACTGTCTTGGTGGGGTGGAAGGTGACGGTGAGCAAAGCCAGGGTCCTTAGTGTCTTTGACATTTTATACACAGAAAGAGAGAGATAGAAGCAGTTGGGAAGGAAGCAGGCAGGCGTGGGTTGGTTGGGGAGAGGAGGGGCTGTGCCTTGCTTGTTCAAGAGTTAAGAGACACAGAAAGAGCAGCAAAGAGACTGTCATTGCTATCTTCAGTAATCTGCTGTTTCATTTCTTCTGACTCATGATTAGAGATGGGCATGAAATGCTAAAATGGCATTTTGTTTCATTTTTTGGTTTGTCTACGTTTTGTGTTGTATATAATGATTTTTTTAAAAATCATTTTGTTTTTCATTTTTATTTATTATTCATTTTCTCCCTAATTGGGTGTGTGTGTGTATGTGGGGGGGGGGAGATGTGGGGTTTTCAAACTGTCTTTGAGCCACCAAAGCAAGCAGTAGTTGCGGCCATTGCCACTTACTTTAGTGGCTCAAAGACCGTTTTAAAATCCCGCGCTTTGCCCTCCCCCAAAAAAATCAGGTGCATTGAGGGGGAAAGAGCAGGGTTTTTAAACTGTCAGTGCAGAAAGAAGATTCAGCCAAGAGTCTTAGCGTGGCAAGATGTGGAAAATCAACAAGAACAAAACACTTTCTGAGTACTCTCCGCATCCTTATTTGGAAGAGGCGCCATTTTGAAGTCAGCTACAGTATAAGTAAGATGGCACCTTTAGATTGTTATTGATGGGTTCAGATGACATGTTTGCTGTACAGGAATAGGATAAGCAATCCATTCATATAGATTTGAAACACGTTGGCATGTTTTCCCTAACAGTGAAAAGACAGTTTTCAAGACCATCAATAGAGAAAATCATAGCTACAGATTATGGAAGAATCATAGACTCCTCTTTCAGGTGAAGTACCTGATGAAACTGATTGGCCTACCAATGAGAGGCTATTGTATGATCAGGTCATCTTTGGACTAAGGAGGTAAAAACAGATTGGCAGAGTTGAGCGATGGCCAGACAGAGAAAGTTAAAGGAAACCTGAGGTGAGGAACAAAGTGGAGAGGACAAAATGAACATCCACTGGTTCTGTGAACACAAAGAGGAAACTACCACACCACTTCATTCCTGTCAATAGTTGCTTTTGCAAAAAAAAAAAAAAAGCCCTTTTATTTGCTATTGACCAAGGGAGGCTGTAAATTGAAATCCGTAGGGGTGGATAAAAAGCTACTTTGCAATATGTTTCGCCAGGCCCTGAATGCAGTGTGGAGCTCCGCCAAAGCCGCCGGCTAGGCAGGAAACTGTCTGCATACATTGGCAAGCAGTTTAAGGAGGAAAAGATTGAACGCATATAATAATATAAGGGTGCCCAGAGGGATTGGAGTGATTTGTTAGGATTGATGTCGAATGGAAATTAGCAAGACCCTGAAGTGGATAGCAACCCAAAAGGGAAGAAGAAACAGAAGAGGCTAGAGTGATATGTATTGCTAAGCTCTGCCTCAGCAGAATGCTGATCAAAGAGCAGGGGACAGTGAGCATGGCTTCACAAATGGACAGCGGTTGGCAAGGTGTAGCTAATGTCAAGATAAAGGGCAAGTATTTAGGAAGACAACTGAAGCAGTGTCTTGAGGGTGTATAAATCTGGAGACAGAAGAATAACTCCCACGTCCCACATTTCTTTTTCAGGTTGTCCAGTCCACACAGCTGCCTCCTACCCACATGGGAGGCAGGTTTGTGACAAATCCCATAAGCTAAACTATCACACCAAATGCTGGAAAAGCAGTAGCTTCCTGTGACAATTTTGAACTTGTAATTTTACAAGCTGGCCTTCCTATATGAGAACGTGGTGGGAAAGTCACTCTAGTAGATGCAAAGTTTAAATATACCCCAAATTCTGAGTTCCTAGATAACACCTAGCTACTCACCAACAATACATATTTTATAATTCCATTACCTGTTTTCTTATCCCCCACCCAGTGTGAATAAATGCACAGTACCAATTCTCCTGAATCCAAAATATTACATTTGAACCAATCTGTGAGAGCTCTTCTCTGCAGCAACCTCAAAATCTTTGCTTTCACCAACAAGCTATTGGATCATCTAAAATTGGAGCAGAAGTCATGGTTATGGCAGCTGGCAACCAGTGGAAGGAGCTAACACTCACAGTCCCACAATACAAGGGGTATCTCATGAGAACTTTTCTGGTTGAACTATAAGCAATAGGGAAGCTTTGGTCAGATGATAGCATTCTTCTGTAGTAATACAGTACAGCTCACAGGTGCTTTGCTGGTCTAAGAAACTCCTTGGCGTGTTATCCTCCCTACCCCCAAAACTGGATTTGGGTCTGAAAGACTGAAGCAAAAGATGGGTGCGGGGAGGTAAGCTGGGAGAAGAACAATTTGTGATATAGTATAGCATAATTCCTAATCCGTCAGCATAATAGCTTTGAATTTTCTGGCTTTCCAAAACCAAAGTCATCATGAAGTAGCCTTAACTATTTTCTTCATCTTAACCTGGGAAGTTGTGTTATAGCAAGCAGGATATTGCTCATTCAGCCCAACCTGCACTGACTGGCAGCATCTCACAAAGACTATATACAGGGACTTTTCCCAACCTTAACCAGAAGTAGGAGGAATTGAATTTAGGGCCTTTAATAAGCAGTAAATAGGCTTTACTACTGAGCAATATACTTTCCTTGGACATTTCTTTAAATTTCTTTTTGTCCCAAGATCCTAGCTTAATTGTAAGGAAGGACACACACACACCTTTCTTCTTCCCATAATGCCAATTTTTTTGGATGAGGGGTACCGTATTTATCGGAGTATAACACGCACAGGCGTATAACATGCACCTTCATTTTAAGAGGGAAATTTTAGGGAAAAAAATTAAATTTCAAATAAAGAACTTTGAAGCAAAAATAAGGGTAGCTCAGAACTTTTTTTTATTAATATTATTACCACTTATAAGGTAAATAATGTAAAAGGACAGTAAAAGCAACTGTTTTAACAAAGAAACTTGGATATTCTGTTTTTACAAATGTTTACTCAGAAATCGCTATCTGGGACTATGTCTGTGAAGATTCTCAGACATCCAGGTGAGTTTATCTGGAAGTTGAGTCATTGCTATTGGACTTCTTTTTCTTGAGAGATAGAAGAAAAAGATAGCGAAACATTTCTCTCTCTCAAGAAAAAGAAGTTCAGTAGGCATGACTCCACTTCCAGATCCTGAGGGAGGTTTCCCAAGTTGCACAGCTGTGGCTCTGTTCTGGCCCGTTGCTGTCACTGCCAGGAGGAGGCTCAGGCGGCTGCCCTTTCTCGACTGACCGACCGACCGGCCTGCCTGCCTGCCTCTCTTGCCGCAGGCAGGAAGGAGCCCTTTAGTTTCTGTTGCTGCCGCCACCATCATGGTGCCCGGCCTGGGGGCTGTGAGCCCCCTCCCATCGCCGCCTCTTCCTCCTCCTCCTCCACCACCACCACCCCGCACTTCAAACCTCGCTTCCCTTGCCAGCACACTCACCTTGCCTTCGCCCTTCTCCTCCTCCTCCTCCTCTCTTGGACTCAGAAGCAACCCCACCGCAGAGCCTGGGAGCGCAAGCGGGAGGCAGGCCTGGGCTCAGGCGCTCACCCTTTGCCCTTGCTTAAGAGGCCAGCCCTATGCTGGTATACAAGCAGGAAAGTGTTCTGCTTACCATATATACCACCCCATACCCCCTTCAAGTAGTCTCTGGGATGGTTTACAGTTTAATTACAGTGTGCAGGCTACTCTGGAAAGGGGCAGGGGATGGAGGGCGGAGGATTTGGAACTCCTGCCTGCCCCCTCTGTAACCTGGAACCGAGCGCAAAAGGCACGAGCCGCTGATTGACAAGCGCCAGGGAAGCAGGCAACCAATGACATGGGAAGGCTGGAAAGGAACGAACCAACTCGCGCCCTTGTAACTGATCACGCAGGGAGGGTCCATTGGTGTGCTGCCCGCTTCAGATGCATTGCCGCCGCCGCCACCACCATTCTACTCAAGGGTGCTGGTTAAGGAGTGAGGCTCTGCCGCCTGCTCATCCACCCCACCCACCACTTGCTCACTCACTCACTCACTCATCCCCCCTCCTTCGCCTGCCCTCCCGCTTGCCCACCGTCAGGAGCCTGGCAGGGACCCAGCAGGTGGTGAAAGCAGTGGGAGATCCCACCAGAACCTCAGGGAACCCTCGCCATGGTACTGTGCCACTTCCACTACCTCTGCTGACCTTGTTGGTGGGCAGGCTCTCCCAGGCCACACAGCTGCATCCTCTGCCACTGCCACCTGTCTTGTGGGTGGGTAGGCAGGCACTCCTGGGCTGCCCTGCCACTTCCTCCACCACCACCACTGAGTACCCAAACTGTGACTGTGTCGGGGTCGGGTGTGTGTGTGTGTGATGGGTTCAGCGGGCGGTGGCTGGGGTGATGGTGGCGTAGCGGGACAGGGGCGATGGTAGCGGGAGCAGCGCTGGCGCTGGCGGTGGGGGCGATGATGGCGGCAGGGGGCGGCAGCTGTGTTGGGGTGTGGGGGCGGCAGCAATGGTGGGGGTGGGGTTGTGGCTTCTACAAGGCTTCTTAACATTATATCGGCGTATAACACGCATACATCATTTGCCCCCTATTTTCAGGGGGGGAGTGCGTGTTATACGCCGATAAATATGGTAATTCTACTTTTTGTGGAGGAATGCAGACAATTCTGTCTAGAGATGGGGATGCACTGAAAAATAAAGGACATTTTCTAACTAATTTGGCTAATACATCAGAATACATTAATCTGTATTTTTCATAAGTGGAGTTATCCAACAAATACAAATAGATGAATATTTGGTGCTTTATGATTAATTAAGTACAGTAGGACCCCCGTATCCACTGATTCACCATCTACAGATTCAGATGCAGATTGGTAGTGCAAGGGCCTGTCCCGGTGGCAGGCCCCCAATATCAGGGACAGATGAGGAGGAGGCTGTGCAGCTCCAAAGCTCCCACTCACCTGTAAGATTGGGGGTGGCAGTGAGGAGGCAACGTGACTCTGCAGCTCCCTCCTGCTCTCCTGCTTGCCTGCTCACCCACCCACCCACTCACCCATGATCCTCAATGGTGGCAGGGAGTAGGCAATGCAGGGTGGAGACAGCATGGCTCTGGAGCTCCCGTCTGCCCACTCACCCACCTACCTGCTCACCCACAATCCTCAGTGGCAGCAGGGAGGAGGCAGCATGGTTCTGGAGCTCCTGCCCACCCACCCACTCACCCATGATCCTCAGTGTCAGGAAGGCGCAAGCAAAGGGGGACGGGGTGCAGGAACTGCAGCAGAGCTAAGCTAAGCCAGGAGGATGGGAGACTGTGGGGTGGGGGATTATGGCTCCTTCTTGCTGCTTCTGCTACATGCGAGGGGGCTGCAGCATATAGCTGCCGCCACCACCACCGCCACCACCGCCACTGCTTTCTGCAGTTACCAGAGCTGCCTGCCCATCTGCAAGCTCAGCGGTGGTGGTGGAGGAAGTGGCAGGGCAGCCCAGGAGTGCCTGCCTACCCACCCACAAGACAGGTGGCAGTGGCAGAGGATGCAGCTGTGTGGCCTGGGAGAGCCTGCCCACCAGCAAGGTCAGCAGAGGTAGTGGAAGTGGCACACTGCCATGGTGAGGGTTCCCTGAGGTTCTGGTGGGATCTCCCACTGCTTTCACCCCTGGTACCCTTGGATAAGGGTTTGCTCTTATCCACAGATTTCATTATCCGCGGGGCAGCCAGCAACCCATCCCCCATGGATATGGGGGTCCTACTATAATTGGGCTATAACATGGCGCCCAATAACATTTCCTCTACAGTCCCTCCAAGTTTGGCGAAGATTTCACCATCCCAGTTTCTAAAGGACACTTTCCTAGGGGCCCCCAGTTTCTGTGTGTACAGCTCAAGTGTCTGAAATTCAATCTTCACCAAACTTCTGCACGTTTGGTGTCCCTAGGTGCCTTGGTGACACTTTCCTAAGGGAGGGGGTTTTGGGAGTACAATGCTAAGTCTTCTGAATCCCAATCTTAACCAAACCTTCAGGGCTTATAAAGTAGAGGTGGAGGGAGCATAAACTGCACATTTGAAGCACTAGATGCCTGTTGTTGTTGTTGTTTACATTTTAAATGTAAACAATTGATTACCCAAAATACGGTTTCCCATTGAAATGAATAGGAAACTGATTAATCCATTCCAGGTGTCTTAAAAAAGGCAAAAAGCTGGGTTTATAAAGTGCACTTTAAAGGCATGCAGTGCTGGCGCACACACATACCCCTGAACACCCCACCCTGTACTGCAAAACAAACAAGAAGAAAACAACGCAGCAAGACTACCCTATCCCTTTCCTGCCTAAAATGCAATGGGGGAAAATGCAAACCTACACAAACACAATCAGCAAAAGAACTCCAGCCTGTTCTTGCCTGCAGAGCAATGGAAAAGACTGCAAATATGGAAAGAAGAAAGCAGCAAGACTACCCTGCCCTGTTCCCACCAAAAATGCAAAGAAAAGCACAGCAAAGATTAATAAAAGCTAGCTCCCTACATTTCAAGTTCAAAAGGTCCAAATCCCTCAGCAAAGAAAAAGGCCCAGTATGGCTCCCAAACACAATAAAAACACTCTAACTCCTCCCACCCCTCCACAAACTACTAGGGGGTATACAATGCATCCTGGGCACACATTTTTTGCAAGGCATGATGATTTCTTATAGGAGGAAGCCGATACGGAACATTGTTATCTGAGGCAACCCTATACCTGGAAATTTCCATTCGCTATCTGAATTATTCATTATCAGAGGCATTCGTTATCCAAGGTATTACTGTACTATACTATGACTTGCATTTATTCCAAAGCCTCCTGCTGCCATTGAGATAAATGGAGGTTGCTAAAATGTAATGTATAACCAATTATTTCTCAAGCCAGGAGGTAGGTTCATTTACGCAGGTTCATAACTGTGTCTACAGTGTTTCTATATTGTGACTTCATATCCTGATCCCCTGTAGAAATAGTTGGTGGAATTCAGCCCAGCTGGACTGAAGTGCATCTTTCATAAAGCTGCATAATTTAATTACAAAGATTTAAAGATACAGTATGTCAGCCATCTCATTGGCAATATATTCTAGTGCTTAATTATCCCTATTGCTAGGAAATTGCATCTTATTTCAGGGATGAATTTATCTAAATTCAATTTCTGTCCACTGGCTCATGTTGTGCTTAGGTCTGCAAGATTAGGTGAATTTGCTTTTTAAAGAGCTAGTGCTTCTTTCTAATGAATAGACCACCTTCCTGCAAAGGCCTCACACAATCTGTGTGCTCCTGCAGCTTTCATTGGTTGAAGTCCTCTTGTGCTGTTAGGCAAATGGCATGAGTTTTAGATGTAACTTGGTGCCAGTTAAGAAATCTTTGTATTAATTTGTTGAAAAGTGAGTCATGCAACCACTGTTATTGTCTATGAATATTTCTTAACAATGTATGGCAATTTGCATCTAAAAGTTATCCCATTTGCTTAACTGCACAACCAGATTCCAACTGTTAAGTCTTCCTTTGTCTGAGCAATTCACATAGTTTGAGAGCATGGTTTCTTTGCACAGACCTTCTCCAGGTATGCCGCCAACTTGCCTTCTCTCCCTTGCCTTCTTCCCTTCCTTTGCTGCTCATTGCATTAAAAAGAGATATTATTTTCTTGTTGTCATGGAGCTGGCCTGAGTGGATGCCCCAGGTGAACAATAGAAATACGAGACATTAGATATTTTAGTCTCATTGCACCAACCTACTGCACCTCTACAGTGTCCTAGTTTTTATGTCAATCTTTTAAAAAGTCATTGGCGCTGAAATTAGGGTTGCCATTTCCCAGGGTCAAGGCTGAAGTCTTGGGAAATCACTGCATTTCCCCTAATTTCCAAGGGGGAAACAAATCTCAGGGCAAACAGTGCCAGAGACGGATTAAATTGGTTTTTCATCTGTAAAGTGGCTTTAAAACTTTAGCACCCATTTCTAGGAGCCACCAGGGCTCACCCGTGCAGTGCAAAAGTATTTGTCAATGTGTTGCCTTTGTGCAATTGCAGTGGACCCAAAAGTCAAGAAGTGAGAAGAGGATGCTAGGGATGGACAGAGCAGATTCATGTTCTTGATGCTATAATGCCATTTGTAGCAAAGCAGGCAGGCCCACTGAGCAGAACTACTGTAGAAAATTTCTGGATTCTCAAGCTGTCTGAGACACAGGAGAGCTAGTATGGAATTCAATAGAGAAGACAGTGTACCTGCTGTTGCCAAGATCCACTGGAGCACCCTTGACTTGACCCACAGGGCTTCTTGTTATAGAAAAGCAGGTGGCTGTATTGCAAAGCCTACAAAAAAAGCTTATCTTTAGGTGGGCAATGAGCTGTCTACTAACTCCAGTGGAAGCGCAGGGCCTGGTAAAACTCTCAGGAGGCCATGGGTGTTATAGATACAGCTGGATGGAATGTTTGGGTCCTAGCAGGAAGTCTTGCTGCTGCGCTTCAGGTTTTTGCCACCCATCCAGCTATCCTTAAACTATATTATTCAGCGAGCCAGGATGCAACTGGGTTCAAGGTCCATTTTCCCATAGTCCCCATGCCTGTCTCCATCATCAGTTGACTGGGAAGCAGCTTTTGTCACCATCGTAACCTTCCTTCTGTGATATCAGGAGGACTCAGACCTAGGTCCATTTTGGGCCTTGAAATATCAAGGATGCCATGTTACTGGACCCAATAAAAGACCGAGTATAACTTTCTCTTATTCCCATGCATTAGCTGAGATAGTATAAAATCATAAATTCCTGAAGCAACCACAATACCTCACTTGCATGTAAATTATCTGTGAATGTTTCTATTCTTATAACAGGCTATGGCATTTTATCGCCTTTCCTAAAATATCTGATGCTTTTGAACTGTATGTTTCTAATGGCTGTAGAAGGTGGTGTAAAATATTTTAAATGTGCTACTTTGTTGCAGCTTGCTTCTGTACCTCATGCTCTTTTTGAAATCTTTGTTCTGAGCACTGCAATTATTACAATGTCCTTCTTTACTTTTGCCGTTTGAATTTCATTACCATGCTTTACTAGTGCTTTGACCTTTTCAGTATTCTGTCGTTTGATTGGCTTGTCACTGCACTCCTCCCCCTTAGGTGAGGACGACAATGTTGTCGAATAGAAACAGCAGACAGCAAATCAAAGTGCAACATACTGAAAAGGTCAGTGTGGTAAAACACACATGCAGCCATTACTTGTAGGGCAAAGTAGAAATAATTATGCTCCCTTTCCATATTCTGAAGTTGAAAGTGTAGGGAAATCTATAAAAAGCCAAAATGGCAGAAATTCATTGAAAAATAAATGCACCCAAGGAGCCAGCCACCCCCTAATTAGTAGGTAAAATTCCCACAGGGCTTTCTACCAAAAACTTGCTGATCTCATAAGAACATAAGAACATAAGAACAGCCTTGCTGGAACAGGCCACAGTCCATCCAGTCCAGCATTGTATCTCACACAGTGGCTCACCATTTGCTTCAGGGTATTCCCAAACTCAAGCTGTCAAAACCAGCTGGGTGGCAGTGACCAGAACAGGAGAGAAAGTAGGGTTTTAAATTTGGCGCTGCTTGCTTTGCTCTCTCATTGCTGCTACCGGCACCCAGATGGGTTTTTTTTTGACAGGCTGGACTGTGGGGAGTGGGGGTGGCCTCCTCCCCATTGCCTGACCTGTCAAAAAACACCAGCAGGGTGGTGGGGGCAGGGGCGAGAACAGGAGAGCAGAGCTGGGTTTTGAATTTGGCACCACCTGCTCGCTCTCCTATTGTTGCCACTGGCACCCAGCTTTTTTTGGGGGACAGGTTGGCCTGGGCCCCCCTCCCCAAAGCCCGTCCTGTCAAAAATCAGCTGTATGGTGGCATCTTCCATTTTGTTTCATTTGTTTATGAAAATTATATTAAAATGGTTAATTATGGAACAAAGTGAAATGCAATGAGCAATGAAACAAAACAAAATGAAATGCTATGTTTCTATTTCATGCCCATCTTTATACTATATTGCTCCTCATGTGTTTTGGTGTTGGGATTTTGGGGTGGATGAGTCTTTGCCTTAGTGTGTTTCTGGGTTTGAAGTAAATGAGGATGTGGTGGTGGACAAAATCCTTTTAAGCTTTTCAGATACTCCAGCCATGTAAGAAATGCCCAGGTTCTTCTATCAGCTCTGGATCTCAGGCTGATCCATTGTTCTTCTGGGATGGGACACTGCTTTGTTGAAGGCCCTCTTTGGATATCCACAGGCCTTAAGTGCTGTCTTCAGGTGCCTCTCTTTCTTCTTCTTGGCTTCTGTGGATTTGGGGATGTTCTTTGCTCAGTGGTTTAGAGCCCTATAACTCCTAATTTGTGTTGTAATGGGTAGTGGGAGTCAAATAGTAGGTACTCATCAGTGTGGGTGAGTTTCCTGTAAACTTCTATTCCCAGGGGTTTCTGTGATAACTGCACAATCCAGGAAAGCCAGCCTGTTGTCTTGGGTGTCTTCCCTAGTGGATTGTTGTGCTCTGTTGCTTTAAATGTTTTTGATTGGTTTAATTTTCCCTTTTTAATATAATACTTCTTGAATTTTTAAGGTATGTGTATACTTACTGTTGTTTGCTTTAAAATATTCTATTTTTAACAAACTATGCCACCTTGGGTCATTTTTAAGAAGAAAGGTGGGATAAAATATTTTAAATAAACAACTAGAGATGGGCACGACTTAGCGGTTTATTTTATTTTATTTATTTATTTACGGCCAATGGCCAAACTGGACAAAATACATAGCATCAATGTGTATTCCATGATAGTATTTCAATGAGTACATAAAATTGGTAGATAAAATTGGTAGATAAAAAGTACAGGTTAAAATTTTAATTAATGCATAAAATTGTTAGATAAAATTGTTAGATAAAATTGGTAGATAAAAAGTACCAGTTAAAATTTAGCAACCATTAAGACAAGAGTATTAATATTCTTTATCTCCATTTATAATCTGATTTCGAACCCTTAGTGCTACTGCACAGAATTTGGCAACCTGCTTGGTTATTTGATAACATTTATCAGAAAGGAGCAGATGCAAGTAAAAATCTATTGACCTCCCAGGGAATTTGCCTATAATAGGGGAAATAAGTTCTCTACGTAGGTCTTGATAATAAGTACAGAATAAGAGAACATGTTCCACAGTTTCCAGGTGATCATTGGTACATGGACAATTACGGTCTGTTAGTAGTAACCCTTGATATCTCCCCTCCAAAAACTTGGAGGGAAGGACATTAAACCGCGCCAAGGTAAAAGCTCTCCTGGAGGAGGAGAATACAATCCTGTCCAGGTAAGGAGACACAGTGAATGCAGATTTCTTTAGGAAATCAGGTTTCTGAACCAGAGCAATATGATTCTGTAAAGCTATGTCTCTAATTCGTATCTTCACCTCATTAATGGCTTTACTATAACCCATTGCTTGGAGGGCACAGGGGGAATATCCTATATTATTTATCACTTTTAATATTAGTATTTTCCATTGTGATTGGAATTTATCTAGTAAGATCAGAGGGGTTAGGCCATCCGAAAGGAAGGTAAGTTTGAGCCAGTGTTTGACCATCAGAAAGTTAGTTAATGCTACAATAGGAATGAGTCCAGCCTCTAGGCGGAGCAAAAAATTGGGCACACATAAGGGAACCCCCAAGATAGCTCTTACAAATCTGGTTTGAATGATCTCCAGGGGTTTCAGGTTAGCATAACCGAACACCTGTGAACCGTAGAGCATTTGGGTGATGATTTTTGCCCTAAAAACTTGTAAAGTTGAAGGAACATGTTTCCTCCAGTCGTGTTGTGAAACTTACTTATGACTTTAGCATTTCCTTGTGCTCTTGTTGCTGCATACTTGATGTGTGCAGACCAAGCACCGGACGACTGGAATGTTATGCCTAGGTACTTGTACTGCTGAACTTGTTCAATCTGATGACCATTAAGAGACCATTTGTGCTTAATTCTTCTTCTACTGAAAACCATTACTTTGGTTTTGGTATAATTAATTTCTAACCATTCTTGTGTACAGTAGGAGGAGAAAGATCTCAAAAGCCTTCTAAGTCCGACGCACGTAGTTGACAAAAGCACTGCATCGTCTGCATACAAAAGTATAGAGACTGGGCGGGATGCCAGTTTAGGTGGATGAAAATCTATGTTAGATAGGCTCTCAACAATTCCATTAATATATAGGTTAAAAACAAGGTGGGAGCCAAAATGCATCCTTGCCATACACCCCTACGAACATGAACCCGATTTGATAAAATCCCATTAGAATTGCAAAGGACCTGTAAACAGGAATGTTCATGTAAGATACGCATTAAGAAAAGTAATCGTTTGTCAATATTCATGGTCTCTAGCTTTAGCCACAGTCTATCTCGAGAAATAAAATCAAAAGCAGATTTAAAGTCTATGAAGGCAGCATAAACAGCCCCACTTCTGTTTGATGCGTACTTACTAACTAAATGATGTAAAACATGGCACTGGTCAATTGTAGATTTTCCCTGTCTGAATCCTGCTTGCTCATCTGCAAGAATATTTTCCACCTGTAACCAGTCCTGCAATTTTTCCAGCAGATGGCTGGCGTATAATTTACTGATGGTGCTTAACAGACTAATTGGACGGTAATTGGCAGGGTCTTTCCTATTTCCTTTTTTATAAATTGGGACCACTATAGCTAGTCCCCAGTCTTTTGGAATACAGCCTGATCTATCAATCCATGTAAACAGAGAAGCTAGAATGGGAGCCCACCATTCAGCATTCGTTTTGATAAAATCCGAGGGGATATAATCTGGTCCGGGGGGCTTTGTCTGGTTTTAGTCTATCAATCAGCATAAATATTTCTTGTTGAGTAACTGGAGGCCACTTAGGGAGGCTTTCTAAATCAGTTAGGCAGATCCGCGTATGGGAATGAGGAGCTGCATAGTGCCTGTCATAGAATTCTTCCCAGACAGTGGGCATTATGTAGTAATCTATTTTGGGAATAAAAGTTAAGGTTCCCCTGGAGACTATCCTCCAAAAGGTGGCTGAGTCTCCAATGTTAGCAGCAGTTAGCAAGGACTCCCAGGCCTTCCTCTGGGCCTCAAGTTTCTTGGTTTTGATCAAGGATTTGTATCTTTTCTTACACTGAAACCAGTTATCCGGAATAGTTCCTGGATTTTGCCTTTTGTAGACACCATAGGTATCCAATAACTCATTCTTTAGTGCTCTACACTCTGCATCAAACCAGTGTTTAGAGTGGGAGGTACAAGATGAAGCACATTCGGTTTTGTAAGTTAAATGAGGTTGCAAGGACTCTACCAGGTTATCATATATCCTTAGGGCTTGCTCCGCAGAGCTGGCCATGGTGATATTATTGCTGTAATGCAGATATAGATCAGTGGCTATTAGATTCTGTAAACTGGCTGACTGCTTATCGGACCACCTTATTTGTATTTTTCTCATATTGGCTGCTATAGGAGGAATTGGGATGCCCTCCACTAGCACATTTTGGTCACAGTATAACTTTATTGTTATAGGTAGATGATCACTTTCACTCTGGTATTTTATTTCGAAAGTTATAATAAAGTCAGCCAATTCTCTAGAGATCAGTGCATAGTCAATTGTGGAAGCTCCTCGTGTAGAGATAAAGGTGTACTCTCCAGGGCAATCCCCTTTGGTACTTCCATTTAAAATAACTAATTCTAAATCTATTACCATCTTTAAGAACCCCCAACCAGAGTAATTAAAACCACAGTCTTTAGATTGCCTTGAGTAAAATTTAGGAGGGGGGGGTAAAATTTTCAGGGATTATTGATTTATAGTGTTTTAGAAGAGCAGCATTATTATTACCAATTCTTGCATTAAAATCCCCAGCCATTAGGACATAAGCTCCAGGGTGTAGCTTTAAAAGTAGCTTAATGAATTGTTCCAACTGTATCCATAAGGCGTCTACTTGCTCATGGGTTCGTTGGTATGGAGCATAGACATTTACAAGCAACAGTAAGTCCCCAGCAATTCTTAGGAGCAGTGCAGTGGCTGTGTTATTTAAGGATTCCCAAGATAGCACAGTGGCCTGTAACTGGGTGGACAAAAATGTAGCTAGGCCCCCCCGAGGCCTCCCACCCTTATTACTGGGTGAGGCATTTAAGCAATACGCCTCATATCCATTAAGTGCCAGGTCATCCAGAGCCCATGTTTCTTGTAACATTATTATTTCAAATTCCCTGAGAAATTCAGTAAGTTCAGGATCTGATACTTTAGCATGCCAACCTGCAATGTTCCATGAAATATAATTAACCACAGAGCTCTTTGATTGTAAAGAGGAGTCTACAGCGACAATTGCATTGCTACCGGGCAACAAGGAGCCTTGACTAAGTCTGCTTTACCACTTTTGTCTATATCAGTAAATTCATCATTTACAGGGATTTTCTCACCACCCTCACACATTTGTACATATTGTTCATATGGCTCAGCAGAGGATACATCATCCAATGGGTCAAACACGATAATGTTCGTTTCTTGATTCAGGCACCTTATTCAGATGGTCGTAGAGGAGCCCCTGTCTCTTAACCTGGTTATGCCATCTGCCACCCCTGATAGGATGTATCTTGTTGTAAAACCTGTTCCCTATTATAACAGGAATGGAGTATTCTGATGGGCTATCGGAATTCCTGGAAGATGGAATAGTCTGTGATGCCTCAGGAGGCTGCCTCTGACGATTGCCTCTATTATCAGAGTGGGGGCCTTGCCCCAGCGAATCACAAATTGAGGATTGTAGATCAGACTTCCTCATGTATTTAGGGCTGGTATCCAGAGGTAAGCTCGAAGGAGCAGGATTAAGACAGGTAGAAGGTTGTCCACCTTTAGGCTGGGTGTTCTTGTTTGAAATGCCCTTCGTAGTTGTCTCTGAGGCTTCTAATATCTTATACAATGGCTTGAAGTTCAAACCTCTCCTTTTCCTTCCTTTCTTAGATGTTAATTTTAGGTGCACCTTCCTCACCTGGGGTTTAGGCTCTTGTTGAGGTTGTTTATGTTGTTTTCCTTTCTTTGCTGGACATAAGGTATGTTTCTTCCTTGACAATTGTGGACCTGTAGATGGCTCTTGCTCTTGCACCTCTTTGCATGGGTTACCTGCAGTACATCTGGGAGCTGAGAGGTCTGAAGGGCTAGATCTTGAGGGTGCAGAGTTAGTCAACACCTCCGGCTGAGGACCCACACACAGTAGCAATTCCTCAAGGGAGAGTTTATTTATTTTTTCAATAGTTCCTGGTGATAAACTATAATAATTCATCTTATCTCCCTCTGGTTGTAAAAATGCTCCCTGTTCATTGTCCAGGTGATCACCCTTATATGACGTTGGAGATGCTTTGTTTTCCTTCAGATGGCCTTCTATGGAGGTGATTAGTTGTTTTAGCTCTTTTAATATGTCCCTGATTTCTGGTAATATAGTTTTAAGTCCATAATTATCCAAGTCCTCAGGTTTGCTGCCATTGGGAGATAAGAGTGAACTTGGGCAGCATGAATCTAGTCGCCTTGCAGATAATGTAAGGTTACCAGTGAAAGGTGTTGACAAACTTCCATGACTTATCACCTCGGGCCCAGGGGTAGTCAACTCCTTACGTAATGCCAGATTGCATGTTCTCAAATATAAATCAAGGTCAGGTTCTGTCATTGTAATTGGTTTTCCAAAATCTGTATTGGCTGTACTGTTTAAAAGGTTACAGCTTGCCTGATATTCTGCTAAGAGTTGGCTACCCATAAATATACTGTCAGGCAAGTCTAGTAAAGGGGGGGTTATAGCCTCAGGACATTTAAGCAGGGTCTCGCATGGTGACAGAAAATCAGTCATCTTTGTTTGTTTCAGCTTCCTTAAGGTTGCTTGATAAGTCTTAGCAGGAGCAGAAGTCTTGGAGTTACCACCAGCAGATGTCTTTGTATGAGGCAAATTGGAGCACTCTACAAAATGTGTAGACTTGCTATGATGTCTATCATTGCCCAGTTTATTAGTTCTTAGTTCCGAAATTGGTGTGATAGTAATCTGAGTATTTGATTGTAGCCTTTTAAGGACTGGTGGAGATAGAGTGAGGTCAAGGACTTCTGACATCTTAGCAAGAAAATATATTCAGAGGCAGGGTAGAGCTTGCTTCTGGGTATAAATGGTAAAAGTGCCAAAGGGACTGGCGTATTTCCAAGGCAATTCCAAGCTGTTTCAGCTGCCTAGTCTGCCACTCCTGCAGCAATCCTCACAGTGGTCAGGCCAGAGTTTACCAGGTACAGCTGCTGTCTATTAGGGATTGCTAGTCTGTTGAGCTTATCTCTAAGGAAGATAACAATGCAGTCCCCCAGAAAAACACAGTAATTGCAACAGGTCTTGTAAGAATAAAAATAAAATATACTTATCCAGAAGAATATGATGAACAGTGAGAGGTTGAATGAGTAAATGGTTAGTTGTCACCAGAATTCCTTGCAGGGGTTGTGGCAACACCACCACCGTGGAGCTCGGAAGAAGCTGGAGTAATTACTGCAATAAACCTTGTAGCATTTATCTTCTTGTAGCAATTAGTGTCAAGGTCTATACTTCTTTGTAGTACTTCTTTGTAGCATGTATATTTAGATTAAAAAGTCCATTATGGTAAATAATTTTGAGATAAAAGAAGCGGAGCGCAGCACAGCGCTGCCTTCGCTATCAAGAGGAAGCCGAAAACTCCTCTAGCCAGGCACAGTCCCAGGTGGAACAAGGGAGGGAGAGGTTTCAGTTCAGTTCGTCTCCGACTCTTCAAGTTGTGTTGTTGTTCGTTGGAAGATATATCATGACTTAGCGGTATTCCCGTTTCCGTTTCCGTTACTCGTATCCGTTACTCTACGGAAACGGTAACGGGAATTACTCCGCCAGATTTCGAGCTCGAACCGACGAACGAACAATTTTGGTCTGATTTGTCGTGCTCGTTACTTGCATTGCGGCGATCACGCAATGCCAAGCGGCACAGAAAAAAAGTTTTTAAAAGTTAAAAAAAAACCTGATTCCCGGCCCTAAAAGTAGGCGAAAACTGTCTGAGGGCACCTACCAGGCCAGAAGGGTGTTTTATTTGGGGGGGTTCCCCACCCCCCTCTCCTTGGCTATTGCTACTGCTACGCTGCTGGTACCAGGCTGGGAGGGCGCATCCATTTGCCATGCAGTGCGGGGGATCCAAAATGGCGACCGCAATATTTTTTTTGAAATCGTTGCCCAAAACCCCACCAAAGCACCACAGAAACATGTGAAAATTAGCTATTTTAAATGATTGAATTTTTACAGTAGCAGCAGTGGGTTTTTCTTGCAAAAAAAGTCTCTGTTGATTTTATTTTATTTTATTTTATTTTATTTTTTTACACCTGCACATTTGCAATGATGGGCTCGCCCATGGGAGTGGACCATGCAAATTTTCCATCAATCGCATGGCCACTTGGCCAGGTTGACCACAGAGACTTCTGGGATATGCCAATCGGGCATAAACAGCCCACTAATCGTAGCCCAAACCCGAACCCTAAGCCTAAGCCTAACCCATACGCCAGTACACTGTCCTTCTAAGTGGGTCAGAGAGGCACCCAGAGGTGCACCCCAATACTCACCCTAACCTCACCCGTAACTAGCCTAACCCTAGCCCTTGCGCTAACCCGTCTTAACCCTAAGCCAGATCTACTTGCATTGCACTACATGCAAGTACGTGAGACACAGCGGGTGCAAAGAGTCTGCCAGTCCGTCACTTGTGGCTCTGGCTGACTCCTGCAGCTCCCTCCAGGAGCCCGCTACCCCCTCCCAAACCAGTACTAACGACAACGAAAAAACAAACCGACTAATTTTTGCAAAATTTCGCGAAAAACGGAAACGAGCCGAAACGGACTGCCTCCGACACACGACAACTCAAAAATGTCATTTTCCCTAGTCGTGCCCATCTCTATAAACAACTAATGACTATATAAATACTAGGTGATTTCTGGAGGGGAAAAGTCACAAAGATTAGAACAAATAAAATGTTGCAACAGTCTCACAGTGTAGAGTAGATGATAAACTTTCCAAGAACTGGTGTTTCTGCATGTAGTTGCATCTCCTGCTTTTTCATCAGCTGATTAAGTCTCCAATATTTGACCTGTATCTGTTAGACATGTCCTTAGGCTCCAGCTCAATTGGGTTACATCAGATTGGTTCTGCTATATGGACTCCTACATGAATCCTGTCTCAAGTAAAATAGTGGTGAGCCACCAAATTACATTGCCCTTGTATGGATTCTGACTGAAATAAAAACCAGCCAAGTAGAAACATGTGTAATAGTCTCCTAGCAAGACTAGTTTTATGTGGATCTATAGATCAAAGTTTAATAATTAGGAAGGATGGCCAGTGCAGATGTCATAGGATGAGACTCTAAGATAATTATTTCCAATGCCATTCACTTGGGGGGTTCATTACTTTATAAAAACCCGTCAACTGACTTAAGGCACCACGTCCTTCCTTTTGAAGCCCTGCAGTTTTGTTGTCTAATTCCATCCCCCACCAAGAAAGAAAAAAATAAAGAAAAAGAATGAAAAGGAGAGGGGGAAAGGAGGTGAATCATGCTCCCATATGCAGTATCCCCTTCCTAAAATAAAAATAAGAATATATACTGTAGCTATTCTCAAACTGAATGGCTTTCTTAGTGCTATCTTTTGCTGTTTACCATTTTCAGAGCAAAGGTACTATTTTCCAGGTATTTTACAAATAGAAAGGCTGCCATTTGCACAAATGTACTTGCATTTCCCCCTCTTAGCAGATGTAACTCTGTGTGCTTACCATATTTCTACAGGCATTTAAAAAAATTAATCAGTTAATGGCAGATTTTTTAAAATGAAAATGCCAGATTCCAAAGGCCCGCAGCCTACATACAGTCGCAGGTTTTGTCCTTTCATATAGAGCTATCCCACCAGCACATTTCACCCCAGTTCTGAAAAGCTTATCATAGATCATAGACCATTGAAGTTGGAAGGGGACTATAATGCCATCAAGTCCAACCTCCTGCTCCATGCAGGAATACAAATGAAATGATACCTGTCAGGTGGTTGTCCAAAATTATCTTGAATGACTCCATTGTCGGAGCACTCACCACCTCTTTAGATAAATTGTTCCATTTCTGTAATGCTCTGCTAGGAAGTTTTCCCTGATATCCTCTTAACCTGAGCCTATTGTTGTGTGTTATACACTCTGGGATGATCAAGAACATAAAATATTATCAGGGGTGTATCTACGGGGAGCAGAAGTGTGTATATGCCCTGGGTGCAGCAATCTGGGGCGCCTGGAGGGGGAGCAGGAGGAGGAAGCCATGCAGCCTCCTGCCAGCAGTCCTCAGGCTTGGCGAAGAGACCCAATCCGCCACAGCTGCCTCTGCCACCGCCATGTGCCATGCGAGCAGCGAAGCAGGCAGGCAGGCAGGCAGTTGTGCAAGCTCAGTGGCTGCAGCACCTTCCTTCTCATCTTCCAACTCTTCCTCGCCCACAGCAGGAGAAGTAAGGCACACACACACATGCACGCATGCGCGCGCGCGCGCGCGCACGCACGCACGCACGCACACACACACACACACACACACACACACACACACAAATGCCTGGCTGCCCCACGCCTGCAGGATTGCCCCCTCTTGCTGGGTGGATGTGATGGGGTTGGGGAGAGCCAGAGGGGCACAAAAACAACTTTGTCCCCATGCATCCCAAAACCTTGCTACACCGCTGAATATTATAGCCACTTGCAATTGCCCATGATAACCAGAAAGAACTTAAACCTTTGGATTTGCACCCCCCCCCCAATTGTGACTTATAAGTTGAGCAGGATGCCCTGTCCAAGCCAAAGCAACATACTTGCCAAAAATATAGCAAGGATCCGGCTGTCTCTGCACACCTCTCATTCATTTTACACTTATGAACTCCATACAGAGAAGTCATGAGCAGTAAACATGCCTGTAGGAATATGCTTCATAATTGTTTTTCTTGCATATTAGCATTGGCTGTTCAAAACAACACAATGTTGCCTACTGTGAGGACGACGGGCTTAAAGTGCTTAGATCAGTGATGGCGAACCTATGGCATAGGTGCCAAAGGTGGGACTCGGAGCCCTTTCTGTGGGCACCCGACATCGCCCCTTCACAGCCACCTGTATACAGGTTAAATTACTGTATTGGCACTTTGCAAAAAAAAAAATAGTGGGTTTTGAATTGCAGTTTGGGCACTCGGTCTCTAAAAGGTTCACCATCACTGGCTTAGATTCTAGCAAGAAATACTGAATGCAGAAATATCCAAAGGAATTTACATATGCACCCAAGTAGCCACTTTATTCATAAGTCTATTCCAAAGCAACTTCAGTAACAGAAATGTTTTGGTTTTGAATGAGGGTTAGTGTCAGGAACACTTTAAAGGCAAATATCTGTATATACTCGAGTATACATCGACCCGAGTATAAGTCGAGGCCCCTAATTTAACCCCCCAAAACTGGGGAAACATATTGTATCGAGCATAAGTCTAGGGTGGGAAATGCAGCAGGGCCTGGCAGCTCCTCCTTTGTGAGCTGGGGGAGTGGGGTGTGATGCTTAAAATGACTTTTAGCCACTGATGCAAGTGCTTGGGTCAGTGGCTAAAAGTCATTTTAAACATTGTGCGCCGCTCCCCTGTGATGCAGGGGGGGGGTTCATGAGAAGCGGCACGCAATATCTAAAATGACTTTTAGCCACCGACCCAAGCACTTGCCTCAGTGGTTAAAAGTATTGACCCGAATATAAGAAGAGCCATAAGAAGAGCCATGCTGGATCAGGCCAAAGGCCCATCTAGTCCAGCTTCCTGTATCTCACAGTGGCCCCACCAGATGCTTTTGGAAGTGCATGAGACTAGGTATCTGTCTCCTGATACCACTCCCCTGCATCTGCCCCTTGAACTACCCTGGTTTTAAGCCTGGAGATATAAGTTGAGGGCCCCTTTTTTCAGCCCAAAATTAGGGCTGACAAACTAGGCTTATATTCGAGTATATACAGTACATCACTGAATTATACAGGCAACTATATGAAGAGGTGATTGCCATTCCTGGTTCATCCTGCAGTATGTCTTTGAACAGTCAAGTATTTAAAGTGCTTTTGAGATGCACAGAACTCTCTGGAGGTGGAAAGTGAGGCTGGAACAGTCAGAAACTACTCAAGCTGCACCAAAGAAGGATGGACCCTGCTTTCCTGAAGTTAACAGACCAGTTATTCAAGTGAACAGTCCATCAAATGTCGTGCATTCAGAATAATGTGGGGCTTAGTCATATCAAATGCATGCAGTTCTAAACACAGCAGTTCATACCCATCTCCCCCACAAACAGAATAACCAGAGTGTGGCAAGTGGCATATGTATATAAGCACTTTATGTAGGGTTTCTTTACAATGTCCAAATCTGAACTTTGGTATGTTCTGCTTCTGCTTATATACTGCCCCAAACCACTTCAAGTAGTCTCTGGGTGGTTTTATAGTTTAATTACAGTATGCACGCTACACATTCCATCAGCATCCTGGCAAGCTGGGTACTCATTTTACAGACCTTGGAAGGATGGAAGGATGAGTCAACCATGGGCCTGCTACCTGGGATTGAACCCCAGGTCGTGAGCACAGTTTTACCTGTAGTACAGGCATTTAATCACTGCACCACAAGGCTCCTTCTTCTTTGTGATCATATATAAAAGGAGCTGATGATTTTGATATAGCTATCTATGGCGTCATATAGGTAACACAAGGAGACAAGACACCTGTGTCATTATAAGAATGTGTCTACAGTAGAGATGGGCAAGAATTTTTTAAAAACTCCATTGCAAAATTCACGCAAAATTGCTAATATGTCAGTTCGTATTCATATGAATTGATAGCCCCACCAAATGCAAATTGGCAGAATTTTGTCTTTTTGATTTGTCAATTCATTGAGCTGTAAAATGCCTCCCCCCCAAGACATCTAAAGAAACTAAAATTGCAAGAACACTTCCCCTAACTCTCCTCTACAATCCCTCTAAGATTGGGGGAGATTGAAATTGTGATTTCTGAGTTATGCACTCTCAAATAGCCCCCCCCAGCAAAGCTTCCCCCAGGAACCTAGAGACATCAAACTATCATAAAAGATTCCTCTGACTCTTCTCTACCATCCCTCCAAGTTTAGTGAAGACTGGGTTTCCCAAAGCTAGTTGCTAAAGGGCCCTCTCTCCTGGAGGGAGCACTCCATGTCAGAAACATCTTCACCAAACTTGGAAGGATGGCAGAAGAGAGTTATGGGAGGCTTCACTGAAAATGTGGTGTCTTTGGGTGCTCTGTGTGTACTTTTCTTGGGTAATTCTTTGTGGGTGAATAACTTAGACATCTGGAATTCAAATATCACAAAACCTGCAGGACTCGTTGAGGTGAGTCATAGTAAGCTTCCCTGCAAATTTTGCTGTGTCTAGGTGCCTTGCAGGTATTTTATAGGTTTGAGGGGGGAAATCATAGATTCATTTTTATGATGAATCAAAATGATTTTTTCTGATTTGTCCCCATCTCTAATCTGCACTTTTAAATCTTTTCTGATACTATTACTACTGCTGCTTCTACTTGAATTTATGACTTTTTAAAGGGAATCAAGTATTTAAATATTAAAAAATTACAAATGTCAAGCGGCTACTATTGCTATCAACACTACCAATCTGCATTGACAACATAGTCTGCACACTAAATAAATGAAGCTAAAATTCATGTTATACAGGAATCAAACCCTTCTTTAAATTTAAAAACCCAAGCTTACTAACAAAAATATATATTAACATCTAAGAACTGGAGAGCTGGAAGTCACTGAGTCCAGCCCATGTCAGGAAAGCACTTAGTCTCTTAAGGACAAAAATCCCCATCCCACAGCTATAAATACCCAACAAATGCACACCCTACATCAGAAATGGATAGCATTCAAGTTCCCTGTGCTCCTGCCTTCTGAAGATACTGGTCACAGAAACTGGTGAAATGTTAGGAAGAAAACCTCCAGAACACAGCGAAACATCCCAAAAAAACCTACAACCACCACCAGATCCCAGTCATGAAAAACTTCAAGAACACATTGCGCAATTCCCTTGGATTGGATGTCCTTGCAGTAGAATTTTATAAAAACTGTTGCAGATGTCTTTAGCCCATATTTTTATAGTGATACAATGAATTTTAGAGGGTGTAGAATACCAGGATTCTGATTTATGGGATATATATTAGATGTAACCAAACCAAAAGCAACACAAGTAATTCTGGAGCATTCAAACCTATGCGAATGGTTAATCAAAATCTTAGGATCTTCATGTCCAATCTAGTGTAGCTAACTGAAAATTGAAAATATTGAAAATTACATTAGTCAGGACTAATCTGGGTTGCTGCTGGGAATATGCTTAGCTGACTCGATATGGCATAACTTTACAGCAATGCAGCAAACAGGAAATCACACTACTATCATTGGGTGCACTAAAGACATTTGACTGAGTAGTATAGCCCGATCTATTCCTTCTACAGCACATTTCAGGCTGTGAAGACAAATAATGATCCAACTACACAAATGATCCAAGGTAATTATCCAAACAAATATCTGAACAGTCACTCATTGCAATGCACTCCACATGGGGCTACCCCTGAAGAGTATCTGGAAGCTACAGCTGGCTCAGAACACAGCAGCGCGAGTTATTCTTGGTTCCCCAAGTTCGGCACACATAACACCTTTGATTGTGAGCTGCACTGGTTGCCAATATGCTTCCAGGTCCAATTCAAGTTGTTGCTTATCACATTTAAAGCCCTACATGGCATGGGGCCAGGTTACCTGGGGGGCCACCTCATCCCATTAATTCAACCCATTCCACCCAATCATGTAGGGAGGGCATGCTGCAGATCCTGTCAACAAGATAATTTCACTTGACAGGGTCTAGGGGCCTTTTCACACGACCCCTAAGATCTGCTGGTCCCTTAAATTCGGACCAGAGATCTTGGGGGTTCGTTTCTGTTCCTGCGTCCCCACCCTCAGCACTTCCTGCTCCTGTCGGCGTGAGGGGAGGGAGGGAAAAAAAGGACAAAAGAAGCCTTTACTAACCTGCTGGTGCTGGTCGAATTTGCCATAAGCCCCGTTACTTCCTGGTTCCTTCTCAAGGGGCTCTTAAAGGGGCGGGAGGCAAAAAAACAACAGACAAGCGAGGAGAGCCCGGGCACTCTTATCCGCATCAAGGAATTTTCATCTGCTGAGAGCAAGTGCATGAAAGTTGCGCTGGGTCGCGCTTATGGGGGCGTGGTCGCACTTAATTTTCTCTAAACTCCGGAGCTGGTGGGGAAACATTTCTAAGCTCCGGAGCTGGGAGCCATTTGCAGCGCAGCTTAGGGGTCGTGTATAAACGCCCTAGGAGATGAGCTCTCTCTGCAATGGCCCCAGTCCTCTGGAACAGCATACCCCCAGAGGTGAGACAGGCCCCCTCGCTCCTGGCCTTTCAGAAGAGTTTGAAGACAGGGTTCTGCCAGCTTGCCTGGGATGGAACAAGTAGCCATCAGTTGTGGAGATGGCTAACATCATAGAGTCCATCTCTTTTAAAGCCTCACCACTTACCCCAATAATTATTGATAGGTATACTGTTAATTTTAGGGGGGGGGTTAGAATTTTTAATATTTATTGTTTTATTGTGTTTTATATTGTAAACTGCCTGGAGTCCCCTGTGGGGAGATGAGTAGTGACAAATCTAAATAAATAAATAAATAAATAAATAAATAAATAAATAAATAAATAAATAAATAAATAAATAAATAAATAAATAAAAGATAAACAAAGTACAGGAACTTGGCAAAGTCACCCCCAACTACCATTCTATTTGTGATTACATTAGTGCCCTGGGGATAAATGAAGAGAGAGGAATTAAAGGTCAAAAATGGAGGTGGGTTATAAGATTAACTTGCAGGCAGATGATACTTTGTTAATCTTTAAAAAAAAATCATAGAATTCATTTAGTTACAAAAGCATCTGTTTATTTTTTTAAAAAATAATTCACAGGATTCCAAATATCCCACAAATCTAAAATCTTATGCCTAAAATGTGCTTAATATAATAAAAAGAATTTCAATAGTCTACCCAGAATGGAACAGCCTATTCCTAAATTAAGTCTTTTGATGCATAAATAACAAAGCAAACATAATGACAAGCCCACCCTAAATTTAGTGAAACATATAAAATAAAATATTTTAAAGACTTGGAAGAAAGCAATATCTTGAGAGTAAAATATATGTTTAGCTGGGAATCTTCCATAACTAAAGAAGAGCTGTAAACCTAACTGGCTCAATAAAGGAAACCATGATAGTTCCATCTGCAAGACTCAGGCAGAGGCGTTAATGACAGGACTTCAGGAGTCACTAACTCAGAGGATCGACTTGATTACACACAACAGCATTGGTACTGCAGCACAGCTGTTGGCACATTCTCTTCTTTTTTTCTGAAATCTGGAAATTTTATCTTTCAGCTCTCCGTTATGTCTGATATTGTGTGTGTGTGTGTATGCATGTAGTTTAGTTTGCACACCTGGGTCATCAAAACCTTTCTCTATAGGGATGTATATGAGTGCAACAAGAACTTCTTCCAAAAGAACCTTTTGGAAGTACAGGAAGCAGAGAGAAAAGACATCTCATTAGTGAGGAAGAGCCAGCCAGCTGTTCATCCTGAAAATCATTTCAACCCTTTGAATATTCCTATGAAGAAGGCAGAAATTTCCAAGGTTCTTTGTTCTTCTAAGCATTTGGAAACTATGGACAAAGGGTACAACTGCTGCCATCCCATTGTCAACTTTAGGAGTCAGGTGACTGGGATCTGTAGACGAGAGGTTTCAACTAAGTGAAGATGGCCATATAATGGTCAACGTCATGCCCGCTGAAGAAGGAAAGGCACTCAACACAGCAACTACCTACTGCATACTTCTTCCATGCCTTCCTTCAGGCAGGTTTGCCTCCCACAACCTATGGGGAGGAGACAAAGTTATAGGCATTGGAGAGCATTGAATATGTGCAGAATTCAGCCAGGCTGTCTTCACTTTGATCCCACTTCAAGTTCTTGTTGCATTCATATACATTCTCATCCATTTCAAATTTTGTACTGTGTGTATAATATTCACAGATCAAGACTAGTAATCAGGTGTACATTTTTTTCATAACACCCATTCCAGGAAGAGGACACAGGAAGAGGACACAGATTAAAAATCTTATGGTGAGGGGTTATAATGCCCAGAAACTCGATGGCACCTCACCCAGTGATAAACAGGGGAATCTGGGAATTGTAGCACAAGGAGGCAGCCTTTCCAAGCTCAGAGGGACTTTCAAGTCCCTCTTCTAAACACGGATCCGTTTATTTTCGCTTCTACAGCCTCTTATATTTGCTTTTACTTTTCCATGCCTTCTGGACTTGTTAGGGCATGAGTGGACAGCCAGAGGGTCAAACTGGCACCAAAGATATTAGGAGTTATCCCTATTGCTACAATTGTCCACTGTGGCTACAAAAAAGCCACAGTGTAAAAAAAAAAAAAGGTTTTTCCCCCTTTCAATCATATTTCACAGAAAATATACTCATAACTTCTAGATGCATAAAAACTCCTGACCAACAACATGCTACTGTGGGCAGTCATGTGCCATAAGCTGTCAGTAAAAGCAGCCCTGCCATAAACCAATTAATGTTTTCCATAACCATACTTGCTCCTCTGTCAAGGCCCAATTCCTTCTGAACTGATGACACTGCACAATGAAGTTTTTGCTTCTTGAACACTGCTGGTTGTATCTTATAGATTTGTGGCACTTCATCATGAAAGTCACATTCAAATTAGAAAAAAAGAAAAAAGCGCCGACCCGGCCTGTGGGCCAGCTGGTCAGCGGAAGAAAAAATGCAACCATGGCCAGCACAGTGTAAAAATAAAAACAAAAAACAAAAATGCAAAATGAAACAAAATGAAATACAAAATGAATTTTTTTTAAAAAAGTTTCGTAATAAACAAAACAAAAAAGGGGAAGAAATGAAAAATGAAATGAAATGTTTTGGCATTTCGTGCCCATCCCTAATTCTGCTATATTTGGGGTGAGTATCAGAGACACTCAATAACTGCTCATATTTGTTGTGTGACCTGTGCTGTCTGTCTGAGATCATGGCTCAGAGGCACTCGAAAGACAATGCCGTTTGCTGACCTGATTATATGGCAAAAACAGAAAGACCATGTGATGGGCTATGGCTTCTGTTTGACTAATGTGTTTGGTTTCTCTGCCAAAATCAAGAAATCAATTGAATACCCTAATTTGCCTTCAGCAATGAAACCTGTGCCACATGATGACAGTCTTCCATATCCAAAACCAACCAGAGGAATGGATTTTAGATTAACCAGATGAAGAAACTGTAATGCAGGGAACTGGTAGTGAAATTGATCCAGATTTTGAACCATGCTCCTCAGGCGATCTACATAACACAGTCAGAATTAAATGATCTGGGTCTGTTAAAAGCAAAAACTAAATTGCTGGGTTTAAGACTGCAGGAATGGTGTTTGCTGTCACCAGGTATGAAAATTTATGTTTTTCAAAACCAACAAGATGATTTAACCAAATTATTTGCACAAGTTGACAGTCTATGTTTCTATGATGTAACTGAAGGATTGCTCTCTACTTTGGTATGTGACCATGACCCACAAAAGTAGTGTCTCTTTATTGAGTCATCAAAATTAAGCCTCAAAGTTGTTTTGTTATACAATGGCAACATTTGACCTTCAATACATGTTGGCTATGCAGCATCCATGAAAGAAACCTACAAGAACATGGAAATGTTGCTGAAGCACATCCAGTACAGCAAGTAGATCTGGAATATCTGTGGACATCTGAAGGTTGTTGCTCTGTTACTGGGACTGTAGCTCAGCTGTACAAAGTCCTGTTGTTCCTTCTGTGAATTGGACAGTCATTCCAAAGAGTCACATAACTGAGGACAGAGCTGGCCCCTCCATAGAAAATTAGTTCCAGGACAGAAAAATGTGGTTCATGAACCACTTGTTGACCTAGGAAATATTGTTTTTGCCTCCTCTTCACATAAAATTGGGACTTATGAAGAATTTTGTGAAAGTAATGAACAAAGAAGGCAAAAATTTTCATTATTTAAGACAGACGTTCCCAAGAATATCTGAGGGCAAGATCAAAGAGGGCATTTTTGTTGGTCATCAGATGCTATGAGTGACAAACAGTTTGAAGATCTGTTAGTTGGGTCAGAAAATATTGCCTGGAAAGCCTTCAAAGACACTCTTGACAATTTTCTTGCCAATTACAGACCCAGGTTACATCCAGCTGGTAGACAAAGTTCTCAAAGCATACTAAACAATGAAGTGCAACATGTCACTCAAGATTCATTTCCTCCGTTCACAATGGACTCCTTCCCTGCAAATCTCAGTGCTGTCAGTGACAAACATGGTGAAAGGTTTCAACAGGACATTGCTACAATGGAAAAACGATATCAGGGCGACAAGAATCCATCAATGCTAATGCTGACTACAGTTGGACACTGCAATGTGATGGAATGAAACAGAAATGAAAATCAGGAGCAAAACACTTTCAATTATGTTGAACTTAAAAGTGTATTAGAAACATAAATATGATTAAATACACTATTGGTGGTAAAACAGTTAACTGTCTATTTCTCAGACTTCCTACATGAGGCAGCAAAAACAAAACTATATTTGTGCATACCCACCAGGTACCTGACACAATCCACAAAAGCTTTTTGGGAAGCAACTCTTTCTGAAAACTTTGTTGTGCAATGTGAGTAAATACATCCTTCACATGTGAAAGCAAATGTGATCAAATACACCTCTCCAATTCCTCCAAATTCTTGCCTGCGTGTGTCATTGAGAGGGGTTATAGCCTGTTTAACCATCACATTTCTTTGATATGTGAACTGATTATCAGGATGAGCCATCTACCCTTTCACTCCAAAGTGATATAACCTAATGGCTTTATGGGACTATAGTTTGCTGGATTATAGCCCCTAAAAATGCAATTTTCCCCATGTCTGACCCAGACACAGTTTTACATCTTCCCTGCTAAAAACCAGATCAGAATGATCAGCTTTTGTATTTGGATAAAAATCCAGAAGAGCAACATTTCTATCTCTTAGAGCAGGATTAGACAAGAGAACGAATGCTCCATAATTAGAAGGCAATAAAACATATTTAATCCAAAGACATAGTCTTCAAAGATTCATGCTTGCACAAAATGCAAACAATGCCCATTTTTACCTCCTGATCTGATTTTAGTGGTCTTGTGATCCTGTTAAATCTGACCATTCTCTTGTTCGCCTTTAATCAGTGTGTATGTGTAACCTTTAACTCTTAAATCTGATCTCTATTATTTTTTCCCTGTTTTCTCTTTATCAAAGGGCAAAGGCCTTTCAGCGGGGTTTTAGGATTCTAGCCACAAGAAGAAAACATTGAAAGTGGCAACCTAATAAGCAAGCAACTGGGCCAAAGATAAATTCATCCAGAAAGGCTGTGTTTGTTTGCGACTAATGGGTAATGGAGAAGATAACCTTTTAATCCAAAACTGTAATGAAATATGCATATTTGTAATGTGCCACTATGAAATGCAAATCTCGCGAACACAATGGGGAAGGACAAAGCATAAGCCTCAGCATCAATCCTAATTTATTCCTCCGGCTTCAGACATTTATCCAAATTGAGTTGTGTTTATGTAATATAAAGTCAAATGAATATGTAATTGTAATGTATATGGATAGCCATTTTCTTCTCAAATACACCAACTGTTTATCATGATAGGAAGTAATGCATATTTTGCAGGATAAAAGGTTACTTATTAAAATTCCCCTCCTCCAACCTTTTTGTATCTATAAAAGCTCTATTTACATAGAGATGATGTTTGTATTCTTTTATCTCGGGCATATTCCAAGTTCAAAAGATTTAAAAGATTACTAAAGTAAATCTATAAGAATATTTCTTTAAAAATGCTTTTTTCTCTTCATAACCCAAATTTGAAGGCCTGCTTTCATTAGGCAGTGTGCCAAACAATCTCCATTCTAAATTATCATGCATTTCCCCCAGTTTCATCCTTTCCCCAGTGTGGAGGTTTCTAGATAAGAGAATGCACCGTACTTTGTAAGAGAACTTTACAAAATAACGTTCTCCAACACAGTTCTCTTTCTTAAATTCCTATTTTTTGTCTTTCTTTTCTCTGCACACTTTTATTTTCCCTAGGGCACAATCCTGTTGAACAGGAGTTACTCCTCAGTAGACATGTACAGAATTGAGTCTTCAGTCTGTTTCAAGACCATTTCACATCTGTTCACACACAAAGCTGCTATGTTCAATTTCCTCATTAATTAAGCTGTCATTTTTTTAAAAAAAGAATGTAGTTAATCCATATATTCTTGAAGGCTTTCACAGCTGGGATATGACTTGTAGTTGTGAGTTTTGCAGGCTGTCTGTCCATATTGTGGAAGTTTTTCTTTCTGACGTTTCGCCAGACTCTTGCTGGCGTCTTCAGGGGAACTTGGAGTTCTCTTGGAACTTGGAGTTCTCTCTGTACTCTGGGTTATAAAGTGAGTGGGTTATAAAGTAAATCTCACTCACTTTATAACCCAGAGCACAAAGAGAACTCTTAGATCCCCGAACTCCTTGCCCCCTGAAGATGCCAGCCACAGAGTCTGGTGAAACGTCAGAAAGAAAAACTTCCACAACATGGCCAAACAGCCTGAAAAACACACAACTATTTAATCCATTTTTAACAGTGCATTCATTGTGGTAAAAGCAGAATGTTTGAAAAAGAAGGAAATAACATTGGTCAGGTGTTTTACAACTTCAGCCTCCATCTGGTCTTCAGTGCTAGATTGGCCCAGAGCAGAAACCTATGCTGCCATGCCCCAAGGAAATGTGTTTCCTTCATTCACCTCTTCATACGTTCCAACAGTGGAGGCTAAAGTCCAGCAAGCCTAGCGTCTACTCTGGATGAAATATAACAACATCCTAAAATGCCACACGATAAGCCCAATTTGAATTCCAGCAGATCCTCCTTCCATTGTATATCTCAAGCCACCACACAAACTGCATGGCCTTAGGGGGTCAGGGTACCTCTCCTTCAGACACAGATACACACACAACTCCTCATCTGCTTTCGTAGCGTCATACAAGAAAAGATCTTGAAACTGTGTGCGCGCGCGCGTGTGTGTGTGTGCGTGCACGCATGCACATGTGTGTGTGTCTTTGTTGACTTAATAGAGCTATTAACCAGGGATGTTGGCAAGTCTTTGGGTCCAAGTCCAAGTCCAAGTATTTGGTACCAAACCCCAGATACAGCTCCAAAGTCCAAGTCCCTTTTAAAATTTTTCCCAAGAAAAAAAGGATGGTTAGTTTCCAATTTATGACTCGAGACTCAGTCATGGGGGGGGGGGGACCTGAGTCCATGTTGAGTCACTGGTAAGACTCAAGCCTGACTTAATAGCCAGGCCCAAAACTCAAGTCCCCATTCCTGCTACTAAAACATCATAGATTTTGAATTTGTTTTATAGCCAGTCCATTTTGCTATAGTCTTCTCTGTGACTGGAAATGTCCCATAAACAAAACAGACCTATTTGGGGCTTTCTCAAAAATAATACTAAACATAATGCCTCAATCTTTTGCACATATGAGCACTTCTATTGCAGTTAATTGAACTTTATGGCATCAGTTCTCAGAACTATGATATATAAATCCCTTGGAAGCAATGATGTCATAAAAATAGAGATGGGTATGAATTTTAAAAAATGATGATTCATCATGATTTGTGTTGTGATTAACCGGGGCTGATGAATCAACAAATTGACAAATCAATGGATTTCCAGGGGTGAAGCAAATCAATGAATTGATTCACCTCTACTTTAAAATGCTGTAAAATTGTCCCCAAGGCACCTAGGCATACCAATTTGGGGGGAAGCAACCCCTTACTCACTTCTATAAGCCATGAAAGTTTTGGCGAGTTTGCAGGATACCTCAGAGCTATGTACCCTCCACCCCCCCAAATAAAAGGGTGCCCCCATGGGCCTAGAGCCACTAAACATGCAGAAAGGCTTTTCCCAAATCATGTTCACAATCCCTCCAAGTTTGGCGAAAATTGGACTTCAGATATCTGAGATTTACACCCTCAAAGAGCTCCCCAGGAAAGTGCCCTTTATCAATTTGCTTGTGGAAACCCAATATTCACCCAATGTGGAGGAATATTGCACGCTTGGAGTCTCTAGGAACTTGGGAAGAACTTTCCTGGGAAACCTCTTTGGCCTCCAACCTCCACCAGATTGTAGAGGAGAATTCTCCCTCCAATTGTGGGAAGGCATTTTATGACCTGATGAATTAACAAATCAAAAATTGCTAAAGAGCCTGCATTCATTGGGGGACCTCATTTATAATTAATACAAACTGATGAATATTTATAAATTAGCCAATATTGTTAGAAAATTCATCCCCAACTCTACATAGAAACATTACACAGCTATGCTGGATACCAATGAACACGAATTTCAGAGGTATAACCAGCACCTTTGGCAACTGAGGCAATCAGCTTTCTCTTCTGCCCCAAGGCAGGACCAGAACAGACTTCTAGAGACTACATATTTTGTTTTGCTGTGTTTCCTGTCATTGATGATGATTAGAGATGGGCACGAAACAAAACAATGGTGTTTCGCTTTTTCGTTTGTCATTGAGAGGTCTGTTTTGTTTCATTTCCGTTTGTCGTGAATTTTTGGAAAAAATTCGTTACCGTTTTTCATTTTTTTGTTTGTCGTTTCTACCCGCTTTTTGCGCAATTTTTAAAGTATTTCCGTGTGCAGGTATCCCCCAACGCCCCAGACCAAACACTAAAAAAAATGGATGCTGCAAGAGAGTATAGACTAGGTATGCAGGGAGGCTGCAAAGGCAGTGGCGGGCGTTGCCCAGGGTGCAAGGCAGCCGCAGAGTGACTGCACTGCGGGGCAAGGGAGGGTACTCACCGAGAGGTACGCAGCACGCACGCACACAGGGAGGCTGCAGGACTGAAGCTAGAGTCGCAGAGACAGCAATCCCACCCTAACTCCCACCAGAGACTGCAAGGAGGATGGGGGCTGCCAGACCTTTTTATGCCCTCTGTGGCTGCCAGACCTGCCCGCCCAGTCTGCAACCTGGGCATGCTATTGGTTGAACATGATCCCATCCCATGACTTGCCTCCATTTTGTGGCTGGTGCGACATCCATTTCAAAGGGAAAAGAGAAATACATTGCAATGGGAGAAGACAAAAACAAAAGTTTTAAGGACCCCAACCCCCCTGGTAGGTATTATCAGACAATATAAATAACTATTGCTGCGTTTTCACGGATGTCCAGGGCATTTTTTAACATTTAAAACTGCTCATTTCATTGTGCGTCGCCATTAACAGAAATGAAACGTAATGAACACAATTTTCGTGGTTCTGTTCGTTTTGTTGCATTTTCATCACAATTTTTGTTTGTCATTTTGTTACATAACGGAAATGACAAGCGGTAACGGAAACGAAAAAATGTTCGTTCCGTGCCCATCTCTAATGGTGATATTGCATGGCATCTAAAGCTGTCCTCCCTCATGTAGATCAGTTCTATCAAGACTGTATTCCCAGAGGTCTGACTGAAAACCACAGTTTATGGACAAACCTTTCATAATATCCAAATGGCTTTAGGAGAATACCTGGATTTTGAGCTTAAGCCTATTTCTCACAACCAGTTCTTTCTCTCTCTTTCCCAATCTCATTTTGTGCATGTAGTGGCTAGGGGAGTGAAGCAAAGCAAAGAGGTGGAGTGGGGAAAGAGAGAGGGATTGGGTGGAGGTGGGTAGACAGAAGGCTGCACCATGTTGAAGACAATGGAGGGACAGTGGACAGGCTGCAAATTACGCCAGGAACAAGAGGTGCACTTGGGGCCACTGCTCCACTGCCAGGGATGATTCTAAGGAAGAGATAATGAGAAGAATGGGCACCCCATTGTGTCCCCTAAAAACCTGGCACCAGGTGTGGTCAAACCCCTCTCCTCCCCACACTAAGCCAATGGATCTCTGTACTTCTACAGCATACAAAAGGGAATGTTAATTAGAAAATCAAAACTCTGCAACAGAGCAGTATGTCTGGTCCTTTTTCTCTACCCTGAGCCTGGCATACAAATGACTGCAGAAGTAAAACTACAATAAGGGTTCAGGAGAACATGGATACCATTTTCTTCATAAGAAGGATAATTCAGTGCATGTTAGAGATAGAGATGGGCACGACTAGGGAAAATGACGTTTTCGAGTTGTCGTGTGTCAGAGGCAGTCCATTTCGGCTCGTTTCCATTTTTCGCAAAATTTCGCAAAATTAGTCAGTTCGTTTTTTTGTTTTTTCGTTGTCATTAGTACTGGTTTGGGGGGGTAGCAGGCTCCTGGAGGGAGCTGCAAGAGTCAGCCAGAGCCACAAGTGACGGACTGGCAGACTCTTTGCACCCGCTGTGTCTCACATACTTGCATGTACTGCAATGCAAGTAGATCTGGCTTAGGGTTAAGACGGGTTAGCGCAAGGGCTAGGGTTAGGCTAGTTACGGGTGAGGTTAGGGTGAGTATTGGGATGCACCTCTGGGGGCCTCTCTGACCCACTTAGAAGGACAGTGTACTGGCGTATGGGTTAGGCTTAGGCTTAGGGTTCAGGTTTGGGCTACGATTAGTGGGCTGTTTATGCCCGATTGGCACATCCCAGAAGTCTCTGTGGTCAACCTGGCCAAGTGGCCATGCGATTGGTGGAAAATTTGCATGGTCCACTCCCATGGGCGAGCCCATCATTGCAAATGTGCAGGTGTAAAAAAATAAAATAAAATAAAATAAAATAAAATAAAATCAACTGAGACTCTTTTTTTGCTAGAAAAACCCACTGCTGCTACTGTAAAAATTCAAGCATTTAAAATAGCTAATTTTCGCATGTTTCTGTGGTGCTTTGGTGGGGTTTTGGACAACAATTTCAAAAAAAATATTGTGGTCGCCATTTTGGATCCCCCGCACTGCATGGCAAATGGATGCGCCCTCCCAGCCTGGTACAGTCAGCAAAACCTGGCCATGCGATTGGTGGAATGGCTCCAAAACGTTGCATGGTCCACTCCCATGGGCGAGCCCATCATTGCGAATGCGCCAGTGTAAAAAAATAAAATAAAATAAAATAAAATAAAATCAACGGAGACTTTTTTGCAAGAAATACCCACTGCTGCTACTGTAAAAATTCAAGCATTTAAAATAGCTAATTTTCGCATGTTTCTGTGGTGCTTTGGTGGGGTTTTGGGCAACGATTTCAAAAAAAATATTGCGGTCGCCATTTTGGATCCCCCGCACTGCATGGCAAATGGATGCGCCCTCCCAGCCTGGTACCAGCAGCGCAGCAGTAGCAATAGCCAAGAGAGAGGGCGGGGAACCCCCAAATAAAACACCCTTCTGGCCTGGTAGGTGCCCTCAGACAGTTTTCGCCTACTTTTAGGGCCGGGAATCAGGTTTTTTTTTAACTTTTAAAAACTTTTTTTCTGTGCCGCTTGGCATTGCGCGATCGCCGCGATGCAAGTAACGAGCACGACAAATCAGACCAAATTGTTCATTCGTCAGTTCGAGCTCGAATTCTGGCGGAGTAATTCCCGTTTCCGTTTCCGTAGAGTAACGGATACGAGTAACGGAAACGGAAACGGGAATACCACTAAGTCGTGCCCATCTCTAGTTAGAGAACACTTGATTGCTAATTTCAGGGCACATTCACAACCACCTATGTTCTGATTTTGTTGATTCACTTATTGTCTTTCTTTCTTCCACACCTGCCAGGTTTCCCCAGGGAACATTTTCTTAAAATTCCAAATCAATATTCTCAGTTGCTGTTAACACACCTAGGAAAAAACTGCTGTCCCCACTGTAATGTAAATTGAGAGTGAGGAAACCTGTCTCAAAGGCCAAATGTAAACATCTTTAATATTGAGCTGAAGGCCTAGACTGTCGCAGATCTGAGTCATGAAGGAATTTAAGCAAAGGCCAAAAATGCACTCCACCCAAGAAGCAAGTGAACTCTGATTGGCCTAAAAGGACATATGACTGTTTTTTCCATGTTGTTAAAAGAGACAGAGAGAGACAGAGAGAGAAAAGGATTTTTTACCGGAATGCTTTTCTGCATATGGACTAATGGACTATGATTAATCATGTAGTTGGTACAAGGGATTTTAAGACTCCTCTGCCTCTGAAGCTTTCTTTAGACATTTTAAATGTTATGCAGGGAAATCATGTATTTATTTTCCAGTAAGCTAATATTTCTGTAAAATTTCATCTTTTCAATACAAGCCTTTACTTATTATTCAAATGAAGGTGCCTATGGTGAGTACTTGGTGAATAATTGTTTTAACAATCAAATACAGCTGGGCCCGGTGATCATTGAAGGACCCAATTGGAAGCAATTAAGGGTAATTAACTCCTCCAGATAGTAGTTCTGGGTAGAGCAGCAAAAAAACCCTTTAACCGTTCTGTTACACCCACTCCCTCCATCTTTGATTTCTTCACATAAAAAGTAAAGTATCTGAAGTAGAGAAATTTCTGCTTATGTGTAGGTTCCACATATGAAGAAGAATTTTCAAAAATCTGAATTTGGGTTTCTTGTCAGGCATGTCATTCTCCATGTGGAGAATATGACACATTCTCCATGTGGAGAAAGTGACACGCAAAGGATAGGGAAGGAATTAGTCACTCCTTGTTAAGGTGGTAAGGATGTAGAAAACATGGATTGAAAAGGTGTAGATTTATTTCTCAGAGTCACTTCTGTGTCATCTCTTCTCAGTGAGAGTTTGTGAGAAGGTCATAGCTCAAGTGAAGTGCAGATGAGGTGTCTTCTTCTAATGCTTTGGGATGGTGGAATGAGGAGAGGAAAGGGGGATTTATTAAAATATAAATCTATTATTTTTTTCCTTGCACTTGCTAGTTGTCTTAAGAGCAAAGGCAAGCAAGATGGGAAAAGAGTACAGCTGGAAAAGAGTACAGAAGGGGAAAAGTGTTCAAAATTATGCAGACTGAAGAGAGGCAGAGAGATTTCACAGAAAACACTCTGCTGAATAACTTCTAAATCCTTTCAGCTGTGCCAAATGCAGCAACAGAAAAATGTTCTAAGCTAATATTTCCACAGAATCGTGTGAAGACAAATAAAGCAGAATCTTGCCCCCTCACCCCCTGGCAGGAATAAAATAGTTTTACAAAACGTGGCCCAGAGATACTGAATAGCTCACCCACCCATAGCCTGAAGGTTCACGTCCTTTCACTGTCAGGAGCCTACAATTCTTCCCACTAATAGAATTGATCCCAGGAGGCCAGTGAAAAGTTTTCCTCACAAAACTCAAAGACGACATTGGCAGAAACCCCCCTCTGAGCTGCCATATCGACTGATATTGCCAACTTCAATAGCTGCTAGCGCGGTAATAAGGTCAGAGACCTCTGGAGCAAAGCCAAAATCTTAGGTTGGAAGCCATCCAGCTACAGAGGTTCTGCAAAGAGCGAAAGGAGGCCTTTCTTCTGAGATATGATAAGAATTGCAAGATTGCCTCATTCTTGAACTATTGCTCTCCATCTTTGCCATCATAGGCTTTTTAGAAAGTAAGGTGTGGAATCCATGTGTGTGTGTGTGTGTGTGTGTGTGTGTGGAGAGAATAATAATTGTTGCTTTTCCCATGTTCACTTCACGTACATGCAAAATCTTGGAGTGTTTCATTAAAACATTCCAGTCATTTTTAGCTCAGGTGCAGATTAAAAGCAATTAAAGCAGTGCAGAAATTATCACAAGTGAGAAAGTGTTTGTCATTAGCTTTTTTTTAAAAAGGAAGATTATTCATTATCCCTTCATTTAACAAGGAGAGGTGGAATAGTAGCAAGGCACATAAATTGAATATTTAGTTAAATCTGTAAGGACAAGGACAAAATGTTGCACTTCAAAATGCATTGTGGAGTGCATAAGCTACAATGCCTCTTACGAGGACATTACACTCCATTTTACAATCTCCCCCACTTTTCCATTCCCCTCCTCAAAGTACTCCTGGAGCATGATCTGTCCTCATTTAGCTTTCTAGGATCTTTCCTCCATATAGGATTTTCTTCCTTTTAAAACAATGTGTGGGGATTCCTAACCTTACTGTAAACTTCCTCTTTTTCTGCAGATATGATCTAATCTTATAGCAGCCTCCTTTAGAAGTGGGCTTCGCATCTTAGGTGCTTGTCCCAATATAACACACTATACTCAAAATGTATGGTCTATACCACATCCCTGAAATTGATAGTGCTGTGGAACTTCTCACCCCCCCTCCCAGCATCCCCCCCCCACAGGAAGCCATGCTGCCCCCATCTTTGCTGTCCTTCTGCAAGGAGGGAAATATCTTTCTTTTCAGGGAGACCTTTCCTTAGTGACCATCTGTCTAGGAGACAATAATCAGGATGGTTCATATTTCGTTGCTTCTCAATCTGTATTTTGCAATGCTTTTCCCTAACATTTTAATACAGTTATTAATTCTTTAATATTCTAATAATGTACTGTTTTTAGCTTTCAATATTGTGGTTTTAATTATGCAATTTGCCTTTCCCAACTATTATGCACAAATAATATCATGAACTCTGATAAGGAGTGGGTCACAATGTCTCTTAAAGGACACACGGCAGGCCAATCTATATGAATACCTCCACTGCCAGGCCCCCTAGATAACTCTCCAAACCAAAGCAAAAATGCATCCTTGAAATGGGTTTTCCATTGAACAAATCTTGAAGAAGTGAAGAAAATCCATAGTGTGGGCAACTTTGGGCAAAATCATTCTGGCCTTTTTGGTTTTTGTCAGAAATGCTAAGGCTAATATTTTTGAGGTCACCATTTTAGTTGACTACTTTGGAAGAATGGACAATTTTTTTGTCTGTGTTCAACCTTTTTATTTCCTAAAATCAGCTTCACTCTGCCTTCAGATACCAGACATAAACTCACCAAATGTTTTACCTCCACTCCTCAGGATCCAGTATTTTAATCTAAAAGTTTGCAGGCTCAACAGCAGTCATCAAAGCATTTATCAGTATTTTGTCAAAAAGTTAAAGGAAGGATATTTGTAACAGTGCTGTAGCATGGGAGGAGGGGTTTGCCCTGACCACAAAATGTTTAAGGGGTGCAAAGGAGTCCAACCCTCTGTGGGGCCACTTATTATTATTAGAATATGCAGATCAATAGTGTCCCAGAATGCCATGGAGTAGAGATGGGCACGACTCAAAAAAATGGTGTTTCGTTTGTCGTTTGCCGTTTAGGGGGTCCGTTTTGGTTCGTTTTCATTTTTTGTGATTTTTTTGCAAAAAAATTTCATTTTTGTTTCGTTATGTAATGAAATGAAAAAACAAAAACAAAAAATTGCTGTTTCATTAGCATTCATTACAGTTCAATGTATTTGCTGCAATGAAAACGAAACGCACGACAAAATTTCTGTTGTTTCAGTTTGGTTCATTTCATTTTGAAGACAAAATTCATTTTTCGTTTCGTTACATAACAAAACAAAAAACGAAAATGAAAACAAAAAATTGCTCGCTTCGTGCCCATCTCTACCATGGAGTTATCTGTTAATCACCCTGTTCTGGCTTGCTATTGGTCTTTGATACTTTGCTCTTTTCTGCCCCTTCTGTCTAGCTAGTGAGTTGGGTTTTTTTTTACATTTAAGAAATGACTGTTTTCCTCTTCTGATATCGTAAATCAAGACTCACTCTTGCATTCATGCCATCCTGCTCTATGGGATGGTTTACTGTGTTTAGGTAGATTCTTCAAGATAAATTAGATTAACATGGAATATATAAGACAAATGATTATTTTCTTTTTCACTCTTATGTTATGGTTTTGACTTATTACTGCCGAAATAACAAAATCTGTAATAATAAAACCTTTTCTGAAGTTATCTGGCTCTATACTTAACTCCTTCTGTGTTAAGGAGAGTAATTGGGTCAGGCAGACTAAGGGCGTTTCCTCACGTCCACTTTGTTGCTATAGAAAGTGTGCTGAGTTGCAGTACTTAATGGTTCCCCCATGGCCGTCACACATTAAGCCAAATAAAGTGCAACCATACCCCATGAAGTGCAACTCACTGCATCTTCCTTATAATTCCTGGTACATGCGCCCATGGGGTAACTTATATTCTGCAACATAACTGTTTTTTTCCCTGTCTTTTGCCACAGGAAAACAAAAACCAATGCACTTTGATGCGTCGCCCGTCCGTGAGGCTGCAGATGTTTCATAACAATAAAGTGCATCCTTGAAGATGCACAAACAAAAACAAAACCATGTGACCACAATGAGATATATGACACATTTCATTTTGTTGTGGTACAAAGTGGACGTAAGGTAATGCCCTAAGATCTCCAACAGTTTTCTGCCTCAGTGACATCTTCTGAGGCAGGAGGCTGGGTTTTCCTCCTAGGAGCCAATGGCCTTCTGTCTCTCTGCCAAGCTGATAGGTGGGCCTGCAGAGAGGCAGGGGCCACTCAGGAAGGGAAGTCTCAAGAGCAGGGAGGTGGTCAGGGAGGGGGCTGGGAGATGAGCCCACTGTCTGTTCAGTCTGTAAAGCAGGGCAAGCAGGGGGAGGAGGTAGTGGGATTGTAGAGGCAGAGGTCACAGAGGAGCCAAGGGTGGAGGGGCTAGGCCTTTTCAGCTTCCCTTCCAGACCTGTTATCTGTACACACCTAGAAGGCATTACAGTGGCTGGAGCCTTGCCCCGGGTACTTGCACCTCACACTATGCCATTGATTTGTAACTAAGGAATGGTCAAAAGGCCATACCCAGTGCATTACACAGATCTTAGTCTAAAATGAAAGGATCCTTCTAATAGATATCATTACTTAGGTTACTTCTAATAGGATCTTTCTAATAGATATCATTACTTGGATTAGATATTTAGATATGGACAATGTATGGGACTAGATATGGAGGCTGGAACATTTTCTCCAGTGGTTCTGCTCAATCTTAATCAATATGTGGTAATATACCAGGATAAGACATTTCAATCCTCCAGAGGCCCATTGTATTGCAAAATCCATTAAGAGCTAGAGATACAATATATTCAGTGTATAATGTTGTTCTCTAATTTTAACAGTTTCAAAATTGTTTTTAATCTTGGCTGTCCTATTGATTAATATGTCTGTGAAGATTCTCAGTCATCCAGGTGAGTTTATCTGGAAAATGAGTTATGGCAACTGGACTTATTTTCTTGAGAAACTGAAATATTTTGTTGCTCATCCAAGCAAGTTTGTCAGTCTGAGGGAGGTTAGTGGTGAGTCCTCCATTTTATAGTTCACCTTGATTTCACATCACCCTGGTCTGAATAGGCTCATAGGTTGGACAATGTCCTGAATAGGCAATGGCCCACCAGCAAGGCCATAGCTAATGACCTATACTTAATGGGTGTTCGGAAAGGTTGCATAGGTGGGACTTTCATGCACCCTACACCATTATCCACCTAACAAGCCTATTCAGATCATGGTCCACCTATGAACTTATTCAGGTCATTGTCAACTTAATGAGCCTATTCAGGCCACTGTTTAACTTATGAGCCTATTCAGACCAGGTGATGTGAAATCAAGGTGAACTATAAAATGGAGAACTCGCCACTAACCTTCCTCAGACTGAAAAAACTGCTTGGATGAGCAGCAAAACATTTCAGTCTCTCAAGAAAAGAAGTCCAGTTGCCATGACTCAACTTCCAGACATATTGATTAATGTTTAATTGTTTTTAAATATAATTTTAATTGTATTTTAAACTTTTAAAAAATCTTATAGTTTTAGTTTGGAGCTGTCTTGCCCCCCCATGAGGTAAAAAAGAAGCATATGCAGTAAATAATAGAAGAAGAAACAAATGTTTCAGCCACTTGGCATGTATATTTAGTTTGATTTTCTATTTTGTTGAGACAAATATGTCCCCAACATATCTACCAGCGGTGTTTTTGGTTTGGTTGGTTGCTTTTTTGTTTTCCCCAGTGTTTCTGTTACTTTTTGTCCCCATCCAACATAATCTTTCATTGGAACAAAGTTCCCCATGTTAAGTGAATAATTATGCTGATTCAGGTACTCAGTAGGTTGGCCCTTCTCATTGGGTTCAGGAGATACAAGTAGTTTGCCTTTAACCCAAATATAAACCTAAATGTACCTACAATCGTAACCATATGGTGAACCCTCAATACACTGGAGTTCCAAGGGATAAGAAATGATCTCAAAATTGGTTATAGGCAAATGTGGTGCATGACAGCTAAACACTTCCTGATGTTTAACACCAGAAGCAAAAGAAGCAGAGATGGTGTGTGTCTTTCACTTAAGTTATTTCAGTTTGCTATTTTATTTAAATTCTAGAAAAAATAACGTCTTTATGAAATATTAGGCTGTTTTCCAGAGAATCTTTAAGGAAGATTATTTGCTTCCTAGTCATCCAACCAACCAAAGCAGCTGACTTCCTCTGATTTCAATTGCTCCAAAGAAGACCCAAGAGATTTTGCTGTCTGATGGTGTCATCCATTTGCCCAAGACAAGATGAATAGTATATAAAGCTAATGAAATTACATAAGATTATAAGAACATAGGAAGAGCCATGCTGGATCAGTCCAAAGGTCCATCTAGTCTAGCTTCCTGTATCTCACAGTGGCCCCACCAGATGCTTCTGGGAGTGCACGAGACTAGATATCTGTCTCTTTTTGAACATAAGGCATAAGAAACCCACAAACACCTTTCCCCACCTCAGAAATAACAATGCAATAAGAATGAAATAATAACCATTTGTTACCTTTCTATGATAACCCTAAATCTATTCCTTGATGTAGCTGCCTTACTCTGTCAATGTAAGAGTGCAACCACCACCCTTTGCTTGTAATTGTGAAACCTTTCTAATTTAAACATTAGAATGTTATCATTCTGACACTAGTTTCATTCATTTTTATTCCCTTCAAGGACTGATCTGGCTCCAAAATGTTGCAGAAACAGAATCACTTAAAGGAGCTCCATTGTCCATCTGATGAAGCCAAGCAGCATGGCCATTCATTCACCTGTGAATTCTAGGATGATATTCCAATGCCTTTGGGATTAAAAAGAAAAAAAAAAAAAAAAAAGAAATGCAATAATTTAACAGGCATATCAAGAATTTTACATTATTATGTTACAGAATAAATATAGGGAATGTATAAGAAATGCCTGCATGTTTACATCACTTGCTGCTGAAGAGGTTGACTGCTATCTGTGAACTTATGCCAATGAAATCTGTTCATTTTTAATTTGCCAAAAGACTCTTGGTTAGTTTTGCTATAACAGACTACAGATAACACAGGCATTCCTGTCCTCATCATTATCATGTGTCAGCAAGTCAATTCTGACTTAAGTTGACCCTTTCCAGAATTTTCTAGGTTGAGAACCATCGGAAATAGATGGCCCTCTTCTCTGCCAAATGGGGATCCAATAGCTAACAGGTACATGTTTCTATTCTGCCTATTCTGATTTTGTAACACAGCTAATATTTAAATATTTTTGTAGGACGAAGGATACACATCTATATATTTTTTAAAAACCTTCCTTCTCCCTGATCTACCTTCCCTAGTTAGGAGCGCCGCATACTTATGCCACACTGTTCCTTTCAGAATTAGGAACCATTACTGTTTCAGTCTAGAAGTAGGAAAATAAAGGAACATTATTTACAATCAAGATAGACTATCTCAACATACTGAGACAGCTTGTTAAGGCTTCTCCAATCATGGCATGATTTCCCACCTCCTGCATCAGAATGAGGCAATAAATACTTTTTGTCACAGTTGTCTCTACCATCTTTTCTCTTTCAGAATCTAAGCATGAACACGAAGTGTCCACACAAGCAAGCAAAAGAAGACAAAAAGTCGATGCAACAGAAAGGTAACAATTGTGATTCTCTTTTAACTTTTCTCCAAGATCAAAAAAGGCAATGTAGCCTTCCTTCTGCAAGGAAGAGTGCTTTCTCATTGAACTCACAAGAACAAATCAGACCCATACAGAATCCACCAGCCAGAATATCCTGTTCATACTTGCTGTCATATTCGGAGAGATCTAGTGAAAAAGAAAAACTTTCCCAAGCTCAATCCTATATTGCTAGTTGTGCTGGTCAAAAGGCAAAACCAGGGAGAAGAAATATGGGAGAGAAACAAAATACTGGAAACTAGAGATGGACACCAAATGAAAAATGAAACACTGTTTCATCATTTCATTACAAAATAAAATGATAGAAACTGTTTCATAACAAAATGAAAGAAACCATCTTTTTTGGTTCAAGAAACAAAATGGGGGCTTCCTCAAGCTCTTCCCTGTAAGCCCCAAAATTTGGAGATATTTTGGGTTCAGGGGATGGGGTTATTCAACTGCAAAGATGCCCCCCCAGCTATTTGCAAAAGTGCTGTGCAGCACATGACGTGCTGGCAATAGGTCAATTTATTACTTCCCCTTGCTAGTTTAACTATTGTCGGCGTGTGCTGCACAGCAATTTTGCAATTAGCTTGGAGGACCCTCTTTGCAGTTGAATAACTCAGCCCCCTGAACCCCACACTTCTCTAAATCTGGGAGGCTTACATGGAATAGCTTGAGAAAGCTCCTCTGCGATTTCAATGCCACTAGATACGTGGGATCACTATTTTCAAGTACATATTTTATCATAAAATATGTACTCAAAAATAGTGATCCCACATGCATCTAGCTGCATGAAAATTGCAGGGGAACTTTCTCAAGCAATTTTATGTAGGCCCCCAAATTAGGAGAGGTTTGGGATTCAGGGATTGAGCTATTCAACTGCAATTTGAATAGCCCCCGGCAATTAAGATCTAGCCAGGGGGCCCTCCTGAAAGAGCTATCCCTCAAGGAGGTGAAAGGGATGGCTTGTAGGAACAGGGCCTTTTCAGCAGCTGCCCCCAGACTATGAAATGCCCTCCCAAGTGAGACCCGCCTGGCGCTGATGTTGATAACATTTTGGCGCCAGGTAAAGACCTTCCTGTTCCAGAAGTTTTTAAACTGATGATTGTGGGTCCTGATGGCAATTTGAGAGTTGTGTTTTTAATGTATTGTATTTATTGTATTTACATGTTTTTATTGTTCTAATTTTATTGTAATTTTGATGTTTTAATTGTCTATTTTGATTGTGAGCCACCCAGAGACCTTTGGGTAGTGGGTGGCATGCAAGCTAAATAAATAAATAAATAAATAAATAAATAAATAAATAAATAAATAAAAAGGATCTCCCCAGCAGTAATTGGAAAGGTCCTGCCAAGGTTTGTTAACCAAGGGTAACTGAGGTAAACAAAGCTTGGAAGCAATTTTGCAACTAGCTGAGAGATGCTCTTTGGAGTTGAATAACTCGATACCCTGACCCCAAACTTCTCTAAATTTTGATGGCTTAAAGGGAAGTGTCCAAGGAAGCTACCCACAAAATTGGGTGCCTCTAGGACCCAGGGGAGCCACATAGCATTACAAATTGTTTCATTTTATTTTGTTTCCAACATTCTTGTAAAATTTCTTTAGTAACAAAATAAAACAAAACGAAAATGAAAATAAAACAAAATGAAACACTATATTTCTGTTTCATGCCCATCTCTACTGGAAACATATTAATTCCCAAATCATTTGTGGTGTTTACCTGTTGTGATGAATAATGCATGAGAGGTGTCAGTACTGATTGGTGGGTTTGTAGAGTCTGGGGAGTGTTCTAAGAGGATTTAAGGCCCTGCTCAGCACTGTTTTAGTCAGATAGGGAATCTGACAGAATCTGAGAGAATCAGATAGTGACTGGCACCGTCTAAGAGAAAGACAGATAGGGCTAGATAAGGGATTTACACTTACTGAAGAAAAGTCGAGATTGAGAGAAGAGATAAGATTTGTAGAGTATCTGTGAAGAAAGCCAAGTGTTTAGAGTTTGTAAACTTAGGAACTGGGTGTGCATATATTCAACTTTATTAGTAATCAAACTTAAGTGAGTTTGAGCTATATTCTTTTTGTTTATACTGAAATATGTTACCATTAATGATTTTGATTCTACCTTGTAATTAATAAACTGATTTTATTTTTATTCAACTTAAAACAGTCTGAAGGCTTTAATTTACTAGTGAAGCTAGAAGGTGGCAGTGAAAGAGAAAAATCAGAAGTGGTGTGTGGCAATAGCCTGTGAGAGGGCCGGGGGGCAAGCACTCAAGAGGAATCCTCCTGTCAATCAGAGTTTTACGCCTGCCTACTCTACGTGCCTATACATCCCCTGAGAAGCACAGTCATACAAATGGTTACATGAAGCAAATCTTCCCAAACCAGCAAACCTATATACTTGGACTTACATAGCATTGTAGATTTCAGGCCTGTCCAGACTAGCAATTTTGGTGGCGACCGGATTGGGCTATGAAAGGTTAGTTGAGCTTGAGATGGGAACAATGCACCATTTGGCATGTTTCTCCCATCTGAACAGTAAACAAGCTTTTGTAAATAGTAAACAACACTTTCTCTCATCTGAAGAGTAAATGACCCCTAACTGTGCTTCCTCTGATCATCTGCAGAGAGTTGGGGGAACCAATTTTTTTTACATCTGCTAGATCATCACTGATGCAATAAATCACTTTATTTAAAGTCTTTTTATAATAATAATAATAATAATAATAATAATAATAATAATAATAATAATAATAATAATAATAATAATAATAATAATAATAATAATAAAACATCCCTGCCTGTGTATTGCTGATAAAAAACTGCTTTCAGCCATGGTGTCAACTGGCAATATATAGACAGGCAAAGTCTTTAAAAATGTTCAAAAGCAATAACCAGGCAGACATCTTAAAAGAATCTCACTTCCCCCGACCCTCACCAGACAATTGAGGAAAGATTTAATTTTCAATATCCTGAAGCCAGAAACTGAGCCCAGAAAGAGCTGCAAGGCTTTGGCTGAGTCTATTCCAAGGGACCACACTCAAAGCAAACCAAAGTGTTCCGCTTATATACCTCCCGTAGTGCTTCAGGCACTCTCTGGGCAGCTTACAATTCCCACACCCAGTGAAGCGGATACTCATTTTACCCACCTCAAAAGGATGGATGGGTGAGTCAACCAGGAGCCTGCTATTTGAGATTGAACCCTGGGTCATAAGCACAGTGGCTGCAGTACTGCACTGTGTCACAATGCTCCTCAATCACTGGTCATGGATTAAACTGGAGCCCTCCAACCAAAATAATAGAATCCTCTGACAGGAATTGAAAAAAAGACAAGATGGAGGCAAATTGCTCCATTTTAGAGATGTCCATGTCTGGAAACCAGAAAAAAGGGCAGAAGAACCAGACCTATCGATCTGCATATTTATTTAGTTATTACAATTTGCCTGGAAATCAATTATTAAAATATTATTATACTTAAATTATTATTTGATAATAATAAAATACATAGTTATGCATGTATGTTAATGAATTATTATGTTATTATTATAACCGAATTATTATTTGCATGCAAATTGGGCCTCCTCCTAGTGAGTTCACTAGTGAGCAATTTGCAGCCCATTTTAGATCTAAAATTGAGGCCATCCGCTCCAATCTGCCCTCTGGTTGCGCTAGTTCATCCTCTGACATCCCTGGGGCCTCACCCCCCCCCGGTCTTCTTGCCTGGTTGAGTTTGAGCCTGTGTTCCCAGTGGAGGCCTCCAGGGTTATGGCTTACTGCCGGCCGGCAGCTTCCCCTTTTGACCCTTGCCCAGCCTGGCTTATCAAATATGCCGGAGGGAACATGGCAGAGTGGGTTTCCACGATTGCCATGGCCTCCTTCAGGGAAGGAATTTTTCCTTCCCATTTGAAGGAGACCGTGGTGAAACCCACTTTGAAAAAGCCTAGCTTGACGTTGGATGAGTTGTCCAGCTATTGCCCGATTGCCATTGTTCCCTTCCTGGGCAAGGTAGTTGAGAGGGTGGCCGCCATCCAGCTTCAGTCGTACCTGGAGGATAAGCGTATCCTGGATCCCCTCCAGTCCGGATTCAGGACACTTCGGGGGACCTAGACTGCCCTGGTCACTCTGCAGGATGACCTCCTCAGGGAGGCCGACAGGGGGTGTTCCTCCCTGTTAGTCCTCCTTGATCTGTCAGCGGCCTTTGATACCGTCAACCATGGTAACCTGCTGGACTGGCCTGCTGAGGCTGGAATTGGGGGTTCTGCTCTTTGCTGGCGGCCTGTCTCAGCGGGTTCAGCTGGGGGATGATCTGTTGGCTCCTTGGATACTCCCTTGTGAGGTGCCCCAGTGGTTGGCAATCTCACCCATGCTGTTCAATGTTTATATGAGGCCGCTGGCGGAGGTCATCAGGAGATTTGGAGTTCGCTGCCATCAGTACACTGATGACACGCAACTCTATCTTTCCTTTTCTTCTTCTGCAGAGGAGGCAGTATGCTCCCTCAACCTGTGCCTGGAGGCGGTCTTGGAATGGACCAGGACCAACTGGCTCAAGCTGAACCTGGAGAAGACCGAGGTTCTGTTCTTCGGGGCAATGCCCTCTATGTGGGGTTGCCCTTGTCTGGAGGCTTCAGTGGGTGCAGAATGCAGCGGCCAGACTGGTGGTGGGTACTTGTAGATTTGATCGCATCACCCAGTTCTGGCTCGCCTGCATTGGCTGCCCATAGTCCTCCGGATAAAGTTCAAGGTCCTGGTTTTGATTTTCAAAACCCTCCACGGCTTGGGACCAGAGTACCTGTCGGAGCATATCTCCCAGAGGTCAACTGGGGTCAGGCCCACTAGAATGGTGCAGGTGTGCTCACTTAGGGTGGCCACACTCAGGGAGGCACGGAAATCGCTCACGCGTAATCACGCCTTCTCTGTGGTGGGCCCCACGTTGTGGAATCATCTTCCTAGTGAGCTGCGCCTAGCACACTCCCTGTTGTTGTTGTTCAGTCGTTCAGTCATGTCCGACTCTTCGTGATCCCATGGACCAGAGCTCGCCAGGCCTTCCTATCCTCCACTGCCTCCCGGAGTTTTGTCAAATTCATATTGGTTGCATCGATGACACCGTCCAACCATCTCATTCTCTGTCGTCCTCTTTTCCTTTTGCCTTCGATTTTTCCCAGCATCAGGGACTTTTCCAGGGAGTCCTCTCTTCTCATGAGGTGGCCAAAGTACTGGAGCCTCAGCTTCAAAATCTGTCCTTCCAGTGAACATTCGGGGTTGATTTCTTTCAGAATGGATAGGTTTGATCTCCTTGCAGTCCAGGGGACTCTCAAGACTCTCCTCCAGCACCACAGCTCAAAAGCATCGATTCTGCGGCAATCAGCCTTCTTTATAGTCCAGCTCTCATTTCCATACATCACTACTGGAAAAACCATAGCTTTAACCATCCTGACCTTAGTTGGCAAAGTGATGTCTCTGCTCTTTAGGATGCTATCTAGGTTTGCCACTGCTTTCCTCCCAAGAAGCAGGCGTCTTTTTATTTCGTTGCTGCAGTCGCCATCTGCAGTGATCAAGGAGCCCAAGAAAATAAACTCTGTCATTGCCTCCATTTCTTCCCCTTCTATTTGCCAGGAGGTGGTGGGACCGGTAACCATGATCTTAGTTTTTTTGATGTTGAGCTTCAGCCCATTTTTTTCACTCTCCTCTTTCACCCTCATTAACAGCTTCTTTAATTCTTCCTCACTCTCTGCTATTAGAGTAGTATCATCTGCATATCTGAGGTTGTTGATATTTCTTCCGGCAATCTTAATTCCGGCTTGTGATTCATCCAGACCTGCCTTTCTCATGATGTACTCTGCATATAAATTAAATAGGCAAGGTGACAGTATACAGCCTTGTCGTACTCCTTTCCCAATTCTAAACCAGTCAGTTGTTTCATATCCAGTTCTGACGGTTGCTGCTTGTCCCACATATAGATTTCTTAGGAGACAGATAAGGTGGTCAGGCACTCCCATTCCTTTAAGGACTTGCCATAGTTTGTTGTGGTCTACACAGTCGAAGGCTTTGGCATAGTCAATGAAGCAGAAGTAGATGTTTTTCTGGAACTCTCTGGCTTTCTCCATAATCCAGCGCATGTTGGCGATTTGATCTCTAGTTCCTCTGCCCCTTCGAAATCCAGCTTGTAGTTCTGGAAGTTCTCTTTCCACATACTGCTGAAGCCTGCCTTGTAGAATTTTGAGCATAACCTTGCTAGCATGTGAAATGAGTGCAATTGTGCGATAGTTGGAGCATTCGTTGGCGTTTCCTTTCTTTGGGATTGGGATGTAGACCGATCTTTTCCAGTCCTCTGGCCACTGCTGGGTTTTCCAAATTTGCTGGCATATCTTATGCAGCACCTTCTACAGCATCCTCTTCTAAGATTTTAAAGAGTTCAATTGGAATGCCATCACCTGCACTGGCCTTGTTGTTTGCAATGCTTTCTAAGGCCCACTTCACTTCACTTTCCAGGATGTCTGGCTCCAGGTCAGCAATTACACTATCTTGGTTATCAGGGACATCCAGATCTTTCTGATATAATTCTTCTGTCTATTCTTGCCATCTCTTCTTGATCTCTTCATCTTCAGTTAGGTCCCTACAATTTTTGTCCTTTATCATATCCATCTTTGCACGAAATACCCCTTTAATATCTCCAATTTTCTTGAACAGATATCTGGTTTTTCCTTTTCTGTTGTTTTCCTCTATTTCTTTGCACTGTTCATTCAAGAAGGCCGCCCTGTCTCTCCTTGCTATTCTTTGGAAGTCTGCATTCAATTTTCTGTATCTTTCCCTTTCTCCCTTGCATTTTGCGTCCCTTCTCTCCTCTGCTATTTGCAGGGCCTTGTTGGACAACCACTTTGCTTTCTTGCATTTTCTTTTCTTTGGAATATTTTTCATTGCAGCCTCCTGTACAATGTTACAAGCCTCTATCCATAGTTCTTCAGGTGTTCTGTCCACCAAATCTAGTTCCTTGAATCTATTCTTCACTTCCACTGTGTATTCATATGGGATTTGACTTAGGTTATACCTGACTGGCCCAGTGATCTTCCCTACTTTCTTCAGTTTAAGTTTGAATTTTGAAATAAGAAGCTGATGATCTGAGCCACAGTCAGCACCAGGTCTTTTTTTTTGCTGACTGTATAGAGCTCCTCCATCTTTGGCTGCAGAGAACATAGTCAATCTGATTCTGGTATTGTCCATCTGGTGATGTCCATGTGTAGAGTTGCCTTTTGTGTTGTTGGAAAAGAGTGTTTGCAATGACCAGCTTGTTCTCTTGACAAAACTCAATTAGCCTTTGCCCTGCTTCATTTGGAACTCCAAGGCCAAACTTGCCAGTTATTCCTTTTATCACTTGACTCCCTACTTTAGCATTCCAATCCCCTATGATGAGAAGAACATCTTTCTTTGGTGTCAGTTCTAGAAGTTCTTGTAAGTCTTCATAAAATTGGTCAATCTCAGACTCTTCAGCACTGGTAGTTGGTGCATAAACTTGGATTACTGTGATGTTCAAAGGACTGCCTTGGAATCGTACCGAGATCATTCTATCATTTTTTAGGTTGTATCCCAGCACTGCTTTTCTCACTCTATTGTTGACTATGAAGGCTACTCCATTTCTTCTATGGGATTCTAGTAGATGTGATAGTCATCTGAACTGAATTCACCCATTCCTGTCCATTTAAGTTCACTGATGCCCAGGATGTCAATGTTTATTCTTTCCATCTCACGTTTGACCACATCCAGCTTACCCTGGTTCATAGATCTCACATTCCAGGTTCCTATGCGGTATATTTCTTTGCAACATTGGACTTTCCTTTCTCTTCCAGGCATGTCTGCAGCTGAGCGTCCTTTCGGCTTTGGCCCAGCCACTTCATTAGCTCTGGAGCTACTTGTACTTGTCCTCCGCTCTTCCTCAGTATCATGTTGGACACCTTCCGACCTGAGGGGCTCATCTTCCAGCATCATATCTTTTAGCCTTTTGTTTCTGACCATGGGATGTTCTTGGCAGGGATACCAGGGTGGCTTGCCAGTTCCTACCCCAGGAAGTCTTATTACAGGCCTCATTGTCACCAGTGTAATTAGCCTTACAATGATGAAAGCACAGTTCAGCCTGTTTTATTTTATAGCCTCACTGATCAACTGGGACACAAAAGTAGAAATGTGCCCCATTTATAAGATATTCCAGACTGAGGCTAAGCACAGTCCCTGCCCACCTTCAAAAAGGCTCTGAAAACCTTCCTTTTTAAAGAGGCATATGGCAACCTTTTTACTTGATTTTTTTTTCTTGCCGCCCACGTTGCCTCTTGTGGAGGGCCTCCCCCTCCTTATTTTACTAGTCTCTCTTGCTCTCTTCTTTTTTGTTATATACTGTTGGTTTTATTTTAATTGTAAACCGCCCAGAGTTCCGTCCGGAAGAAGGGCGGTATAGAAATACAACAATTAATTAATTAATTAATTAATTAATCTATTTTGAAAATGACTATAACCATAAATACATTTACAAATAATTATCCACATTTTTAAAAAAATCAGAGGTAGCTACATGGATGCTATTGTACTGTGGGCATATCATGAAAAGACAAAAGTCACTTGAAAAAAAAATAATGTTGGGAAAAATCTGAAGGCATCAAGAAAAGAAGACCAAATGTGACCAAATGGCTCCCTAAAGGAAGTCAGAGGCCTGAGTCCGCAAGACCTGAAAAGATCAGCTGATGACAGAATCTTTAGGATGTTGCTCATTTTAGAGTTTCCGTAAGCTGGAAACAACTGGGCAGCACATAAGAAAAGGAGTTTACATGCTACCTATCCTTCCACGGCAGTTTGCAGGTGACATTGAAGTGAGTCACAATGAGCTCTCTTAGATATACTGTAAATACAAAATTATTAATAACTAGAAACAAAGCAGAAGCACTAACATGTTTACTGTCTCCAGCAATCATTTCCTTCTAACCTCACTGTCTACAATTCTGCCCTCAATATGTTCTTAAACTTCGGATAAGATTTTAAGCATTTAATGAATTGGATTATTGCTATATATTTGTAGAAGAGCTTGTAGAAATATGAAACAGTGAAGATGAGAAGCAGATGAATGTGCATATGTATTTACACATGCATAACCATCATTAGCTTCTCATCTATTAACATAGCTGTCATATTATCTACTTTCACATGCATTCTTTTTAGTTTCTTAAGCATTTATAGCTTTAGGATGTGTACAGGGAGGATGTAGTCTTATACCTGTGCTGCCACCACTCTTTCATGAGAACACCAGAAGTTCTGGCTCAGTCTTCCCCAAACATGGTACCCTCTGGATATACCGAATGACTAGAAATCCTATCATACCTTCCCCAAATGACCAGAGGCTGGCAGCAAATTATAGCTGGGGCCAAACACATCTAGAAGGAGCCAGATTCCATGGGACTACTTTAGTTTCTTTTTTTTTTTAGTTTTTTTATTTAATTCTATACGACATACAAACAAAATAACAGATAACAATTAACAATACAAGTGTACCCCCACCCCCCAGGACCATCCATGAGTTCTTCTTGTTACTCCGTCTTCTGTTTTTCTTGTATTCTTCTTAAAGTCCTCTTCTCCAGAACTGTCTTGAAGTGTTCGTCAACTCTTTTCCCTTCCCTTCAACTAATACAAAGTCTATAAATTTTCCCCAAATGTCATAAAAAACATCTTTTTTCATTTCTCCTCGTTTAACTTTTAGGCTACAAGACAATTTATGGCTATATCCCAAAGTTCATTGTACCAATCCTCCATCTTGAGATCTAGTTTGGCTTTCCAGTTTCTTGCTATAATCAATCTAGCAGCTGTCATGAGATTTGCTATTAGCTCCTTTGTTGTGACATCATAATCTTTACTAGTTAACAATTATAATAGTGCTGTCTCTGGATTGCAATCAATATCTAACTTAATCATGTCACTTAGCTCTAAAAAAACCATTTTCCAGAACTTTTGAACTATTTCACATTCCCACCAGAGATGCATATATGTACCTATCTTTATTTCACATTTCTAGCACATCTTAGAGTATTCAGCATTCATTCTGTTCAGCCTAATTGGTGTTAAGTACCATCTAGAAACCAATTTAAAGTAATTTTCTTTTATCCTAACCGATAATGATTTCAAGATTCTCATATTCCAAATTTTTGCCCAGTCTTCTTTCTTTATCTCTACATTAAGATCTTGATTCCAGAGCACTCTCAAAGTATCTAACTCCTTCACTTCCAATGAATCCCCTATTATTTTATATATTTTGCGTACTATTCCTTTCTCTATATTATCCTGGTCAGATTCCAGTGATAGTAAAAACTGTTCAAACTTTGTACATTCTCTAATTTGACTGTTTCTTCTGACCCAGTCCTTTGTCCATTTTCCTAACAGGATGTAGTTTATCCATATTAAATCACTAGATTGCAGGATATTTTTTATGTCGTGGGTTGATCTAATTTTATCCATCCAGTCTTTTAATCTAGCTATTTTCTTAGCTTTAAACAGTTCTAAATAATGCTTCAAGTTTCTAGGAAAATTTTCCAAGTCTGTTACTAAACATAATGGGGAGTCCTTCGGTGACAAAATTTTTCTATATGTTCTCCATGTGGTCATTAAACCATTCAAAAGGGGATTCTCAACCTTTACTTTGTTTTTAAAATCAGAAAACAAGAATTTATTTATTTCCCCCTTTATATCCATTGACTCTTGCTCCCACCATATTAACTTATCCGGTTTGAATAAAATTTCCCCCAAACAACTGATTTGATTAGCTATATAGTAATTTCTTAAATTGGGTATACCCAATCCTCCTTCATTTTGGGATCTATACCACAAACTTTTATTTATTCTTGATTTTTCCCACCATTGCAGTGCCTATTTATCATGTCTTGAAGAGTTTTAAGTTCCTTTTCTAGAAACTGAATGGGTAACATTCTGAATATAAAATTGATTTTGGGTAGTATTTTCATTTTTACCAATGCTATTCTACCAAACCAAGATAAGTTCAGTTTAGAATAGTTTAGTAATCTATTTTTCATCTCTTCTTTTAATTTTGAGATATTTTTTCCTTAGTTTTACTAAACTCTTTGTAGAATTCTAATCCTAAACATTTAATACTTTTTCTGGATTTCAGTCCAATGTTTTCAATCATCTTAAGGTCTTCTCTTCCATAATTAAACAGTAAACTTTCTGATTTTTGCCAATTTACACATAATCCAGTTATTTCCCCAAATTCTTCTAGATGGGTTTTTACTCTTTGGATACTCTCTATTGGGTCTAAAATTGTCAATAGAGCATCATCCACAAATAGACTTATTTTTGTTGCCCCATCTTTTCCAATACCTTTAATGGATTTGTCGTCCCTTATAGCATTTGCCAGGAGTTCTATAATGATACAAAAAAGAACTGGAGAAAGAGGACATCCTTGTCTAGTTCCCCAGCCTAGGGTAATTTGTTCAGTCATTCCGTCATTAACTATTATTGAGGAAGTACCCTCTGAGTATAATTGCTTTTAGTTGCTTGTAGAATTTCCACAGACCACCTAGACATATGTGCCTTTGGAGGCTGCCCATGTATGGTAACCTTTGCCTGTGATCCAATCTTCTTTGCTCCATGTAACGATCATAGGATTAGGTGATGAACATGGTTATGATGGGTACCACTTTCTATTTTGGCACCATCTCCACCCATTCCCCAAAGGTATGTGTATGGGTTTCTCTGAAAAGAGAGGAGAAGAATCAAATTAATTTTATTCATATATTTTAGTAAGCTTTGTGAAGCAGTCGTTAAACAGTAGTATTACTGTCAAAATTCTGCTCACAATCAGGGTTCAATACCAGTGGATTCTGACAGCTGACTCGAGGTTCATCCATCCTTCCATCCTTCTGAGATCCATAAAATGAGTACACACCTTGCTGGAGGAAGAAGTCAGTTCACTAACTCAGGAGGTACATGCATGGAGGAATGTGACTCGAAGACATGGAAGGGCAAGTGATTGCTCTGAGAGGAATGCACAGAGGAACAACTGGTTCCACCTGAGGCTCTCTCCTTCATCACACTTGACGAGATATAGGAAGACAGGAACAAACTGAAGACCTCTCCCTTAATATAGTTTATGAGGTGCATGTAGATGAACAGATTGCAGGAGAGAGGCTCCTTGTGCTAGGGGATTAAATTGTTAGAAATACAGAGAGATGGCTTTGTGATGAGCATGATAACTGTATGGTGACTTGCCTATCAGGTACAAAGGTTGCAGATATCATGGGAAATCTAGTTAATTTGTTAGAGAGAACTGGGAAGGACCCAGTGCTCATGGTACAGTGGGTGCCAATAATGTTGGGAAGGTAAAGCAGTCAGATATAGAATCCATATTCAGGTTGTTAGGAAGAAGATTGAAGTCCCATACTTCCATTTTCAGAAGTGCTGCCTGTTCTTTGTGCAGGACCTACCAGGCAAGCAGAACTCAGAAGCCTCAATGCATAGATGAGGTGAGCTCAGAAGCATCAATGCGTATATGAGGTGATGGAGAGAATACAAACACTCCAAGAGGCATGGAGGCTGTTCACAGAAACAATAACAGAGGCCTAATTGGAATGCATACCCAAAAGGAAAAAGGGCACTGGCAGGTCCAAGAGGACTCTGATGTGGCTTACAAGAGCTGTTTGGGAAGTGATCAAAAGCTAGAAAAACTCATATAGAAGACAGAAGGTTTATCCAAATGAGGACAACAGGCAGCAACATAAATTCTGGCAGAACAAATGCAAGACAACAATCAGGAAAGCAAAGCGAGACTTTGAGGAGTGCATAGCTAAGAGCTCTCAAAGAAATAACAAGGACTTCTTTAAGTACATTAGAAGTAAGAACCCAACTAGGAAGACCATTGGACCATTAGACGACAATGGGATTATTAAAGAGGAAACAGAGATTGCAGACTCAATGAGTTCTTTGCTTCAGTATTCATTGAAGAAGACAGAGATCACATGCCCAAAACAGCACCTATCTTCGTAGGGAGGGAAACCGAAGAATTAAGCCAGATAGAAATAACCAGGAAGGAGGTCCTTGCATGTCTTGTTAAACTAAATGCTAACAAATCACCAGGACCAGATGGCATCCATCCATGAGTTCTCAACGAACTTAAAGATGAAATTGCTGAGGTCCTAGCCAAAATATTTATGCTTTCCCTCAAATTAGGCTTTGTGCCTGATGACTGGAAAGTAGTGAATGTTACACCAATCATCAAAAAGGATCCAGAGGTGATCCAGGAAATTACCGAACAGTCAGTTTGACATGTGTGCCAGGTAAAGTGATGGAAACCACCCTAAAAGATAAAATTAATAGGCACATAGGATAGAAGGCACTGCTGAAGGAGAGCCAAAATGGCTTTTGCAAAGGCAAATCATGCCTCACTAATCTGTTGGAATTTTTTGAGAGTGTCAACAAGTATGTGGATAAGGGAGATCCAGTTGACATTGTTTATCTGGCCTTTCAGAAGGCTTTTGACAAGATCTTGCCAGTCATGGACTAAAGGGACAGATCTTGTCCTGGATCAGCAACTGGCTATGTGACAGGAAACAGAGGGTAGCACTAAATGGACACTTCTCCAAGCGGAAGGAGGTAAAGAGTGCGGTCCCTCAAGGGTCAGTACTGGGACCCCTGTTTTTCAACCTCTTCATAAAAGATCTAGAAGAAGGACTAATAGCAAGGTAGCCAAATTTGCCAATGAAACTAAATTATACAGGGTAGTAAGAACTGATAGAGAATGTGAGGAGCTCCAGAGGGATGTCTTGACACTGGGGGAGTGGACAAACCAGTGGCAAATGAGCTCCAACATTAGCAAGTGCAGAATGGTGCACGTTGGGGCAACACCCCCCCCCCAATTACATTTATAAACTGATGGGGTCTGAATTCTCTGCAACAAACCAAGAAAAGAACCTTGATGTCCTGGTGGACAGCTCAATGAAGGTGTCAACCCAGTTTGCTGCAGCAGTGAAAAAAGCAAACTCAATGCTAGGGATCTTTAGGAGGGGTATAGAAAATAAGTCAGCACGTCATTTTGCCTCTTTATAAATCAATGGTGAGGCCCCATCTGGAGTATTGTGTACAGTTCCGGTCACCATACCTCCAGAAGGATATTATAAAAATGGGAAAAGTGCAGAGGAGGGCAACCAGAATGATTAGGGGACTGGAACACCTTCCTTACCATCTGAGGCTGCAACAGCTGGGCCTCTTCACTCTTGAATGATGGCGCCTAAGAGGTGACCTGATTGAAGTTTATAAAATAATACAAAGTAGATAAGGAAAAACTGTTTTCCCTATTGCACAACACTGGAACTAGGGGGGCACATGAAAATTTTGGGTGCTAGATCTCAAACAAATAAGATAAAATACTTTTTCACCCAGCAGATCACTGTTCTATGGAACTCCTTGGCAGAAGAAGTGGTGACAGGTGTCAGCCTTGACAACTTTAAGAAAGGATTAGACAAGTTCATGGAGAACAAGGGTATCAATGGCTATCATTATGGATGCCTAAGGCCAACCTCCGGGTTGGAGAGATAGGCAGGATATCTCTCAATGCCATTTGTAGGAAATCATAAGCAGGTGAAGACATCTGCTTGGGAATACCCTGAAGCAAATGGTGAGCCACTGTGTGAGACGAATGCTGGACTGGATGGGCTGTGGCCTGTTCCAGCAAGGCTGTTCTTATGTTCTTATGATAGTGCAGAATGTGTAACCTGTATCATTAAATTCTAAACTGCCTAGAAAGTGCTTTAATTTCTATAGAATGATATATAAGGAGCACACTTTGATTTTTATTTTATTTTATTTTATTTTAATTAATTAATTAATTAATTGAAAAAGCAGAATGGACCTTGGATGGCTTGTCATTTATTTTCCAAACACTCACTCATGTAGTTTCATTTCTAGATTTTGGTTATAGAGCCTCATGGTGCAGTGGTTAAATGGCAGTACTGCAACTAAAACTGTGTTCATGACCTGCGGTATACTCAAGATTCACTCAGCCTTCTATCCTTCTGAGGCTGGTAAAATGAGTAACCAGATCACTGGGGGGGGGGAGATAATGTATAGCCTGCATAATTAAATTATAAACCATCCAAAGAGTGCTTTAAGCACTATGGGGTCTTATATAAGCAGAACACTTTTTGCTTTGCTTTTGGTACCCTCTAAATGATGATGCCCTAGAGCAAATACCTATTGCTCCATCCTACATACAGCTGTAGCAACTAGACATGGGCACGACTCGGTGAAATTGTCATTTCCGTTTTCGGTTATCGTTTCCGTTACATAACGGAAACAGTAACGATAATTAAGCCATCAGAAATCAAACTCGAACCAAAAAAAGAAAAATTTGGTCGGGTTTTTCGTTTCCGTTTGTGGCATTGCGACAATCGCACAATGCGAAGCACAGAAAAAGTTTTTTAATTTTTTTTTTTAAAAAAACCCGACTCCCGGCCAAAAAAGCAGGCGAAAATATACCTGCCTGAGGCTTTGCCACCTACCAGAGGGGTGATTTCTGGGGGGTCCCCGGCCTTTCCCCCTCTTCTCCTCTCCTGGGCTGCTTGGACCAGGCTGGGGGGGTTATCCTCGTCGTCTCGCCATGCCATGCGATGGGGGGGGGATCCAAAATGGCGACCGCAATATTTCTTTTGAAACTGTGGTCAAAAAACACACCAAATCACCACAGAAACATGTGAAATTTATTTATTTTAAATGCCTGAATTTTAATAGTAGCAGTTTTTATAGCAACAAAATGTCATATTGATTTTATTTTATTTTATTTTATTTTTTATTTTTTTAGACCTGCCCATTTGGGCTGGGCATGGGATGGGACCATGCAATTTTTTTGAACCATTCCACCAATGGCATTGCCAGGTTTTTGACTGACACTTCTGGATGTCTCGGAGGGCATAAAAAGCCGAGACACCTTCCAGAAATCGCAGTCGGGTTGGGTGTATGGATGTGGTTGAGGGAGGAGGGCTGGCTGCTGGTGCTGGTGTGATCCGATCAAGATTGAGGAGGGAGGCTGGAGGCTTTAGGATTTAAGTTAGGCAGGGAGGGAGGGAATTGAATTTAGAAAATAATCTCTTTGATTCTCTGCAGCTTTGTCTGCTGAAGGGAATAGCAGTTTATTCTTTATTTCTTCTCTGGCAGTTTGTGAGGATTTTTTTCTGATATTGGATAAAGGGGGAGGTTCGACTGGGAGTGGGAGGTGTGGATTTATTTTAAAAATATATTATATACTACCATTTATTTTCTATTTTCCCAACTTCAATTTGCTTACACACACACACATTTGGGGTGCAAGCCAAGAACAGAACCTCTATCCTAAGTGATATCCTAACTGCCCACTCGCCCGTCTGCCTGCGCCGCCACCCACCCATGGCCCCCACCACCGCCGCCCACCCGCACCTCCCCCCGCCCCCCGCCCCGCCAGCTGCCTAGGGTGCAAAAACACCTAGCACTGGCCCTGATTGCGGGACACCCCTATGCTCTGGGAAATCAAATCGCGCTAAATCGCGGTGGAAATAACAAATGACAAACAACAAACAAAATGACAATTTTTGAAAAATTTCGCGACAAACGGAAACGACCCGAAATGGACCCGTTCCGACAAAACGAAAACTCAAAACGTCATTTTTTCTGGTCGTGCCCATGTCTAGTAGCAACAGTTACTGTGTGACACCCTGTTAGCATTCTTTGGTGCCCCCTTTTATAATCTAGGGACAGATTTACCACTTCCATCAGAGGAAGCAGAATAATTTTCCCTCTTATAAGCAGCTAGCAGAATATCTATGGATCTCTTTCTGCATATTTCTTAATGGGGCTCAAATTACAGTGCAAACTGGTCATCGAGCAATACAGCCATTCTGGATAATGAAAAAGTGCAGACAAATGGCTGTTTCTTGGGGGAAAAGAGAGAAAACGGAAAAAAGGAAGGTGGCACTGCATCAAGGACCCAGGGATGGGAAAATAACGGAAGAGGACAAACTCATCATGTTATATTCAAGACAACCAAATGCCACCATGTACCAGCACTTACTATGAGGCCAAGCTAATACAGCAATATGTGCAACTTTATTTCTGCTCAGTTTACCTGTGCCATTCATTTTTGGAAGAGAGAATCTGAAAATGCAGGCAATGAGCCCCATCAATCAGTTCATGCAAGGAGCAGAGTAAAAGGCATCATCTTTATGTGTGAAATATTCAGAAACATGTCTGGACCGGAGATGGCGCTTCCATTATCAGTGACAGACAGCAGACCACCCTGCTTTGTGCATCCCAAAGGATAAGGTTTCTTTTCTATATTCTCAGTACGACATTTGCTATAACAAATGTAGCCTGAGTATAACACGAATTTCTCCTTCACTCTGAATAACCTGAAATCTTTCGGAGACATTTGACCTGGACTGTAGCATTCTCTTCCACCTTAGCTCCCCAGGGGAGATCAGGGCAGGTGAATGAATGCTGTAGGTGCCCTTCAAGTAACAATTGTGCTCTGTTTGACTCTTTTGGCTTAAGAGAAGGGCCTGCCTAGAGAAGAACTGCATAACTTGAATGGCGATGGTGCAGATACGGAAATTTGTTAGAGAATTTCCATACCTCGATTCAATCATCAATCCAAATGGGGATTTGGGCCAAAAATATCAGAAGAAAACTGGGAAGGGCATCAATGAAGGAATTAAAAACAATCATCAAGAGTAAGTGTGTCTCATTGGAGACCAAGATCATCCATCAATTGTGTTCCTCATTACTACTGATGGCTTCAAAAGCTGGACAGTGAAGAAAACTGTAAGGCAACAAATGATTTCTTTGCGATATGGTGCTGGAAAAGAAGATGGCAGATTCTCAGATGAACAAATGGGGCTTAGATACACATCAAACTTTCTCTAGAAGCAACAATGACAAGACGATGGCTGTTCTCCTTTGGCACACCAGGAGAAGACAAAGACTTGCTGGAAATACCACAATGCTAGTAGAAGGGGAAGACCAACTATGAAGTGAATTGACTCCAATAAAAGAAGTCACAGCCTCAAGTTTGCAATGGCTAAGCAGGGCTTTTGAGTACAGGACATTTTGGAGATCAGTCATTCATGGGGCCACCATAAACTGGATGAGATGTAACAGTATATAACAGCAGCAACAATGGCACTCCATAAACAATCGGGACTATCTACGCTGTCACGATTTAAATGACAACAAAATAACTACAGCATTCTGCCATTCCCTCTGCCCTTTCCTCCATCTTCAGGATGAAAGGAATACATGTGAAAGAAACTATTAACAAGGCTTCACCAAACAGGTGATGGGCAGAGCCAGCTTTACCATGGCAGATCTTGAAGACCAGCCAGGGTTGCCTTCCAGATGTTTCTAATAAGTCCATTGGCTATTTCTCTTCTATTAGAGGACAGAACTGTGTGTCCGTACACTGTGCTGCCACACAAGCTGTCACATATGCTGTCTCAGTACAGTGTATCAAGAACAGATACATGAAACAATGGTGACGTTTCTTGAACAGAAGTTCCTCTTTATTGCTTAAAAGCAGCAGCAGTCCAATATAATACATGAAGTGGGAACTCTGAACAGAGTTTCACTTTATAGACACAGCAAAACAAACTTGTGTACACCTTCTTATTTATGGAGTCTTCCTTATCAACTCTTCACAGACTTTTTGATCTCGGTTCCTACTTGCCTATTTTGAAAAAAAGCAACTTCCAGGCGACAGACAGCCTTGGTCCATGTGTTGTGTCACCTTCTATAGGGGCTGTCTGTGCAGGGCTGATAAACTTTTCTGCTCTCCTCATAAGGTGATGAAAGTGGTGTTCCTAGATGCATTCCCTTGCTCTTTTGTATCATGCACAGCTTTGCCTAGTGGAGGATGCTATGCCACTGCCAGAATTGTAGCAAGATTCAACAGCTTGTCCAGAAGGTTTCTGTATATAAACCCTGTGTTATCTGTCTTTGTTGCCATCAGTGAAATGTCAGCCCTGTTGATTCTCCTGGAACAGGTGGGTGGAGGGAACCTGTTATTGGTAAAAACACACTTTAAAATATAAGTTGTTACTAACATGTAACTGTTATGAGTCATCAAGTCACTTCAAATTTATGGAAATTTTACGAATTAGTGACCTTTCATTCACAGCCCTGCTCAGGTCTCAACAGGCTAAAGGTTTTGGATTATTTATTGAGTCAGTCCATCACATATTCAGTCCTTCTATTTTCCTGCTTCTCTCGACACATACAGTTATTGTGGTTCATCTTTTTCAATATACCAAAACAAAGCAAAAAAAAAAAAAGACACACAAAAACCCCCACAAAAATCCCACCAAAAGCTGTCTGCTATATACAAATACCATTATGCTCCTTTTAAATATAACTAGAGATGGGCACGGAACGAACATTTTTTCGTTTCCATTACCGTTTGTCATTTCCGTTATGTAACGAAACAACAAATGAAAATTGTGATGAAAATGCAACGAAACGAACAGAACCACAAGAATTGTGGTCGTTATGTTTCGTTTCCGTTAATGGCGACGTGCAATGAAATGAGCTCTTTTAAATTTTAAAAAATGCCCTGGACATCCGTAAAAACACAGCAACAATTTATATTGTCTGATAATACCTACCAGGGGGTGGGGTCCTTAAAACATTTGTTTTTGTCTTCTCCCATCACGATGTATTTTTCTTTTCCCTTTAAAATGGATGTCACCACCAGCCACAAAATGGAGGCAAGCCATGTGATGGGATCATGTTCAACCAATAGCATGCCCAGGTTGCAGACTGGGCAGGCAGGTCTGGCAGCCACAGAGGGCATAAAAAGCTCTGGCAGCCCCCGTCACATTGCAGTCTCTGGTGGGAGTTAGGGTGGAATTGCTGTCTCTGCGACTCTAGCTTCAGTCCTGCAGCCTCCCTATGTGTGTGTGTGTGTGCGTACCTCTCGGTGAGTCACTCTGCAGCTGCCTTGCACCCTGGACAACGCCCGCCGCTGCCTTTGCAGCCTCCCTGCATACCTAGTCTATACTGTGTCTCTGCCAGCATCCATTTTTTTTTAGTGTTTTCCCTCTGGTCTGGGGCGTTGGAGGATGCCTGCGCATGGGAATGCTTTAAAAATCGCGCAAAAAGTGGGTAGAAATGACAAACAAAAAAATGAAACACAATTTTTCTGTTTCGTGCCCATCTCTAAATATAACCATTGGTACTATAGTTACCCCAAGAGAAATGCTTTGCTAGCAGTGTTTTTGTTTTGTTTTGTTTTTGCTCATGCATTATTTCCAGACTGTTAACCATCAGTAAGGAAAAATGCTCATGGTATAATGACATGACCACATAAGAGAAAGTTGCTGTCTTTTATAAGGGAGAGGAGAAACATACGGCATGGCACTGTCACTCTAAGAAGCATCTGTGGGCTACTTATGTGTCCAAACACTGACAGCTTTGCAGGCTCCAGTTGTTTCAGAAGGCGTCCTCAACCTCAATGAATCCCAGAGAGGACCAGTGTATCAGAGAGGCTGGGATAAAAGAGAAGAATGTTCATTCTCATCCTCTATTCTGACTGCTGCATCATGGGGTGGGGGAGAGAGAGAGAATCCCACATACCCAACCCCCAGCTCTAAATACAGCCACATTGCTCTTTGCAGGATGGTTTGAAGTTTGTTTTTTGCAGCTTGCATCTAGAATTTGCTTTCCCTTTCCCACTTCTATATGTTTTACTATTTCCTAGCTATTCTGTTTTCCAAGCCATTGCTGCTCTTACAGGACAATATTCAGAGGTTTGTCCTGATTCCTCAGA
>JAPFRF010000011.1:141570058-141745058 GCA_029282475.1 Phrynocephalus forsythii | reverse complement strand
TAATCTATATTATTCATTGCCAAGTTTTAAGGTCTGTGGAATAGCTGGATTTGAAGTTCACCACTGGCTCTATGCCAATCTCACAGAACAGTGTCCTTCAAAAAAATGTCCTGAAAAGTTCAAAATCTAGGATGATATAACAATGGTTTCAGAAAAACCATTTGGAGGTGGGGGGGCTGTATTGCACTGGATCGAAACATACTGTATGTCATACTTAAGGCAACCCCATTAGAGCCATTACTTTTTTTGTCCAACAGATTTCTACTTTAAGCTCCTATACTTCTGAATGTGTCACTGTTCCTCTGAAATATTTCTTACTAGTCATAGCATAGACTTTCCACCTCCTGCTAAAGGTATGTCCCATGGAATGATTTGATGCAGTAAGATCTTAATAAGGATTCGATTAACATGCCACTTCAATATGAGCCTTCTTCAATAAAAGTGTGTTGAGTGTGGGCTTATTTGATATTATTTGATTGTTTGTTTATTCAGTTTACTTTATATCTTGCATTTTTCATAACTGGGACCCAGAGCAAGACTAATTTAAAGTGCACCAATCAGAACACAGAAAGGCTCCAACCTTAAAACAGCATTAATCAAATTACAATAGTAATTCACAAATGAATTAAAAGCAATTTAAAGGCATATCAATAAGGAAAGGCATCAGTTATCCATTTAAAGCCCATTATTTGGCGCCCAATCAGTTGCTAAAGGTCTACCTCAGTAGAAAGGTCTTTGCCTGCTACTGACATGGCTAGTCAGGAACCCCAAGGCAAAACTGAGATGTGCCCTAGAACATGAGATTGCTGTGGCAAATGCCCACAATTAAGCAGCCATAGTACAGTAGGTGTTTTGTCCTGTGATTATCAGCCTTCCTCATGTGTCACAAAACAAAGTTTAAGACAAAAGACAACACCACTTCACTGCATAACACATAAGAAGTTATGCACACCCACTGCTCTTTGGCCTAGGGATAGCTTTACACAGAGACAACTAGAGTGCAGTTGGCCCTTTGCAGAGAAACCAAAGAAGAGGAAATGTATGCCATCCAAAAAGAGAAGACAGCAGAGCAACAGACATGCAAGCTCCGGACCTTAAAAATGTTTACCCACCAGCTCCGGAGTTTGCAGACAATTAAGTGCGACCCCGCCCACTTTAGCGCGACCCAGCGCACTTTTCTTGTACCTGCTTTTTGATGGTGAAAAATATTTGATGTGGAGAGTGCCTGAGCTCTCCTCGCTTCTTTCTGTTGTTTTTCTTTTGCCTCCGCCCCTTAAAGAGGAACCAGGAAGTAAACGGAGGTCGGAGCAACCTCCACCGGCACCGGAGGTAAGAATGCATTCTTTTGTCTCTGTCTAAGGCTTTTTTCCCTCCCTCCCCTCACGCAGACAGAACAAAGAAGTGCGGAGCAGGTGGGGATGGAGGAACAGCAACGAACCCTCAAGATCTCTGGTCCGAATTTAAGGGACCAGCGGATCTTAGGGGTCGTGTAAAAAGGCTCTAAGGTTCTGGTTGAATCTGGCTGCCTCAGTGCAATGAAATGGTTCCTTGAGAATTCTCCAGCCACCCCCAGGAATCTTGGCTCTGGTGCAATACCTGTGTGTTTGAGTGCATGTGCATACATGTGCACATGCATACCCATGCTTGCTCGCTTGCCATGTGCCCCAAACACAACTTATGTAAAGCGTCTCATTCTATACAAAGGCAATGTATTTCCCATTTGTATAGTTAAGTAGACACATGACAAGAAGAGGCTGGAGTGATCACAACTGGACATGGGCACGACTCGGCAAAATTGTCATTTCCGTTTTTGGTTATTGTTTCCGTTACATAACGGAAACGGTAACGATAATTAAGCCATCAGAACTCGAACTCGAACTAAAAAAAAGAAAAATTTGGTTGGGTTTTTCGGTTCCATTTGTGGCATCGTGGCGATCGCGCGATGCGAAGCACAGAAAAAGTTTTTAAAAGTTTTTTAAAAAAACCCTGACTCCCGGCCAAAAAAAGCAGGCGAAAATATGCCTGGCTGAGGCTTTGCCACCTACCAGAGGGGTGGTTTCTGGGGGGTCCCTGGCCTTTCCCCCCCTTCTCCTGTCCTGGGCTGCTTGCACCAGGCTGGGGGGGCGTCATCCTCGTCGTCTGTCTTGCTGCATGCCATGCGGTGGGGGAGGGGGAATCCAAAATGGCAACCGCAATTTTTCTTTTGAAATCGTGGTCAAAAAACACACCAAATCACCACAAAAACATGTGAAATTTATTTATTTTAAATGCATGAATTTTTATAGTAGCAGCAGTGGGTTTTTTATAGCAATAAAACGTCGTATTGATTTTATTTTATTTTATTTTATTTTTTATTTTTTTAGACCTGCCCATTTGGGCTGGGCATGGGATGGGACCATGCAAATCTTTTGAACCATTCCACCAATGGCATCGCCAGGTTTTTGATTGACACTTCTGGATGTCTCGGAGGGCATAAAAAGCCGAGGCACCTTCCAGAAATCGCAGTCGGGTGTATGGATGTGGTTGAGGGAGGAGGGCTGGCTGCTGGTGCTGGTGTGATCCGATCGAGATTGAGGAGGGAGGCTGGAGGCTTTAGGATTTAAGTTAGGCAGACAGGGAGGGAATTGAATTTAGAACATAATTTCTTTGATTCCCTGCAGCTTTGTCTGCTGAAGGGAATAGCAGTGTATTCTTTATTTCTTCTCTAGCAGTTTGAGGATTTTTTTCTGATATGGGATAAAGGGGGAGGTTCGACTGGGAGTGGGAGGTGTGGATTTATTTTAAAAATATATTATATACTACCATTTATTTTCTATTTTTCCAACTTCAGTTTGCTTGCACACACACACACATTTGGGGTGAAAGCCAAGAACAGAACCTCTATCCTAAGTGATATCCTAACTGCCCACGCACCCGTCCGCCCGCACTGCCACCCGCCTGTGGCCCGCGCTGCCGCCCGCCCACTCGCCCGCCCATGCCCGCCGCCTGCCCATGGCCCCCTGACACCACCGCCCCCTCCCCTCCGCCCCGCCGCCTGCCCCCCTGCCCTGTCCGACGCCTAGGGTGCAAAAACACCTAGCACCGGCCCTGATTGCGGGACGCCCCTATGCTCTGGGAAGTCAAATCGCGCTAAATCGCGGTGGAAACGACAAACGACAAACGGAAACTACCAATTTTTGAAAAAATTCGCAACAAACGGAAACGACCCGAAACGGACCCATTCCGACAAACGAAAACTCAAAACATCATTTTTTCTGGTCGTGCCCATGTCTAATCACAAGGACACACACAACTCATCCAACAGCCTATTTTTATTAGTGCATGCAATGAGGCAACAGTTGTCATCTTTCCTAAGATTGCATGAAAATACACTTACAAAAAGGGCATAGGCTTGTTTCCTGAGACTGACCATAACATCATCATCATCATCAGCAGCAGCAGCAGCAGCAGCAGCAGCAGCAGCAGCAGCAACAACAACAACAACAACAGAGCACCCACTGCCTTGTGGCGTTTCCCATTTAGTCTGAAAGAATGGATCAAGTTAGGACTTACAACCCAATAACATGAAGGTCTCCAAAAATCCTTCTTTAGACTCTTCAAGTTGATCACAGCCTGAACAACTCTGAAAATGGAGGATGGATTCTAGTACAGGGCTATGCTCTCACAACACAAAGAAGAAAGTATGGCCTTCTACAAAATAGGACAAACTGCCAGCCACCCTTACTATGATAAGACTGTAAGTCTGTATCTGTTTTCCAGTTGGTCCACCTGACCCTATCTAGCAGGTGATGTAGTCTGCAGCCATGGCAGGTTGACCTCCTTAGAACTAAGTTGCCATTTTTCTTTCACCTGTGGTCCCAAAGGTAAGCTTCCTTCCTCTGTCACATTCACTAAAATTGCCTTTTGGTTTTTTTTTAAATTGATTATGTTGTGCTTTGACCTTTCTAATGTTCCATAACAGGTGAGCTTGGTTTTCTGCAAATAGCTGCAGAGAGTTTGCTGGTTGTTAAATAGGGGTGTTCATTAATCATAACAGCCAGTGTGGTGTAGTGGGTACAGTGTCAGACTATGACTTGGGATCAAGGGCTGGCCTTAAACCCCTTCTCAGGCACAGAAACTCATGGAGGAGTTTGTAATATAGTGGGTTTGATCTGTAATACCTGATGTGTCATGGTGTCAGTTGTATGCCCCTCCTTATACCCTTTGGCAGCACAATGTGACACAGCTCTGCCTGGTGGGTTCCTTGCTGATCCGGAATGGCAGGCCCGAGCAATGTGGCCAAGGCCAACCTTCCCACAAAACCGACACATGGTATTGTGGAACCTGCAGGCCCGACGGGCGTGGTCCTCCCCATAGCTGGCACAAGGACCCCTCTTGATCTTTGCTCTCCAAATACTTGGCCTTGATGGTAACAGGCCCTAGTGCTGTGACTCACAATGTATCCAATGGACCCTGTCCTCTTCTGCATCCAAGCAGTTGGAAAGTCCCCTGATAGACCGTCTGGCCTTGGTTCTGCATTAAGCGGTGCCCCTCTCAAGGTCTTTGTTCAGCAGCCGCCACCAAGGCAAGGGCTTTGGACAGATCCATCTCTGGCATGGACATTAACTTATGCTGGAGCTGCACATCTGATTGGCCCCAGATAAATTGATCAAGAAGCCACTTATCCAGATCCTCAAACCCACATTTGCTAGCAAGACGACGTAGCTCTGCCAGAAAATCAGGGGCCATTTCCTGTGGCTTCCTCACCCGGCTCTGAAATGTGACTCGTCTGGCCAAGGGCTTTGGCTGGGAAGCAAAATGTTCAGTTAACTGAGTTACTAGGTGCTCATATGAAACCATTATAATAACCTCTGGTGCCACAAGATTCCTAGCTAAGCCCAAAGTCGTTATCTCACAAGAAGACAGCCAATGTAGCCCTCTTTTCTTCCTCACTGCTAACATCATACAACATGAAGTGGAATTTAAGATGATCAGTCCAGTCCTCCCATTTCTGTAAAGTGTTGAACTCAGGAATGCTGGGCACTGGGGGGGGGGAGGGGCATTACAGCCCTTGAAGACGGCTGCAGTTGTTGGTGAGGTGTGGCTGGCAAGCTGGTGTCAGTGTTGGCATCCAGGGCGGTGACCACTTAGCTGTGCCTCCATCAGAAGCAATTACCAAACAGCAAGGACTGGTTGAAATAAAATAACTTGATGGTCATATGGCTCAGTAACATCCCACCTTTGTCACCAGTGTAATATATTAGATTTGACAGGAAAAAATTCCAGCCTGCAGGTACAGTAAAACAGCAGTTTTTTTTCATCATAGCAAATACTTCTCTGTGAAGGAGGAACACACACTTTCTAACAAGCCCATCCTAAATACACCTGGGAGACAAACATCCACACCCAACCTATCTTACCCCTTTTTTCCTGTTAAAGGGAACTCCCCAATTAGCACCAAATAACCCATGAACTCTATTTTACCTGGCAAATTCCCACCGGCCAAGACAAAACAGAGTTCTAGTGGTAAACCACTCCTTGAACATGTCACATACTTTGAAAATCCTATCTGAGTCACCATAAATCAGAATCACAGAATAACTGAGTTGGAAGGGACCTGCAAGACCACTGAGTGCAACCCTTCGTTCATTGCAGGAATCCAAGACAAAGCAAATCTAATAGATCAGGCATGTTCAGCAGGTACATCACTATCTACCTGTAGATCGTGGAGGGGTCTGAGGTGGATTGCCAGCCCCACTTGGCTCCTTCTCTCCAGTAGCTCACCCCATCACTAGCTCATGCTGGCAGGTTGCTTGCCAACGGCTTGCCGCTGCCTCTGATCCTTTGCCTGTCTTTTCCCCCTGCCTGTGGGAATCTTGCCTGAAGGTGTATTGGGGGTGCTTGTATTCTGCATCAATAGTTTGTGGGTGCCCCGGGCAGCTGCTGCCCACTCCCTGCGATGAGACGCCACAGGCCCGGCATAATACCTGTCTCTCAGAATCATCCATTCCTGCCCCTGTCCCAACACCCCTTAATGTGTTATATACTGGGCAATACCCATTAACCCAGGCTTTACGTGAATACACTTAACATATTAGTTGTGCTGTGTGCTGGTTGTTGGTCACTTTATAGTTCGCTTTCATTAAACATTTTTCAGGCAGATACAACAAAGTGTCATTAATTTGGTGAATTTGGCAGGCTTTTCCAATTTTGTTCTAACTTGCCTATGCCTTGCCTTCAAATTGGTTCAAACCACTGTGACTTTTGCCTGCCTCTGCAGTTTTATTTTCCCTAGCCTTTGTGTTGATTCTACACTGCAATTTTACTTCGCCCAGCCTTTGCGTTGATTCTACACTGTGTGCAGAATTTATTAAATTACATGGGGTGGTATTTGAACTTGTTTGGCGGTATTTGATTTTATCTGGATTGCTGGACAGATGTTTGAGTTTTTTTATGATTGTTTGGTGATATTTACATATTGGTGCCAGTGACCTCGCTGCCAGATGGGTGGTATAAAAATCCAAATAAATAAATAAATAAATAAATAAATAAATAAATAAATAAATAAATAAATAAATAAATTCTTATTTTTACTTTAAGAATTGATCAGATTGAGACAGAGTGTGTACTGTACTAACTTAGCAGATTTGACCTTCTTACATCCAGCCACTCCAGTATGACGAAGATGAGCATTCCAAAGAAAAGCAAAACCTACCACTTTCATAATGAATGGGAAATGGACTACATCTTCATCACGGTGTAAAACACGTGCTGTTGTATAATTTGTAATGCGGCAGTATCGCCCCCAAAAGGCTAGTCTGGAACGTCATTATAAGGCTCTGCATGGCACTAGCAATAAGATCACAACCTGTTCGAAATTGGACATGCCCATAATAGATGATTGCCCATTTCTTCTGAATGCCTACAGTGTTGCTATGCTCACTACCTCCCAAGATACCTGGTTCCATTGTCATACTACTCTAACAGTTAAGAAGTTTTTCTTGAAATTCAGCCCAAATCCATATTTCTGTAGCCTGAGCTCATTATTACAAGCCCCTCCACTGTGAGTTGATCGAGAAGAGATCCTGCTCTTCATTTGTACAACAATTTTTCAAGTAATATAAAAGTGCTATCATATCTTTTCTTTTCTCAAGGCTAAACATGCCCGTTCCTTCCATTTTTCTTCACTGGGCTTGGTTTCCAGCCTCCCAATCATCCTTGTTGCTCTCCTCTGGACATGCTCTAGAATTGTTGTTATCCTCCTTGAAGTGTGGTGTCCAGAACTGAACACAGTACTTTAGATGAGACCTAGCTAGTGCTGAATAGAGGAGAACTAGTACCTCACAGGTTTCATTGGCTATCAATGCATCCTAAAATAGCATTATTTTAAGAGTGTCGTGATGGCATATACAGCAAAATACAACAATTCACTATGCATCTTTAGTGGTCTCCTCCTATTACTGATAATAAATATTGTTATGATCAGTCAACTCAGGATTTTAAACTTCCTCATTATAAAGAACATGGTCTCTCATCCTTAGCTGTTCTCACTATTATTAATATATTTCTTTAAACTTTTATATACTGTACCATTGTTCATCCTGTTTGGATGTTGGAGTGACATATAACAAATATTTAACATAATAATAACAAAAAATCAGCAGGTATATTTCCTAAAAAAGAGGTTAGAATTTGTAACAGCTTAAATTGCTTAGGAATATTCAGGATAGCATAGTTGATAGATATACCGTAAAGAGATATTATCATAAAGATAATAGGTAATAGATAGATGATGCCATGAAGAAAAGAAAATTACAATATTTCAATCACAAATTGTGCAATAACAAATACCATCAGCTGCAGGTTATCCTTCAAGGAAAAATAGATGGGCAGTGTGGCCCAGAAGGTAGAACATTCTGGTTTAAGAATTTAAGGTAATGGTTCGGAGTGAGCACCACTTCTCTATTTAGAATAGCTTTGGATAAAAACCAGATCATGCTACTGATCACCAGTGTACTATGAGGACATGCCACTTGAAGAAGTAGTAGTAGTAGTAGTGGATAGAGTGATAGGCTGGGACTCAGGAGACTTGGGCCAGATCCTTGACTGGCTATGGAAACTCACTGGGTGGAATGGGGTTTTGAACTGGTAAAACCCCTCCTTTAGCCACCCAGAGACCATTTGGTAATGGGGCAGCTAAAAAAGTCTGTAACTAAATATCACTTACTTTGAAAGCCTTATTAGCATTACTATAAGTTGTTTGCAACCTGATGGCATAAAACATAATACCAAATCAATGGGGGAGGGGGGAAGTATAGCAGGAGTTTTCAAGCTATGTAGCAGTTCCTGGACGGATGTCAAAATGGGTAGACCAGGTATGTGAGTCACATGTCTTCACCACTAATGGCATTTGCTCCTCAGTTGGGACAATTCTTTCCAGATGTGCATCTATTCATTCAAATTAGTATATTTTAGAACACATTTCCCCTTTTGGGGATGTGCTGCTTGTCTTATTTTTTTCCTCTTGATAATGGACCAACAGCAGCACTGTTTTTGCCTTTTCCCAAAAAAGATAGAAATATAGACATTGGCTGAATCTCCTAGGAGAGGATATTCCATAGTCAAGAAGACTCAACAGCCAGGAAAGGACTTCTGTCTTGTGGTTGAATTATATGCAGTTGCTATGGAGGTCACCTGGAGAAGGCCCTCTGTAGAAGATCTTAAAGGAGAGGGTCTGAGAAGCAGAACACAGCTACCATGCCTTGCGTAATCATTTTGCCATTGTATTGTTGGTAGAGATCCTGTGTCATTAAAGCTGGACACAGGCACATATTCTCCTATGTTGTGTGCGCAGTAATGAGAAAGCCCCATCTATTTCCTTTCTAGCTGTCATGATGGTATTCAGTGCATGTTAAGGGGATGTAGTCTCAAATAATTATATCAAAAACCGGAGACCTTTTTCCACACCATAATTAGAGTGACGTTTGGTCAGATGGAGCAGTATATAGATCACATAAATAAATAAATTATGTTGATTCAGCCGGCCCTTTCATTGCCTAAGGGTAGTCCATGACCATGATGTTTTGCTTCAAATCTAGCACTGAAGCAGAGGATAGACAAGTGGCATTACTTTTTTAAACAAAAGCATCCATGATAATCTCTATCACCTGCCCTGGTGATGAAGAAGCCTGCCAGGGAATCCTGAAACCTGACCACTTGCTTTTAAGGTGCAAAATAGCAGTGGTTATGGTGGGGGGAAGATCTCTACAGGGGAAACTCTGCATCGAAAGGGCCTGGCTAAAGTGCCGGACTATCAGATTAGGCCGTCAAAAATCAAACCGCTTCCATCACTGTCCAAGGAGAGGCTCGGTCTTGTTGCCTAATGCAATCGCAGCCATGCTGTTGGCACTCCAGGGAAAGCAGGGCCCTGCCCCAGCAATAGGCAGCAGGCTGTGAGTTTTAAAATCCTATTAGGCAGGAACCAACAGTAGCAAAAAAGAAAGAAGGTATCCCCTAGTGGGGATTTAAAGATGTTTAGACATAATTGGATTTTCTAAGCAGATGTCATTATTGTTAAACAGTTGCCCGCTTGATATGTTCAAGTTGTTGGCCGTAATTGCTAAAATTAGCAGGTCTGCACAGAGCAAAGGTCAGTTGCTTAACATCATGATTTAGTAGTTTATGGAGTAATTTCAAATGCTTTTATGTATTCTTCTTCTTATTATTATTATTTTAAATCTGGTTTGGGTTTTGCAGCACAAATGCTTTTTAAAGTAGCTTTGGGCTGTTAATAAAATGACGTCTCAGGCTGTCTGGGCAAACGGCTGCTGACACTCAGCGAGCAACGTGCATTTCAGCCGAATTGATCCTGTGTATTTTCAAAAGGTCTCAGCACAACAAAAGACCCCGCATTTCACTGTGGTTCAGTCCAAGGTTCTTTTACCAAGGCTTCCTCACTGCTGCTTCTTTTCTCTCCATGAGCCTTTGTTACTGTCTACAGATGCCAGACCCGTGTAGAGACATGTCTCATGTCAGTGCTAGCCTAAAGTACTTCTCTACCAGAAGTGCTTTAGGGGGAAGATGATGCCCTCTTTCTAGCTGACATATAGACAATGTCTGGACTGGCACTTGAATCTTCCTTCACTGCTAGAAATGCAGTACAGTAGGACCCCGGTATCTGCTGGGGATTGGTTCCAGGCCTTCCCATGGATAATGAAAACTGTGGATAAGAGAGAATGCCTGCCTACCCAACCCCAAACTGCTGTTTCCTGACAGTAGCTTGCTTTATGACTGCTGTTTTGAGATAGTAGCTTGCTTTACAGATGCTGTTTGTGACAATAGCTTGCTTTGTGGCTTCTGAATTGTTTAATTTTTTTCCTCTGCCAACCATGGATAACTGAATCAGTGGATAATGAATCAGTGGATACGGGGGTCCTACTGTAAACTACTTCTTTATTGGACATCACTGATTCAGAAGAAAATACTATTTTACAGTGTTGCAATATTTTTCAAAGGAAGTGTTCCGGTGTCTTGAAGTGCTAAAACATCTGGAACCAAACCCAACCAACCAGATTGTGCCTAATGTTCATATTATTTAATGGTTGGGTATCTGTCCATGCTCTTGTATGTAGAGATGGCCCATATGACCATACTGGGTCAGGAATGCTGACAGCAGCAGTTCAATATAGAACAGAAACTATGAGTGAGCCTCAAGTTCTGCTGATACAAAAAAAGAGATTCTCTCTCTCTCTCTCTCTCTCTCTCTCTCTCTCTCTCTCTCTCTCTCTCTCTCTCTCTCTCATCATTCTCTGCACATATTTTCTGCAGGGCAAAATGTGGCAAAAGGGCATAAACATAATCCATTATAGTCGTAGTTGACACCTGTCTTTTTTTTAAGTTTAACACAAATACATTTCAATGGCCTAAATCAAATATTTATTCACTGTTAGAAGAGACCCATTGATTCAGTGTGCCTTTTGTGAGTCGACACTTAAGTAATTTGTCTGCTTTAGCCGGGAATCACAATTGGGAACTATACAGAACCCAGTGACCTACTGCTAGATGCGCTGTGAACAAGATAGGTGTGAGCCGTCCTCAGAAAGAGAAGGAATATGAGGAGAAAAATAACATGGTGGAAAATACTGTATAGGTATGATGCAGAAGATGGCTGTAGGAAATAAAGAAGAACAGGCTGGAAAGGATCATAATAAGAGTGAAGATTTAATCAGCTGGGAGGAAGGAGTAAGAGATGAAAAAAGGGGGCATGATCTGGATGATGTGGATAAACCAATAGTTGAAGGAATGTTCATGATGGACATGTCCATAAGTGAATGGGAAGCATGGAATAGAGGGCTAAGAATGACAGGAGAAGAGAGGAAGAGGTTAAAAGACGTTGGGGTGAAAGTGGAGATGGCTGGAATCAATGGGCAGACCCAGACGGAGCAACGGACAATGAAGTTGATGAGAAAGGGAACTCAAACGGGTGTTGAAAAACTGACGGCTAAAGATATTGGTTTGCCACTGCCATTGCCAACCCCGCCACCCTTGCAGCTGGCCTTTCCGAAAGTGATTAATATAAACTGGGGAGAACAGGGAACTGTAGGATGGATCCATGGCTGGGGATGGGAGGATGCCAGAAATATGGTGAGGCATCACTGCTGCGGCACTCGCTGTGCTGGTCCAATATTATACTGGATGCATCCCCCTCATCCTTAAACTGCAACAACTCCTTTCTTTTTTATGTTCCTATGGAACAAAGTTCGGGTCCAAACCTGTTTGTTGAAAATGTTGTGTTAAACCCTGTTAGAAATGTTATCTGGAACATAAAGAAGCTGTGAGCACTACTCTTGTTTATTGCAGTTTAATAATGACATGGAGCCTGGACAAGTTTCTTCACTGGAACCGTTGATTGTTCTGAATGAACCCTCACATCCGCCCAGCATTTTCTGATGTCACTCCTATTGGTCTGTCTCATACAACATTGCCTTATTCTCTCAGGTAATAGTAGCAGGCAGCTCTTCAGGGTTGCAGGCAGAGATCAACTCTAATCATACTGTCTGAAATCCTTTTAAGTGGAGGCCATCTGCATTCAAAGTCTCTGCTTTATCCCAGAGCAACGGCTTCTTAGGCCCTCCTAGCTCATGTTTAAATCTATGAAATTTTCTTTCTCCCCCCCCCTTTTGGTGTTTCCATGTGATTTTAAAATTTCGCAGTATGTTTTCTGTTCTTTACATCTATCAAGCGTTGCTGATTAGCACGTTCGGTGTGGTATTATGCAACTTTTACTTGCCCAGAGTAGCTTTCTGCTAGATGGTTGCAGTATATAGACAAACAAACAAACAAACAAACAAATCTTAGGCAAAAAGGCTGCTAGCCTATGAACTTCTGTCAGTGTTCTTCAGCAAGCCACCATAATATTTATTTATTTATTTATTTATTTATTTATTTATTTATTTATTTATTTATTTATTTATTTAGAATATTTTACCCCACCTTTCTCCTTGAAAAAGGACCCAAGGTGGCTTACAATAATGAGGGACAACATATATAGTACAAAATATTTAAGACATATTCAAATTAAGAACAGGGAATTGGGAGAGGCATCTTAGACCATTAAAATGTAGCATTAAACCTATAAAGAGCACACAAGGGGGGAGGGGGGAATCCATTATGAGGTGTGGAAAGTAACATGGAAATCAGTCAAATTATAGTCTAGGCTAGAGACAGAGAACTTCTGAGCCATCCAGTGTTTTGGTTTACGCTTCCTACAATGACTGATCATTGGCTAGGGTGCCTTGGACTTAGGCAGTTGGAAATCCAGTGTTGTAGTTTTCCTAGAATGGTGGTGGCGAACCTTTCTCACTCCAGATGTTTTGGACCAGAACTCCCAGAATTCCGAGTGTAGATTGCCAAATGACAAAGGACTGTGGGAGTTGTGGTCCAAAACATCTGGAGTGCCAAAGGTTCGCTACCACTGTCCTAGAACCCTATTTCTCATCAGATACATCTTACTTGTTCTGCTTACATTTTCCAATTATCCTTCATTTTTTATATAAGATCCCCTTGCTGGTAGCCCATGATACACCCTTACTCACTGAGGTTTTATCAAGGCCTGTATCTTTCTTTTTAAAAACTGTTGTGTTCCTTTAGAAAAGAGAGAAAATAATTCCATAAATTTATACCAGGGATGAGCAAAAGGTAGATTGGGATCGACTGACTTCCTCTCCCTCAGAAGGGAGGGAGCTATCATTTTTATGGGCATCCTGAGGATCATAAGTGTTACTTGCATTCTACTCTGTGCCGTGGTTGACTGAACACTTTAAGCATACAAAGAACTCAAATATTTCCCTCAGAAATCGTTTCATTAAAATCTTTCAGAAGTTAGACCATTCTTGGTTTTGAGAGAATGATAACCTTGAGTGCCCCATTCACCGACCGCATACCCTGGTCTGATCATTTGGTGTTCCTTCCTAATAAGTGGAAGAAACTAAAACTTTGACATCACAACAATAATTTAAAATCACTCCAAGTAATTCAGAAGTCATTTCCAATAACATCTTGAACTCAGTGATGGAGTTTATTAGTTGGATTCCGTTTTTACGGACGAAGAGTCCATTTAAGATTGTTGAAGCAGTTTGTTATTGCTTTTTGAACAGACATGGGGGGGAGCATTTCACAAGCATTTCAACTGTTCTTTTCCATTTACTCTTATGGACTTCAGTTGACCATCCTCCTCGATTTCAATTCTTTCTTCCCCATTCGCAACAATTTTTCGCGTGGTAATTGTTCGTCCATTGATCACTTCAGTAGAAGTTGAAACTGACCTGAAATTATGGGACCCACTGCAGTCGTCTCCAAAAGATCTGCTGGAGAACATGGTGTGTATATCAGGCCCAAGTGCACTGAATCCAAAATTGGCAAAGGCACGAAGTCCAGAAAAGAGATCTAGGGGTCCACTTCTGGTTTCCCTTTCACAGTTGCCATCATCAAACTGGTTATTCCAAAAGTCATGGGCAACGTCCATTTCGCCAAAAAACTCCCTGAAGATCTCCTCAGGACTGCGGAATACAAAGTCGAAATCAAATAGGCCATGACAGTGACCCCCAGATGTTCCTCTCCCTCTGTACCTTGGCTCTTTGACAGGCCTGTCATAGAGAGAACGTTTCTGAGGGTCTGATAGAACTTCATAGGCCTCAGCAACCAGCTTGAATTTCTTCTCAGCTTCTTTCTTGTTGTGAGGGTTCTTGTCAGGATGCCATTTTAATGCCAGCTTGCGGTAGGCTTTCTTAATATCTTCTTGCGAGGCATTTTGCTGCAGCCCTAGGACTTCGTAATAATTAACCATCCCAAAGAAAAAGGTAGCTGGATTTGGAGACTATTTAGTAGGCTTTCCCTGGGGACACAAGGTCCTTTGCAGTTTGGATCCAGTGGATCCAGTTGTTTCGGTCGTGACACTCCTTTCCTCGCAGGCTAGTGGTAATGGTTTTGGTGCCAAAGGCAAAGAGAAAGGCTCCTTGCTCATAGTGGTTGATTTCAAGACTCATGCTGCTGAGTAGTATTGTGAGGTCAGAAACACCTTGACCAATCAGGATGCAGCAAATGCTGCTTTCATTTGAGATGCACTGCAGTCTTATTAGTGGGACTGTTGTGCATATTAACTCTATTGATAAGTCATATTCCACATCTATGATGCAACCTGTTACAGATACCTTTTGGGGGGGGGCTTTCCTAGAAATGTAGACCATTTAAAAACATCTGAGGCAGGGATAAGCAATCTTCTGCCGTTTTGGGTAACAAGTCCTAACAGCCCCAGCTAGTGTGGCTACTTTTTTCAATTATTACATAAGCTATTATATTTAAAACATACGGAGGACTGGATGAGCAATGCCAAGCCCAATGCAGGGGGCGTAGCTCATTTTTCCTATCCTAGTTAATAAAGAGGCAATGCTTTTCTTCCCAAAAGAGAGATGTAGAAGATAACTATTTTCCTATTAATACTCTTTTAAAAAACCTTTACCTTTAAAAAAAGTACTGTGTGTCAAATAGAATTAGTGCAAATACATTTGTAAAAAGGCTGCTTTAATGCACACTCATATGTAAAGACAAAACTATAGTGCTAGTGGTGGTGCTTGTGGTGGCATGGGCATCCATCCCCCCACCATAGTACTGAACATCTGGCAGTGTCTTCATTAGAATAAATGATGCTTGGGTGATCTTATGCACTCAGTTGAAAACCTCCACTGTAAACCACAGGCATAGGAAATTACCTGGGTGGCTACCAGAAGCATTAACAAGAAGACACAGTTGGCATGCACCAGTTCCATACACATTTCAGCCCATTGATACAGATGGACACCATGAGGCAATGTCAGGGGAACGCAAAACTGTGTGCAGTCAATGGCAGGGAGTACATTGCCTCCCTGTCATCCTCATGGACACCTTCAGCCTCAGTTCAGTCCTGGGATTTGGGTGTGCCAAGAGCCTTGTTTGCTAACTGGATATGTCTTTCTTGGGTTTAGGTCACTGACCTCCATACAATGCTTGTGTGTGTGTTATTCTAACTTAAGGGCATTGATCAATGTCTGTTTCCAAGGCCCTTCCGCAAGCACTAGAGATTATCAGCAATTTCAGTGCTAGAAGGGCTGGAGCCCCCACCCCATATCTGTATCCCTGTGTGAGTGAGACAGAGAGATGGAGAGAGAAAGAGAAAAGAAGTGGGGGGAGAAAGGGGAGGGCAAAGCAAAATCAAGAGTGCGACCAAATAGATGCTCACATGAAATAACTAGACACACAAACCACAGAGGCAGCCCCATCCCTGGAAACTGAGGCTTTGAAATGAGAAATGTTTTTCGTATCTTAAATCTCAAGTACAAACAATAAAAACCAGCCCAGACTGTGTTCTTTGAAGAGAAAGTACGAGTGACCTGAGCAGTGGTTATCAGCAGCGTCATTAAGATAAACCCTTAACATGATTTAAAGCATCCGAAACTGAAGGCGGCACTTGTGCAGATACTGACAAAATGGCCTGACATTGGGGATGAAAATCAATAGTAATCAGATGTCACTGAAAATACTCAAAAGTGTCCCCTGACTGATGGAGGTGAGATTAGTGTAAATATTTGTATTCTAATCAGTGGCACGGGAGGGTTGGAAGGCAGCCTCTCTGTCTATTTAATTAATGGAGTAGCTTTTAAAAAGGATCCTAATCATATGTGATTGTATCTGCTTATCAACATTTTTGCTAATTAGATGATATGGAGGCAGTCGTTCTGCTAATTCCCTCATCCGAACAGCATATCCTGCACAGATAAAGTGCAGTCTCTTTTTAATAAGAAACAATCATGGGACAGACTTAACATTAATGGTGCTTATTATCGTTGGAGTTTCTGCTCCATGTCTACCTCTCCCCTTACACAGCTTCCCGCTCCAGAATGCGGATGGACAAAGTTTCTTGTACCCCCTCACCCATATGCCCTGAGTAATGGATGAAGCTGAGCATGGAAAAGTTACTTCTTGTACTACTGCCACCAGACTCAATTAGCCTCTCCAAGCCCTGTTACTCAATAAGATCATATTTCTCCATGGCAAGAAGGTAATTGAAGGCCTCTGGTAGACTTTTCTCCAACAGTGCTGCTGTCATTTTGGAAAGCTACACCAAACCGTTCAGCTCTGTCCCCTTCTGTCTGAACGGGAACAGAGACTCTCCTCCCCCACGGCATGTTTTAATTAGCTCATCCAAACCGATTTGTCCATAGTGCTATCCTATTGTTGCAAGTGTTATGACTTTCCGCACAGGTTTCTGTACCTGTAAATTTGGCACTCCTGTTTCTTCTGCTTCCTCTGAGGACTGTTAAAAGTCCTGGGACTGTGGGCCATACTCTTCATTTATACAGAACTTAAGAGACTTCCCCCCACCTTAGGGCCTTTTCACACGACCCCTAAGATCCGCTGGCCACTTAAATTCGGACCAGGGATCTTGGGGGTTCGTTGCTCTTTCTGCGCCCCCACCCCTCCGCACTTCCTTGCTCCTGTCTGCATGAGGGGAGGGAAGAAAAAAGAGAGGAAAAAATGCAGGCTCACCTCCGAAGCTGCCTGGAGCCCCGTCATTGTTCTGATTCCTTCTCTTCTGTTTGTTTGTTTTTTTGCCTCTCACCCCTTCTCTTAAAGGGGTGGGAGGCAAAAAAAAAAAACAGACGCGAGGATAGCCCCACACTCACCAGATTAAATCCGGACCTGGGGATTTTCACCCTCCTAGAGCAGGTACAAGACAAGTGTGCTGGGACACGCTTAGGTGGGCGTGGTCACACTTAATTTCCTGCAAACTCCGGAGCTGGTGGGGAAACAATTGTAAGCTCCAGAGCTGGCAGCCATTTGCTGCAGAGTTTAGCGGTCGTGTACAAATACCCTTATTATGTGACCTGTACTTCAATAATAGTTTTTAATGTGCCATTAAGACCCGCGGTTGGTTTTGCTTCAAACTGGTTGACATGGCCAGCATGAAAAGGTTTACAGATCTGAGGCTGTCCAACCAACTGAGGTGTGTAAACTGATCAGAGACCCCTTTCACATTTTGCATCCCAACCTGAAACCAAACCGAGTATGTAGCTTATACTTGTATGATTCCTCTCAGCAGCAGATATCTTCTGGGGCCATGCCACTCCACGCATTATTTCTCTGGAAAAAGTTCAACTGAATTAAAAGCGGGAGCCGTGTGACTATTACAAATGACAAATATGTCTGAAGAAGTGCACATGTGCACAAAACATTGCATTAAAATATGAAAGCTAGTTTAAGGCGCCACATGTTTGTGTCTTTTGTTTTGTTTTGTTTTTCTTTGATTTTTGCCTGAAACTACAAATATAAGACTAGGCTATAGGTGATACCTTTATAGGCCACTAATAAAAAAAAAATCATTGCAAGCTTTCTTGGTCAATACCCACTTTTTCAAAGCTTGTGCAAAAAGTCCAAGCATGGCAAAAGGTGTGCTTTGTCAGGAGATTATTCTTACACATCTTTTGCCATGTTTGTACTTTTGTACATGCTTTGAAGAATTCGGTATTGGCCATGAAAGGATGCAATGATTTATTTTCTTATTAGTGGCCTATAAAGATATCACCTATAGCCTAGTCTTGCATCAGGAAAATGTGTGTGTTTATAGGTGTCTTGCCTTGAGTACTTTATTTATTGTGTCTGCTGCTTGGGGGGGGGGCATAGAGATTATTCCAAAGAAGTAGCCTTGTTTGTTTGGGTGCAGCAAAAGCAACAATGAGTCAGTGGCACCTCTCAGAGTTTTATTTGGGATGAGCTTCTGTAGATTGTGGCTATATTACTGCAAGGACTGGGGCCATGTGCTAGTACTCTAATGGAACCACATCATCTTCTCCTTCCTGAATTGAGCAATAAAGTGTTTCCATTTTGACTTGTTCAACGCTATTATTATTCTTGTGGTTTAAGATGCTTTAAAGAAATTTTAATTGCTCTAAATGATCTGCTTTAATATTAAAATATAAATATTTTATATTACTATATTTTAATTCTTTTTAATGCAATAACTCACTGTTTTTTGTTCTTTATTATTTGTGAGCCATCTAGGCTCACAAAACATTAAACATTTAATGAAATTTTTTAAAACCCAAAATATTGACACCTCCATCCCACACAACCAGTTTCCAAGGATAGTATTCCCACTCCAACTTTCTCTCTTCCCCTTCACACTGTTTCTCTTAAGAAAACAGTATACTGGGAGATAGATCACTGTCTGATCTCTTTTGCATGTGCCCTGACCTTCATCCTGCTGCTTTGGAGTTTTCTAGGGAGTTGTGTATTTGATTTCTCAAGCAACCTGTGACTATTTCAGCCGTTTTTGTTTTGTTTCCCAAATCCTCCATACATAGCACAGGAAACTTTGTTAAGTTGGCAAAGTCAGCAAAAACGACTAATATCCACAAACATACATTGACCCCTAGACAAATATTCTGCCATCTTATATATATACTGCATATGAAATCCCCATAGGATAGTGGGATTTTGGGGGGATGTTTTTTTTAAAGGGGAAGGGTCAGTGGTTGATAGGGTCACATAGAAGAAGGTTTATGAGCAGCCGATTTAAGCCACAACAAGCCCTGGATCCTTTTATCTAAAACAACATGATCTTGAGACATTTGTTCTAAGTACGTACTTGGACTATCCAAACAAACAAGGGTCAGGACTTTACTTTGCCAGTCAAGCTGTCAACAAATCTTTCAACCATATTGCCCCTCTCCCCATTATGGGCCTAAAACCGCTGCCTTTCTCAAGAGGGTCATAGTTTGATAATTATCTAGACCTGTTTCAATGTGGTTTCAAGGCTTACTATCAGACAGTGACCTTGGTGGGTGACCTATTCTTGGAACTGGGCAGAGAGATTGTGTTCCTGTTGGTTCTGCTGGACCTCTCAGTAGCATTTGATACCATCAACCATTATATCCTTCTGGGACAGATCTCTGGGATGGGATGGGAGGCACTGTTTTAAAATTACTCCGGTCCTCCCTGGATGCTCCTCCTCCTCCTCCTCCTCCTCCTCCTCCTCCTCCTCCTCTTCTTCTTCTTCTTCTTCTTCTTCTTCTGCTTCTGCTTCTGCTTCTGCTTCTGCTTCTGCTTCTTCTGCTTCTCCTCCTTCTTCTTCTTCTTTGACTACCACTAGTGTGTTGAACCACTTAAATTAATTTTTTATCCTTGATTTGTATGTAGTACCTATTCAGAAACTCCCTGTATGTTTTGATCAGCACTTCACGCAAATGCAATTTAAAAATAATAATAATAATCTAAGTAATTCAGTACATCAACACTGCTCTAGCAGAAGTTAAAAAAGATGTAATAATTTTTACTTGTCCTGCCCCTCTGCAGGAAAAAGTTAAGCCACTTCACGTTACCAGAAATAAGCAAAGGAAGGAACCTTGACAGCCTTGTCAGCTGGAAGACTCAATTTTGGTGCATTCCCACCGATTACAAATGCAGGGAACAGACCAATCTAAAGAGCGCTTACCTACACTAAATAAACAGAAGCCTCTGACAGGAGCTCAGAGTGGTGTGGGTTGGGGTGCCCTAGAGACAAATTGATCTTCAATTATGTTGTTGTGTGATCACTGGGGAAAAGAGCAAACCAATATTCCCCTGCAGTGCATGAAAAAAAATGGGGAAGATGCCCATCTAACTGAGTCCCCAGAAAGATATGTTATTATTTCACATAGAGACTTACATTTTGTAGCATGAACTCCATTGCAGAAGGGCATCATTGTCCCAAATGCATTGGCATTTTATTTCATTCCGTTTGAGTTGTACATTTACGGTACAATTTGTAATTTTGCATGAAACACATGGGGGGGCTGGCATCCAGGGATTGGTGTGACACTCTAGCGATACACGATTTGAACAAAGCATAATATGTTGTAAGACTGGTGCATTCCTGAAATTTTAGAAGTGTCCAAAAAACCAAACATTTTCACCAAATGTTGCCAGTGGGTTTCAATGTTTGTTTGTGTGTGTACACTATATTTTTGTGAATTTTTTGTATGAATGGATTTTTTTAAAGAAATGTGATTTTGTTTAAAATGGTTTGTATATTTTTAGATCTGTGAACCCCTGATGAACAGCCTGCGGCTTGTAACATTAAACTTGTACAACATTAGAAGCATTTGGATTATAAGATTTTTTTTCTTGATATTGTTCCCTTCCAGCTGTTTTTCCTACTGATTTACTGATAAGAATGCAAATGTATGTACCCTCATCCTGATTAAACAAGAGGGGAGAGAGGGAGAGAAGTTCTGACTGCAAAGATTAATAGCTGCATTCTGCACATGTCCATTCATCCCACTCAGTTCAGTGCAAAAACTCTAGCAGACTTACTTTACAGCCAATAAAGGTATGCCTGCAGTGTAATTTCCCCCTATTTTAACTTCCCCTGAGCCAAGGCAATGAGTATCAGTATGGAATCGGTGACAATAACAAGGGTAATATTGCTAGTATTTTGTTTTTGGAGGTCAGGAGTTTGTCTGCTGTTTTTGCAGCTGTGGATACTAAACAGAGGGAGAGGTTGAATGACATGAAGGCCAGGCTGCTTGTCCACATCTGTGGATGGTGGGACTAGGTTTCTATCTATTCCAGGTGGGGGAATCTCCCAGTGAGCAGTAAGGAAGAGGAGCAAAACCCAGAAATAAGTTGTTGACACACAAAGCATGCAATGGCATTGCGGTGGTAAATGCAAGAGTAGGGCAATACTTTTTATCAGACTGCTAAAGCAAGTCACCTGAAGTGATGACAAGTCTGGGGTTGACATTAGCTCCACGGCTGCAGGCTGGAGATCTGATCTGAAGAATTCAGATCTGGCGAAGAGGGAATCCTCAGATGGGTGACCCTTGTCAAATGCCCTCCCATGGGTCTCCAGGGATTTCAGTTGTCATTTAACAAGAGGCCAGCTGAAACACAGATGGGACTGTTTCAGGGACTATAGCTCTCAGACAACCCATCAGCCATGCAGCCAGAAGAAGCATTCTGGGGGCTGGAGTCCCAAAACCTCACTCTTCCTGTTTCTGACCTGAAGGCTCTGAACAATTTCCATTCTAAAACCTCACCACAGTTTTATTTTTCTTGTGGACCACTCTGTTCTAAATTCACTTCTTTCCCCTCTAATCCTTCCAAAATGCTCTCTTCGAAGGATAGTTTATTTCAGTCCCATATTTCTTAGTCACTCCAGCATGGCTCTGGTTGTCACCAGCAAATGCAACAGGAACAGCCATGGAAATGCTGAACGTTATGGCCTTTAGGAAGACTTACTGCTGGGTTTCTTGGCTCCAAAAGGTTACTGGGGCTTCTGCATAACCTTGTCAAAAGTCAGTGTGGACTTGGAGTCCCGTAGTCATCCAGTTTAATGGAGAATACATTTACTCGATGTAGGTCTGTTTTCAGTTCACTCAGCAAGGCATCTAGGAATCTTGGGCATCCTATTGTTTTGCGGGCTCAGCTCCACCTCAGTAAAGTGGAATATGAATCACTACTTTCTTCATAAATGAGGGTGAGAACTAAAAGTTGGAACACCAATGATTGGCAGAGCCCTTTGATAGTCCAAAGTGCAGAGTGCCCTATGGTGCAGACAGGACGGGCTAGCGGGGAGAGAGGATGCTTGTAGTAACAGCTATTATTATTATTTACTATTAACCACACAGCTTTCTACACTGGATTTCGTATTACCAATCACTAGTTGAACGCTTCCCAAGCATTTAGGACTATGTGACGTATCGGCGAATTATGCGAGCAGATCCCAGTAAGGCGTCTTTCTGCTTAGTGTGCCGATTACCACTGGGACCACGTGTACCGGTTTATGCCAGAGTCTCTGAAGTTCAATTTTCAGATCCTGATATCGGGCAATTTTTTCAAGCTGTTTCTCAGTGACTCTACTATCACCTGGTATAGCAACATCAATGATCCACACTTTTTTCTTCTCCACAATCACAATATCTGGGGTATTATGCTCCAAAACCCTGTCTGTCTGTATTCGGAAGTCCCGAAGTAATTTTGCATGCTCATTTTCAGTCACTTTTTCAGGCTTATGATCCCACCAGTTCTTTGCTATGGGCAGATGATAGTTCTGACACAAATTCCAGTGGACCATTTGAGCAACTACATTATGACGCTGTTTGTAAACAGTCTGAGCAATTTTCTTGCAACAACTCAGTATGTGGTCGATAGTTTCATCTGCCTCTTTGCAGAGTCTACATGTGGGGGACTCAGCTGATTTTTCTATTCTAGCCTTAACTGCATTTGTTCTGATAGCTTGTTCTTGAGCTGCAAAAATCAGGGCTTCTGTCTCTTTTTTCAGTGTTCCATTGGTGAGCCAATCTGGGCATAACCAGGTCTTTTCCTCATCTACTTTTCCTTTGACTTTTTCGATGAACTGCCCATGCAGCGCTTTATTATACTAGCTATCAGCTCGTATTTGCATTGTTGTTTTCCTGTATTGGCCCTTTGTTTGGTTTACTTTAAACACCTCCCTGTTCTTAACCTCCAATAATGCTGGCTCTGCACTATTTTTTACATAATCTGCCAACGCATGCTTCTCTTCTTCAACTGTCTGCTTCACTTGCAGAAGACTTCTACCACCTAATTTTCTAGGTAAATAAGCCTGTCAACATCACTGTGTGGATGAAATGCATAATGAATGGTCATAAGTTTTCTTGTTTTCCTATCTAGACTATCTAGCTCCGTCTGAGTCTAATTTATAATGCCAGCAGTTTACCTGATGACCGATATGGCCCAGCTATTAATGGCCTTGATGGTGTTACAACCATTCAGCTTACTTTTTAATACTTTTCTGACCCTTTGGATATATTCTTTACTGACCATGCTTGATATTATCTAATTGCAGTATGCCCAGATATTTATAGGCTTCAGACTGATGAATTTCAATTCCTTCAGTCTCAATGATTTTTCCTTTTCTCAGTGCCACTGTGGCACATTTGTTTAGTCCAAACTCAATACTAACATCAGCACTGAAAATTCGGGCTGTGTTGGTCAGTGAGTGTATTTCAGTTTCTGATTTTCCATACAACTTTAAGTCATCCATGTACAATAGATGAGAAATTTTCCCTGAATTTTAGCAGTTTGGTACCTAAATTTGTGCTCTGCAAAAGTATTGAGAGGGGAATCATGGCAATAGTTAATAGGAGAGGTGACAAAGAGTCACCTTGAATAATCCCTCGTTTAATACTAAGTAATCCATAGTTTTCATCCCTGACAATTCTGTTTTCCAGTTCTTCATCGCATTTTCAATTAGGGCACTAATACTTTTACATATTCCAATGGAATCAAGGCATTTAATAATCCAACTATGCAATACTGAGTCAAAGGCTTTTTTATAGTCAATCCAAGTCATATATAAATTAGTTTTCCGGGCTTTACAATTCTCTAGGATCATTTTATCAATGAGTAACTGATCTTTTGTGCCTCTTCTTCCCCGTTTGTTCCCTTTCTGCTCTACTGGCATGATGTTATTTGCTTCCAAATAATCCTGGACTCTATCAGGTATGATGTCTGTTAGCAGCAGTTTATCATAGTTGGTAAACATGTTATTGGCCTGTAATTTTCAGGTATTGCTCCTTTTGTTGGATCCTTCTGAATCAAATAGGTTTTGCCAGTTGTTAACCACTCATTAATATAACCTGTCCTCAACATTTCATTAAATTGCTGGGCCATTTTTCCATGCAGACTGGTCAGGTGTTTAAGCCAAAACCCATGCAGTTGATCACTGCCAGGTGATGTCCAGTTTTTGACTCTTTGTACTCTTTTGGTGATCATATCAGCTGTTATTTCTAGTTGGTCCATTGTGCACTTGGAGAATTTCTTCTCAAAATCTTGGAACCATCCAACATTTCTATTATAGTCTTTCTCATTCCCCATATGTCTTTCCAAAACTGAATGGTTGCCATTTTTTCAGGCTTTTCATCTTTTATACCTATCTTCTGATTTAAACTCTGATAGAACTTTCTTTGATCTGATTGAAACAACTGGTTGTCTTTATACTGAGTAAATCTAGCATCATATCTTCCAATTTTTTTAGCTGTTGCTGTTCTTTGCCGCTTCACTATTTCCAATGCTTCTCCAATTTTCCTTGTACTTAGCCAGTATTTTATAGTCAAATATTTCATGATCTTACCATTCTTTAATTTGTCCTCCTGCAGGTTTTTTAAGTTACTCGCATCTGCTCGGAGTCTTTTGATTTTAAGCTCCAGCCTGATTTTCCACCGTGGTTTCTCAATGCATTGGGGGTGGGGGGCTTCAATTGTGGAATCCTTAGTTTTTCCCTTACTATTACTACTGCACTATAAGCAAGCTGATTTATCTGTTTAATTGACCTTATCTGGATTGTTGCAAGTGCTGAGTTTACATCGTTCATCAATGGTACCAATTTTTTTCTAGGCACAGTCTTTAAAATTGGGAGCCTTTCCCTCTCTTCATTTAATGCAGCATGTGTGAGTATTTTATTCTTCAAGTCTTGCTGCCTAATAGTGAGCTCTGCTTGTGTTCCAATCCTATTTGAACCTTCTTTTGGTTCAAATTTTTGCACAACATCCACATTTTTTCAACTTCTGTTTGATGTCCCCAGGTATTATTAATCTATTTTCTCCTCCTATTTGGATAATTTGTTGACCTCCAATTTCACAACTCCTCTGTATTTCTTCTAGTTCAACTTTACTAAACACCTTGTTTCTGATAATATATCTTCGCTGGTCAGCTAATCGTAATTCAGTTATCTTGGAGTTTGGATATTCTTGTTTCTATAACTGATGCATCCGCTTTTGGTAGCCTTGTTTATCAGGTTCTGCTCTATAATAGCATTTCATGATTGTCCGATTCTCTGGTAGAGTATATTTCTGCCGCTTCTGAGATGGTTCAGCTTCCAGTAACTCTACAGGCCCATGCCCTGGTTGCTCAGCAATGGGACCCGTGACCTGTAGCCCATTTATCGACGGATATCCAGGTTCATCAACACCCATCACGGTCCTTGTTAACCCGGGCGACGACCGAGCCAGTATAGGCTTCTTTATATTGTATTTCACCATGATTCATGGGTTGTTGGGTGCGCTTGGTTCTGATCCTCAGTTGAGACCTCTCTGCTAAGGTTGGACCTACTGGAGCAGTTAAGCCCCCCGCCATGACATTTATTATTATTATTATTATTATTATTATTATTATTATTATTATTATTATTATTATTATTATTATTATTATTAAGAATGTAAAATTCAACAAATGCAAAACCGAATAGAGAACTGGTATAATAAAGCACCGCATGGTCAGTTTATAAGAGACACCAGTGATAAGATCAACCAAGAAAAAACATGGCTATGGATAAGAAAAGCAACATTGAGGGGAAAACTGAAGGACTAAGATTCTTAAGGCTCAAGATCAAGCCTTAAGAACAAATGCCATAAAGGCAAAAATTGATAAATCATTGAAAGATAGTAAATGTTGATTTTGCAAAGAAAAGGATGAAACTGTAGATTACATCATCAGCTATTGCCCCAAAATCACTCAGACTGATTATTTAGACCATCATAATGAAGTAATTAATAAACTATTTAGCCCATCATAATAAATATTGAAATAATTGTTTAAATAAGTAATTACTGTATAAAAATAAATAATTATAATAAATAATTATTTAGACTGTCATAATAAAGTATGGGGTGCGGTGGCTCAACGGGCTAGAGTACTGAAAACTATTGGCTACAAAGTCGGCAGCTCAGTAGTTCAAATCCTGAGCTGTAGTACTAGCCAGGCCTGACCCTGCTTAGTTTCTGAAATCCGGTGAGAATGGATGCACTTAGGGCAACTAGGCAGCTGTATCAGACACATATTTAAATTGAACTAACTCCATATAAAATGTTAACACAAACATTCTTACGGTAAACACACACTTATCCAAAGTACTCTCCTGATACCTTTGATTCCTTCTCCATTATTTCCAACTCTACCTAGATATTTTATATTCCTATTAGGATAACCAGATATTTTACCAAGGGAATAATTTTCATTTCAGTCATTTGCCTTTCAGGTTATCCTTGGTTACAAGGAGGTGGGGAAAGTATTACGTTGTCGTCGTCCCCCCACACACACACTTCTTATCATCCCACTGCTGCCGCCCCAATTCCACCTCAAGGTTTCTTATCCCTGCTGCTGATTTCACTTTTACCACTGGGGGCAATGGTGACTTTTCCCCATTGCCTATTGAGCTGCCTGGGAGTTTCTCTCCCAGCCCAAAGAGTTATGGCCCTGGGTGGTTGCAAGGTCATTTCCAGCTGTCACTGCCCCTGGAGTTTATGGGTCTTTAGAATTCATTGCCCATTGACAGCTTTGAGGTCAGGGTTGGAGGAAACAGGAATTTTTTTTTTTTTGCTTGGGAAAGAAAAGGAGGGGGAGAGAATACCTTAAAAGCTCACATAAAAATACCAAAATTCACTTTATTACGGTAATGACAAATCACAGAAATACTGGTTGATAACAGCTGACCTCAAAGGTTTCACTTGAAGAATTAACTGAAGCAAAACAAGTTAACTGAAGCAAAAAAGGGGCGGGTTGAGCTGCGTGGCCATCAGAAAACACAAATGCAAATATAGGTTACAGGTGATACCTTTATAGGCCACTATTAAAAATAAAAAAAGAACATTGCAAACTTTTGAGTGCAGTCGCCTGTAGCCTATTTTTGCAAGTTAACTGATTACTGTATCTTTTCCCTTGCCATCCTTTGTGGTGGTTACACTCCCCTGCACCTACATGAAACTGGCACTTTGGACAGTAAGCGGTCGTGGAAATGCAGCCTCCTCCTGAGCTGGCCAAGGACCTGGGCATACTCACTTATGCTGCCTGTTGCCTATTCTCTTTAGGGCAAACCCTGGTTTGCCTCTGCTTCGTGGGTGGAATACACACACACACACACACACACACACACACACACACACACACACACACACACACAACTTGGACACACATCTTTCCCCACTTGATCATCAGAATCCCACTGCAATTTTGACCATTTCAGTTCTCAAGTGTGAAAATACCTAAGTGTGAGACTGTTTCTGCATTTCAGAGATAACACTCTTTCACTTATCTGTGGCAAGCTGCTTTGTCTCTCAGGTCAGAGTCAGAACACGGGTCTGTTTACCTTGGCGTTGTCTGCTTTGACTGGCTGTCTCTCTCCAGGTCTGAAGAAGAGGCCTTCCCCCATCTGAGACCTTTGCAGCACTGCGGATGCCAAACGTTGCTCTTTGGCCTGCAAAGCCTGTGTGGTTCCCCACTGAGCTATGATGACCAGTCCTTGGAACAGTTGCAGTTTTGAACAAAAATGCTCAGTATCCCACAACCAACTTGGCTGCTACCCATGCTGACTGGAAAGTTTTGTAACCCTGGGCAAGCTGCACCACCCCCCAGGGCACCCCCAGAAGAAGGAAATGAGAAAACACTTTCTGAGTACTCCATACCTAGAAAACCCTAGAAGGGCTGCCAGTGAGCCAGAACTGACTTTGTGACAGATTAATCATCCTACACATGTTCTAACAACTGCAGTATTTTATTTCTAGAGGGTTTCTGCAGGTGAATCTGTATTTCTTATCTGGATCATTAATACAGTAAATTTACTGCACATGCTTGATTATTTCTCAGTTTATACCATAAGCCTAGTTCTGATAACTTTACCTTGCTTTTTGAAATAGCTGTGGTCATCTAGATAAGGTCATTTATGAGATGCATGAGAAAGTGAAAAGAGATGAAGGCCCCGAACAAGAAAGGAACAAACAGATGACACACGGCTGCTGCTGCTTCCTTTCCCTTTCTAACCTACATACATAAGGCATGCTCTGCATTTCTTGCTTACACACACATACGTAGCCTGTATGGTGTGTTAGTTTGAATACCAGGATAGGACTTGAGAGATTCCCCATGAAACCTGCTAGGTAACTCTGGGCTATCCTGGCCTACCTTATAGGATTGTTGTGAGGATAAAGTGGAGAGGAGGAGAGCCATGTGTCCCGGCATGAGCCCACTAGAGGGAAGGGCGTACTATGTTCACAACAGAAAGAAGATGTGTAGGGATCTTGATCTTGCACATGGAAGTCAATGTGTGGCCATGGAAGATCTCTCTCCAGCGCATTGAAGCTTGAAGCTTTTTCCAGTTACAGCTCCCAGAACTGTCCCAGGCAGCAAGCAACCCTTTTAGGCCCTGAAACCATGTATCAGGTTTGTTTCCCATGGCTTCAGAGACTAGGAGTCGGGGCAATGGTTTCAAACTACAGGAAGAGATTCCATTTGAACATTAGGAAGAACTTCATGACAGTTAGAGCTGTTCTGCAGTGGAATATGCTTCCACAAAGGGTGGTGGAGTCTCTTTCTGTGGAGGTTTTTAAGCAGAGGCTGTGTGGCCATCTGTCGAAAATATTGTGATGGGGTTCCTGCACGGCAGGGGGTTGGACTAGATGGCCCTTGAGGTCTCTTCCAACTCTATGATTCTATGATTCTATGATCTGGGCATCAGTTCATATCCTATCAGTCTAGCCAACCAGCTATCTATCTCCTGGCTGTTTTAGGACAGTAGGTTCCCCAAAGAATTTGGTAGCAGCCTTTAGAGCTGCCCACCCAGAGACTGCAGTGTTATCAGTGCTGTAGGACGCACTCCCTGCTCCTCCTCCTCCTCCTCCTAAGAGACCAGAGCCCTCTGATTTCCCCACTGCCCCCATGGGGCCTTCAAAGGACTCTGCGGAGCTTTCCTCGTGTCTGTTTCCCCTTCCTGGCGAATGAAAGGTGAGAGGGGCAAAGAAGCAGATAGTCTCCCAAGGTGCTATTCCCTCTGGCATCAGATTTATCTGCCCAGCTGGCTTCACACCCTCGGGGCAGGGAGTGGAATGTTACATCCTTCTCCTAGGTCTCAACAAGATGGAAAGAATGGGCCTTACGGCACCAAGCAGGCACAGGCAGAGCAAGAGAGGAGAACCACCCTGGAGAAACAGGAGGCCTTCTGCATCTGCTCATCAAGCTCCCCAGCAGGGCCAAACCTTCTGCTTCCATCACTCGCTACCTGAGATTTTTAGTCACGCAAAGCAGTCAAGAGAGCCATTCTGGCAATAGGAAAAAGTGCCAGTCCAGCATACAACATGGAAGGTCACAAAACCACACACAGCCTATGTGGCCTCTAGGTTGACTAGTAAAGATAATACCCTAACAACACACCATAGGGGCTTTTAAGAATTATTTTGGCATTCCTAGATGTTTGGCTGCCTTAGGATGTCTAGGACCCATAATTAACAATCATGGGCATAAAAACAAGAAGACATAGAAATGGGAGGCAGAGCACGTTTACCTCTGCAGGGTATAGACACCTAGACTTGGTTTCTAGGATACATTAACTGAAAAGACGTTGACAGAAATAAAGATTCCATCCTCACTTCACCACCCCTATAGCTACCAACACCCCTCACGAAAACATCTCTGGAGGGCCAAGGGTGGAAGTCTCTTTGAACCATGTGGGATGATGGGATGGTTGAAGGAACAAAGAAGAAGACAGGAATTTGCCTTCAGTGAAAGTTTCTGAAGGTAATTTATCATGGGATTCAATTTTTGGAGCAACCATTTAAAAAACAGTATATCAAGTGATTACAGAATGGACATTCATTTCTGAAACTAGCAATTGTTCTCAGCATTTATTTATTTATTTTTCTCTACCACACTCATAGTGCAAACTGCACAACCTGGGTCAGTTTACAAAATGGTCAATCATAAAATACAATTTAAAAAAAATTAAAATTAATTTAAAAGGTCATACAAAATACATTTAAAGCAGCCATTGACAAAATCTATTTGATGGCAAACACCTCATCCATAAGAATTTAAAAATGAAATATCCTGAAATTTCAGGGGGCCTAAATAGAAACTGTAATAAAATGTGCCCCCTCCCAGATGGCTGATGGAAAGGGACAAGGAAAAAAACAAACAAAAATAGCATTATTGTTATTATGTGTAAATTTTGCATGATAAAAATCAGTTTTGGAAAAGCAATAATCACATCTGCATTTTAGTAGTGGACCAGTTATTTTGGCTGCCTTGGATTTTGGCAAACGCCAAATGAGGCGTTTGCCAAAATCTATCAATTCAGTCAGTATCCCATCATTTGAAGAGTTCAATTATTGAGTTTTACTTATTCATAACAATCCAGTTAACTGAGTTGTTTTCCTTGTTTACTTACATTGCCACTATTTTACTTGTTGCCGCTTAATTTGGGGTAATACTTCATTTCTCTTAACTTGTGATGCCATGTGCTCTGGGAATTTTGAGGTAAGAAAGTGTTATACAAATCATAATTTGCACTGGGATGTCCTGTCAGGAATATGTGGATGTGTTTGCAACCTATGGTGGAATCTTCTAAACAGTTTCATGGGAGAAATACCAACTGAGTGAAAGTAAGTCTCCTTTATGCATCTAATGGAGCAGACTCTTGCCTTTGAAAACTCGTGCAGCTGGCTTGCTTGATGGCACAGAAAACAATTTCTTGCTGCTCATGTGTTCTGCAAGCTTCTAATGATCACAGCCTTTTTCTTCCTTTTTGGGCCATTGAATGAGTGAAATATACGGAGGAGCTGACTCCCCAAATCCCCACTGATCCAATGTGCCTACTCTAATTGTGACTTACTACTGGACTTCAGCCATTGTTTTATTGCAGATATAGGGAAATGTAGGCCCTACAGAAGCTGATAAAACATCTCCCGCATCTATTGGCAATTGTATTTCCACAACATTCTGTAATGCCACAAGCTCTCCACCCTGTTCTATTGAATTATCATATCCAACCAGGTCTTAGGATGGTTGGCATCCTTCATGGAAACCTTGTGTAAAGGTGAGTGTTGTAATGGAGCTGGCATTTATGGAGTCAAACCCCTCGAACATTCTTATTCAGCAAAGACTAGGATATTATATTATCAACTTCTAATTCCCTGTTCCTAACCTGAGTATGTCGTAAATGTTCTGGTCTGTATATAATCCCTCATTATTGTAAGCTGCCTTGGGGTAAAAAATATTTAAATAAATAAATAAATAAATAAATAAATAAATAAATAAATAAATAAATAAATTTTTACCACAGACTGCCAGAAAGACAGATAAGTGGATGTGAGACTGAATTCTCTAGAAATAAAAATGACTAAACCAAGGCTATAATATTTTAGACCTATTGTGAGAAGGCAAGACTTACTGGAAAACAGGACTCTAGGAAAAGCTGAAGGCTGCAAGAAAAGTGAAAAAACAGGAAATGGATAGACTCAGTAGAAGTAGCCATGGTTTTGAAGGGCATCAGCTGTGCTGTTAGTAAAAGGATCTTGTGTGTGTTGGGGGGGTTTACTACTTTGTAAGGTTGTCAAGAGTCAATGGGTGATTTGATGGCACATAATAACAACAATGGCTTCTCCCTATGGGTTTCTTTGTTCCCTCTAACTTTAGTTTCACTTCTCACAGTACCTGGGAGGAAAATTGACTTTCCCACAAGCAATACATTGTTGCAAGATGTTCCTTTTGCAATGCAAAGCATTCGGAGTGCTCTGGTTTTCAAATGGATAGTTAAGAGCCATTAGCTGCACAAAAGGCTTGTTTTTCATTTGTTTATATTGAGTGACACAGCTGTCTGCATTTATGGGATCCTTGTGAGGAGCGGTCACTAGGGGGACTATCATGATGGGAACCTGCCCTTCCAAAGTTAGCATGAGACCCCTGGCTAGGGCAGAACTGCACACTACATGTGGGAAGGGGCTGCTGCCTAAAGTGATCTCTATGTTGAACACCCACCCCTGCGGCCCTATTTTGTCCTGGTCTGTTTTCACCACCTCCATCATGACATCCATTCCTGTCCTTCCTAGAGAATGCAGAGGCAGAGAAAGAGTGGCAAGATGCCCAAGGCAATCCCAATGTGACTTGAGATCCTACAAGAAGAGCTTGACTCTGCATGTCTCTTGGTGGTGGCAGCACACCAACAAACCAGCACACCCACAAGTAATAGACTCTTCTTCCCTAACAGGTGCAGTATAAAGGCAATGAACAGACACCTTGGAATCTGCTGCCATGAAGAATGAGAGATTTTGGATATGCTTATGATGAGCATCCTCCTTTCGCGCTCCTTTCCACCTGCAGTGTGATCACCAGGAGCCTTGCACAGTTCAGAACTGTAAATGGTCCTGGAACTAATTAATTTGACAGTGCTAGTGCTGTACGTTTCTTTCCTTCCCCTCCTCTTCTCTCTCCACCCAAATCAATTAAGGAAACACATTATTTCCTTCTCTCTCTCCCCCCCACTTTGTGCAGAAGGTTTTCTAAGAGGAAGTGGGAAAAAGGAGCAGCCAGGACTCTGGCGTGTTTTCACAGGGCTCCCCGGGGAAGGCCTTGCGCTTGGGAGCCAGCTAGGCAAAGAGAGATTAACCATGTGGAGAGGAGGACGCTCTCAAAAACAGGAGCAAACCATCTCCCAAGGGTTCTCATGGCGGTGGGAAAGCTTGATTGCCACATATGGCAATGCAGCAGCTCCCAGTCCAACACCCCCCCACACACACACACCATGCAGCTCCCCAAAGACCCCCCATTGAATTGTCATTTACCTTGTGCTGAGGAGGTGGGCAGGGGGATTATAATTGGCTGTCATTCCATTGGAGCACATTTCATTTGCATGGCTAATATGCTCTTCCAGCCAAGAGAGGAGAATTTGGGGAGCAATAAAGAATAAGATGAAGGAAGCACCCACAGCATTAGTTAATCAAAGAGAGTTCCGGGAGCGCTTTAACAAGATGGTTGTTCTTTTCCTTTCTTCAGAAGAGATTGCTTGTTGGGAACCTGCTAACCTTGTATTTAAAAAACAACAACAGATGTACAATGGTTACAGATACAAAGGAATGGTTAGAAATCTTATGCTTGTTCCAGATTTAAATATTGCATTACTATCTTAGAAGCCAAACACAAAAGTACAAGAGGGGGCCATGGAGTTTTACAGCTTAGTTTAACACCTTGGTATTTTTATCTGCATGGATTGTATCGGTCTCTCAAAAAATGGTGCCAAATCTCTCCTCAATCCCAACCTTTCCCAGCCAGCTTCTCTCTAGGAATAACCAACTCTTGAGCGAGCTGACACAGAGCAATGGGAATTGTAGTCCGGCACACACTGAAGGCTTCCTCTAGGCCAGTCTCTCACAGGCCTACCCTTGCCCACACCTCCTTAACTTTATTATTGGAACCTGTGCAATATTTAACTCCAGTCATTTAGCACATAAATTGTTTGTGACCTGGAGGGGCACCCCACCAAAAATAAAAAACGAGAGCAAGGTATTTCCCCCTATCCTGCTCCATAGGTCACTCTTGATTTAGCCCCCTAAGATTTCACAGCTACACAGTCCTAGGGTTCCTGGAGAAGTTAAGGGCTTCCACACTTAGAAAACCTTGAAAGGAGTTGCTTTAAATTGAAATTGCCTTGATAGCACATTGTTTTTGTTGTTATTCTTGTTGTAACAGTAAGCATTTGTTGCATTTAGGCCTTTATTGGCAGTCTCTTTGACCCAAGTGTCAGGAGGATCCATTGCATTTCAAAAGCAAAATAGCCCCCTCTGCCACTCAGATTTTCCTTTCACTTCCAACAGCGCTGGGAGGAGAGGCGGACGAGGGAAAGTCTCGAATATGAAAAGTACACTTCCTTGGATCTCCGGTTTTCCCCTGCCGGGCTCCAGTACACACATTACGTCAAGCCGCAGCGACCAGGATGTTCCCAAAGTGAGACCAGCTTGCTAAATGCCTGCGGTAGGATCCTAATGCCTGCTGGAGAGCACGACAGTGCACACAAGTACCGGTGGGAGGCAAAAGAAGGCTGTGTGGATCGTCTAGATCATGGAGTGCTTTCTTGTTACCATGGTGATTTGCCACCACAGCCAGCTAGGGCCTTTCTAAAACGAGTTACAATGGGAGACAATGGCCAGGAAACTTCACTGGGCCCTACCTGGAGGTTTATCTTGGGTCCGACCTCTAAATTGTTTTTCCATGAGGGCTCAAGACAAAATAGTTTATGCTTAGGCAGTCTTTGCAGCCAGATTCTTGAGATTTACAGAATCATAGAATAGTGAAGTTGGAAGGGGCCTATCAGGTCATCAAGTCCAACCCCCTGCTCCGTGCAGGAAATAAAAATCAAAGGATATCTAAGAGTTCATCCAACCCTTCATCTAAGGTAGTGATGTCCAAACCTTGGCCCTCCAGACCACAACTCCCACAGTCCTTTGTCATTGGCAATCTAGGATTAGAATTCTGGGAGTTGTAGTCCAAAACATCTGGAGGTCTGAAGTTTGGACACCCCTGATATAAGGGATTATGACTGAGTTGCCTAATAAGCTTGACCTGCCAGCACCTCTTTCTCTTTCTCTCTGAATATAGCCAACCATCAGCCCATGAGGACCAATAGTTGGTTCTGCTTTGGGGGACATGTCTCTTTGGAGCATGTCCACCACCCCGGATGGCCTTTCAGGGTCTGGTACAAAGCACCTGCCCTAAGAGGCCAGAGTGTTGAAAAGTTTCAAAACTGTCTCTGCCAAAAGGGCTACTTGTGGAGCATTCAAAATACAAGCTTTTCTGAAATATACGCCAGAGCTTGAACATCTTTCCTTGCTGTGTGTCACCCAAAGAGGAGTGGAAAGCCTTGGGCAACCTTTCCGGGAAGGCATGATCCCCTTCTAGCAAATCCTGGTAGGTAGATGATGCCACAGCACCCCTAGTGGTCAGCCTCCTGCCACTACATTCTTGGCAATTAAGAAACACATATAATGGGTGTGGGGATGTCTGAGCCAGCTGAATAAAGCGTATCGACAATTGTTTTGCTCAATGGCGCCATTCAAGCCAGTATCTCCTGCTCAGATCTATATTGAAATGCCCTTCTATTAATAAATAACTACAGTCTCCCTTCCCCACCCCCATCTCTGCCGCTTATGTTTTGTAAATGGGAATTTGGGCTGAAGTTTTATAGACATTCAAGCTAGATTTTATCTTTATGAAGGGTTCACTCATTCTCCCCACTCCTTTTCCCAAACCTTTCTTTCTTTCTTTCTTTCTTTCTTTCTTTCTTTCTTTCTTTCTTTCTTTCTTTCTTTCTTATTGCAGTTAACACAAAATGACATGTACAGAAACAGAAAAGGAACGCAAGATATTTTATCTTCTCTTTGAGAGAACCCAAGCCAAAAAAGAGAATGAGCAAGGGAGAAAGAGATGTGACAGTGGCACTTACTGTAGGAAAGTGCATCTTTCAAATAATTATAATTGCATCATCTCTACAAAATGTTTTATGAAATTTCATCCTGGATTGTTTCTGTCTGTTTCCATTTGTTGATGATACTGAAAAGGACCAACAGGTGTGAATCCAAATGTCTGGATTTCTGCAAATCTATTATGAGGAAGTGATGTGAGCATTTTAATGTCTGGTTGGAATGTTTTGGTTGCACATTATATAAATGATATCCAATCATTGTTAAGCTCCATTGGGTCCAGTGGGAGACATTTACACGTGACCAAGTATTGTTATGTGTTGTTTGGTCACCTCTGACGAATAATGGTAGACCTATCAATTATTGGCCTCCAAAATTATTTACCAGCCTTACTTACTATTTGTAAACTCAAAACCATGGTTTCAATTATTGAGGCAATCTGTCTCATAGTTGTTCTTCCTATTTTCCTTGCTGCCTTCAAGACCATGGTAAACCAATTTGGAATACAGTGGTACCTCTTCTTATGAGTTTAATCCATTCCGAATGCATGCTCTTAAGTTGAACAATTGTTAAGCAGAGCAGCCCTATCTAAAAAATAAAAATAAAATTGAAAAAATAAAAATAATGTAAGTAGAGCAGACCACATCTAAAATGTATAAAGCAACAGTTAAAATGCCAATGGTTTTTCTTTCTTAAGTTGCATTGCTCTTGAGCCATTTATAAGTAGAGGACTGTATTTCTTTCCTTGAACTTGGCATGAAATATTTTATGATGAGCCAAAATCATCAACTGTCTTACTCATATAAGTGAGACTTCTCCAGAGCTAACGTAATGGATATCAAGCATGGATCAATCTCCTACAACAGCAATATCTTTGTGTTTGATGTCCAGAGCTATTTTAACAATGTTGATTTATGCAGAGGTTTATCTTGATGATAGTTCGTTTATTTGTGTTGTTTGTTAATTTAAATTTTATCTTGGAATTATGTTGCATTTTGCTTTACTGTTTTATGTTTAACTGATTGTTACCTGCCCAGAGTGGCCTTGGCTGGATGGGTGGGATAAAAAAGCAATAAATAAATAAATAAATAAATAAATAAATAAATAAATAAATAAATAAATAAATAAATGGGACTTGAACGTTTTTTAATTTCTTGGCTAGAATATCATGCTTTTGTTTTATAGCATTCTCTCTCTCTCTCTCTCTCTCTCTCTCTCTCTCTCTCTCTCTCTCTCTCTCTCTCTCTCTCTGTCTCTCTCTCTGTGTACTTAATTCTGCAAAACTTGTCTAACACATTTGCGGACTCTGAGCTAGATTGTTCTAAGACAGACAATGGTCAGTGTCCTGCTGTTAATCTGAAGGAAAGAATAAACTCATTGCATCAATTGCTCAATGATAAGTCAACATTCATGTACATTTCACTGAATAAATAGGTCTACTTTAGTCAGGACTAGCAATAGAATGTTTGTTAGCTGGCTTGTTTGTGATGCATAATTGAGACTGGTTTTAGTTTTATGGTGTTACTGTACTTTCCTTCTAGACCTGTAAAATCTGACCTTCTTATATAGCAAGGAAGTGCACATATATGCACACACACAGAGAGAGAAAGCAGGTGAACTAAAACCCGGACTCACTTCAAAATGTGTTTGAATAACTGAAGTAATATTATTTTTCCACACTTGCCGCACTACAGTAGAGAACATGGAAGATGGTATGAGAGATAAAGATCTAGGAGGCCTTATAACTTGCATGCAAGCCTCCAGTACATCTTGCTTCAAAAGAAAAGGAAAAAAACACAGTCCCACAATGCACCTGGCCGATTGTGCAATGCTGTACAGGGGGGAAATTCCATCCTGATTCCTGCAGGCAAACACCCTATGCCCTGAAGCATGAATTGCATAACGCCAGCTTACATTGCTGACCATTGGATCATAAAGTTACCCAGCTCTTTCTAGTTACAGACATTTGTAATAACAGCATGCTACTATAAATAGCGGAGGTTTTTTATTAAAGGTGGCCGGATAAAGTTCATTGTTTTATATGCTTAAAAATGCTAGACAATATCAATACACAGTCGCAAATTGTGAACAATCTTGTGACAATACCATGAAAATGTCTTCTAAGCTTTGCAGTATTTTATGACAAATAAACAATGATTGTTGTTGTTCAGTCATTCAGTCGTGTCCAACTCTTCGTGACCCCATGGACCAGAGCTCCCCAGGCCTTCGTATCTTCTACTGCCTCCCGGAGTTTGGTTAAATCCATATTGGTTGTATCAATGACACCATCCAACCATCTCATTCTCTGCTGTCCTCTTTTCCTTTTGCCTTCAATCTTTCCCAACATCAGGGACTTTTCCAAGGACTCCTCTCTCCTCATGATGTGGCCAAAGTACTAGAGCTTCAGCTTCAAAATCTGTCCTTCTAGTGATCATTCAGGGTTGATTTCTTTCAGGATGGATAGGTTGGATCTCCTTGCAGTCCAGGGGACTCTCAAGACTCTCCTCCAGCACCACAGCTCAAAAACGATAAAGGGTCACAATCAAATTAAAATAAGAAATCATTTACCTGAAGATCTCATCAAATCTTTATTAATGTTAGTGGCAAATCGTTGTGCTCACAACATTAACCAATACCATTTTTGGAAACAGGTTGCAGAAAATGATAAAGGAGATGATAAGAAGCTCATGAATCCAGCAGTGGGGGAAATGCCTCATACTTTTTTCTTCTGACGGAGATCACACTGATCACAAACCACTTATGTGTAGATAATTTGTCAGTGAATGTTTTTTTTCCAGAAAATATACACCTAGGTTATATCAACACCATCACTGCATGGGCTGCATGTTTGTACCACTGGCCATGTCATTACAAGATTCACACAATTTTACAGAAAGTCCCAAGGCTATAGTAATGTTCTTTTTATGGTCTTGGATTTGATTGTTTTATACCTCGCCTTTTCTCCCGAAGAAGAGCCAAAGCATATAACCAGGTGAAAACATGTATGGTTTTATTTAAAGATGGGGAAAATGTACTTAACTCAGGTGTTAAATATACATAAATATATTGAAGAGCTGACACAGCATTGGACTTTACAAATTTTAAAAAATCATATTATGTTATAATCCAACAAAATCATATTCAATTATGTCCACCCTTAGGGAAGTCAGTACTGACAAGAGGCATAACTAAACCAACAATGCTTTTTAGCATTTTTGACTTCGTATCCTCAGGATTTGTTGCAAAAAAAAAAGAGTCTTGTGGCATGTTTAAGACAAAAAAAAATCTTATTTTGTCAGAAGCTTCTGTGAACAGATGTGTCTGAATAAACAGCTACAGCCCATGCAAGCTTATGCCAAATAAAACATGTTAATCTTAAACACAACCCATTTTAGCAATAATTCTGCTTTCATTAAAATGAATAATTCTCAAATCAGTTGCAATCATTACTTTTGTAATTCGGCTTCTGTTCAAATGCTGCTGTGATAATGATTGTTCTTCCATATTTTTTGTTTTCTCTGCTTCCTTGGGAGGAAGCTCATACCTTGTTTGATTATTTATTTCCTTGGAGGCTACAGGGGGGGGAGGAACTAACTAAAAATGGGGAAATGATGCCAATAAGGGATAATAATTACTTTAGACACTATAAGACGGAGAAAGTGCAGGTTTTACATCAGGACCAATTCTGTTATTGATTTCATGTAGGAAAGGATCAATATGCATGATGGTGTAATTTGACAGAAGAGTGCATTACACACCCAAAATTCAGTTTAAAATAATTCAGTGCTGGTAATGATTGTCAGAAATATCCAAGCCTTCTATTGATGAAAAGTCTAAACCAGTGGTTCTCAACCTGTGGGTCCCCAGATGTTCCTGGACTGCAACTCCCAGAAACCCTTCTAGCACAGCGAGTGGTGGAGGCTTTTGGGAGTTGCAGTCCACGAACATCTGGGGACCCACAGGTTGAGAACCACATGCCAGATCAGTTGCCCCAAGAGTTCCAGAGATGCTGTGAATGGCATTCCATCAGCTCTCAAATCTGCAGCTATTCAACCTGCCTCCATTTCTTCTTTAGGGAGAACCTGCGTCCCCTTTCTGAGTGGCCAAGCAAAGTGGCCCAGTGAGGTCCTTCCCAGTGGGTGACATGTCTTCGAAGTGACTTCCCAAAGACTCAGGTGCAGTCAGTGGAACTTCTCACTGCTAGTCAGTCACCCATGGCCTCACATGGAGGAGAAAGGAGTGGTGCCTCAGTGGCTTCCTTAGTCTGGAGGCAACCGTTCCAGACAGAGAGGATGAAGATGATAAGACCATTGACAAAATAGTTCATTAAACCCTGTATTTCTCTCAGTATGTCTGCAGTCCTTTGGTAAGCTGGTTTGTCAGTCATCTCCCTTTGAAAACCGCCCATAATACCCGATCCTCCCAGGCTCGGCGTTTGAGGCAACTAACACCACGAGAGGGCCGAAAAGAAAAAACAAGAAATCTGCCTGGCCCCCTCTTTGGCTGCCTTTAAAAAACTATTAAAAACTTGGTTATTTAAGCAGGCATCCCCCCAAATATAATTGCAACACAGTGTTCACCCATTAAATCTTGATTTTAACTGACTAGCCTACCAATAATAATATATTGGTTTATGTCATTTTAATATTATTTTCATCTTTATTTTGATTTATTGTGTTACTATTTATGGTTTTATTGTATAAATTGTTTGGATGTATTAATTGTTGTAAACCACCCAGAGTGACCTTGCTGCCAGATGGGCAGTATAAAAATCCAATAAAATAAATAAATAAACAAATCTCCCACTAACTGGCATGTGACATTTATGCATCTATATTCACATGTAATTGCAAATCTGTGGAAGGAAGCCATGAATTAATAAAATTATCCTCACCATTTGGGCAGAAGTCTACACTCTTTAGGATGGTAAATGGATGCCAAATGGTTTCTGGGAGTTGCGGTACAAGAACACCTTGGTTACCCAAGGTTAGGAATCATTGTAATACAAGGAGAAGTCCTAGTATTATTACAGAGGAAAAAAAGTATCAGAAATAAGTGTAATTAAGTACTAAGGAAGGTGATCAACAGATTCCAAAGTGGAGAGGATGCACAAAGACATTTATAAGGACAGGACATCAATGGGCATGTGGGGGAAGAATGCTCAAAAGGCTGTCATGGACACTGAACAATAGGTGCCCATCACACTACTGCTGCCATCTTCTGCTCTACAAAAGGCGTGCAACTGTTGTCAAAGCAAAAATCACAGTTGAAGTGTTGACTAACAGTTAAGTTGCAAAGCTGGACTGCTAAACAGCATTTCCCTGGTGACAGACACACTTGGGGGAGGCACTATGCCATTTTTGTGCTTCTCCGAAGATTGCACAAGCCTTGCTACCCAGTAAATCATTGTCTTCAGGGAGAAAATATTCTCACTTCCAAAGCTGGTATGAATAGCAGTAGAGCTCAGAAAAAAACAACCCCCCCTTTTAATTTCAACTCTCTGCAAAATTCTTCAAACTTCATCTAGGTATATCCTGCATGGTAACTGAGTGTCAGTGTTGTGCTTCTGGATGTTTGCATGCTTTCACAACAGATCACCTGTCAAAATCAATCTGGGCTACATCCTGACACTATCTCAGCGCTGAGGTGGCTCAGACAGACTTCCCTCAGGGGAGGCAGCCGGTGTGGAGCCAGCCTAAAGCAGAACCACCTTTCCCTGTCTCTTCTATAGCCTTTATGGCTCAAGATGCAACTTGTCAATTTTCACTGTGCAGAATCTTTGCAAGATTCTGGTACTGTTTGTACAAGTATGACTCATGCCTTGGGTTCCCAGCTTATCTGTCCCATCGTCCACTCGGCGTCTTGCAAAATGCAGGGTGCGTGCAAAGTTTTTAAACATGCCGTCTGCACACAGCATGGAAGGGGGGCATAGAGTTTGGGAAATTTTGTATTTTTTTTTCCAGGCTGCAAGTCCCAGACCCTCGCACCTAGACAGCCACTGAGCTTTTCCCAACGTGCTGTTTTATTCAGATGTCCACTTGCCAACTCATTGGACTTTGAAGAGGCCCATGGACATTTAGATGGTTCCCTGCCTTTAGAGCAGGAATAGCCATAACCAGCAGCACAGAGCAGTTTGTCGGGACTGTAGGAAACAAAAGCTCCAAAGAAACGTGGCAGGTAAAAGATGCTTCAGAGATGATAAATAGCAGTAGCAACAGTTGACTTTCTCCTTGGCAACATGGCCGAGCTTGGCCGAGGCCGGAGGCTGGCGGCAGCAAAAATCTTGAGCAATCTAGTCCTGTCCTGGTCTGGAGAAGTAGAATTCTCCAGGAAGTTTAATTCAGGAGGTTGGGCACCTCTTGCCCTGTATTTAAACCTCCATCGTACAACATCAAACATGTCACTGAAGACCAAGCCCCCCCAGGCCTGACAGAGAAGCTGTGGGGGGGAGAAGAGACTGGGCTGGAGGCAGCAACAGATCCTAATCTTTATTAAATAAGTACAAAGTCTGTGCCGGCTAATGAGAAAAACAAACTGATGAAAGATCCAACAGGCTCCTCAGAAGGACACAAAGAAATTCACTCCTGATGAGATTTTACTAAAAATACTCCACAGTGCTTGTTTCAGGCCAAAGTTTCACAGATCCCAGCCTCCTGAGGTTGGGAGGTGGCCATTTGGAAGGACCCAATGCATGGCTTTTGAACAAAGCCAAGACTATAAGAGAGCGGCATGTCGTATCTTTGCTCTGAGCGCAAGCTCCGGAAGAGGAATAACTAGGAATCCCTGACATTTTGTGTGTACAAATCGCATGATAAGCATCTTCTTCCCCTGGCAAATGCAAAGTGCCTGCGTGTGGGTGTATGTAGATCTCCGAGATCCTATCTTAAAACAGACAATTCTGGACTAAAATAAGACTTATAAAATGTTGATTTTGGTAAACGTTTTCCCAGAGTGCCTCAGCATGCACGAATCTGGAAGCTTCATTCATTTTACTAATGTGTATCTACAACCATCCCGTTTATAGCCATTTGACACCACTTTTTCTGCCCAGGCTTCTCTCCGTTGAACCTTGGGAGTTAACAACACTATTGTTCAAAAGAACTATGTGAACGTCTGCATCCTCTGCTTTTTCTCTGTCAACACTGTGTATGGTTTTGCTTTCTAGCAGAAAATTCTATGTACCTCTTCAGACCTAATACAAGATGGATTGACTCACGGAAGGAAACCACAGAGTTTAGTGTGTAAGAGCTGAGCAGAGATGGCTGAGGAGAGGACATTTTGGAGGTCGCTCATTCACCATATTTCAGAGGCAACTTGATAGCATGTAACAACAACAAAACCTACAAAATCCAGCTCAAAATCCCAAGGTTTTGTAGGATGAAACCATGAGTGGTATTAAGCTGCTATAATTGTGTATTATGGATACATTGTACAAGCACTTAGTGAGCTGTGTGCTGTTACGTCAGAATCGACTTACGATGATCCCAGCAGAGCAGTGGTGGCGAACCTTCGGCACTCCAGATGCTTCGGACCACAACTCCCAGATTTCCGAGCCTAGATTGCCAATGACAAAGGACTGTGGGAGCTGTGGTCCAAAACATATGGAGTGCCAAAGGTTCGCCACCACTGCAATAGAGCTTTCAAGGTATGTGAGATATCTGAGGAGTGGTTTTGCTTCCCCAATGAATTTGCATCACCAAAGAGGGATTTGAACTCTGATATCCTAGTCCAGTGTTGGTGAATCTATGGCACGGGTGTCAAAGGTGGCACTCGGAACCCTTTCTGTGGGCACCTGACATCTCCCCTTCACAGCCACCTGTATTCAGGTTCAATGGCTGTATTGACATTTTGCGAAAAATTAGTGGGTTTTGAATCACAATTTGGGCACTCAATCTCTAAACGGTTCACCATCAGTGTCCTATCTACTGCATAACCCTAACCCACAGCCAGCATGCTGAAGAAGTTTTCCAGACAAAGTCTATTACAGTATATTAATGTTCTACTGCCAAAAAAGTTGGTATCTTATTCTGAGGTTTTAAGAGCAACACTGATAGCACCATCATACACAAGTTAACTCAGAAAGGAATCTTAATGATGTATTAAGCCAATGTATTAAGAACAGTAACCTCAAGAAGTTAAGACTTAAGAAATAAAATAAAGAAACAGAAATTTGGATAAGGATTTTGTGGTGCTCGGTAGGAATGAGTAGATTTTCTGAACCAACCAAGATCACTGGAATAGCATCCCTCCCCCATTTGTGTACCTAGCAGCTTATATAAACATTAAAGGTTATGGATAAAACTATTTTAATATTTGTTTTCCCTAACAGAACTGAAAACCTTACAAGATGGTTATTTCACTACAAACTTAGGATATGGATGTTCTTAGAAAAATTCATTTCTGATGAAGGCTTCTTAGCTAGTCCTGAAGGTTATTCACAGGGGACATTTTGAAATTGCTTTTCCTACTCCATGCAAAACGGGACATTCACAAATGGGCTGTGCTTTGAAATTTGAGAAATGTGATCTGAACTGCGTTTCAGAGTCAGATCTTAGAAATATTATAATTTTGGACGACAATTTCTGGGCATTATAGTTCCCCAAATACAGTACTAAGTTTCCAAGCTCTGTTCAAAGTATATGTAAAGAAAACATCAAAAGGAGGTAGAGAATGCAAACAACTCTCAAAAGGGGTGAGATGCCTTCCCCTATCTCCAACATCTAAGGAACAACATGCAGACGGTAAGACTTTAATATCAACCTCTTACCCCAACTTATTTTCAAGTTCCCTGAATCCCTTCCTTCCTCACTTAACTTTTAAACTAACTTTCACTTTCATAGTGTCTTTAGCTGCAGCAGCTCATACAATCAATTAAAATTAAAGCAACACAATCAAATAGTTAAAAAGAACAACCAAACAAATAACATTTTTAACTATCATTAAAAGCATTTAAAACATACACACTTCAGCTGTAGAGGGGAAACATATGCACAGCTTTCCCTAATAGCACTTCCATATTTGAATCACTTAAAAGCCTGCCTAAAAAGGAAGTCTTTTGCTGGCTGGGGGAGGGAGAAGGAGGAAGGAACTAACCTAGGCTGGGGGAGGGAGAATTGGGGGATGGAACATGCTACAGCCTGGGATCAGTCACTGAACAGTCTCTGTCTTGGGCCTTTCCAAAACAAGACTGTGATAGCAAGGAGATGAAGGGAAGGACCACCCCACCCACCGCCACCCCCACCCCGAGAAGATCTGAAAAGCCCAAGGAGGCTCATATTGGGTGCTATGGCCGTTCAGTTGGATCCAAGTGACCTAGGGCTATATAGGTCATGATTGGCACCTTGAATTGGACAGAGAAGTGGACGGGCAGCCAATGAAGCTATTGAATTAGGGGAATTATGAGCTCCCAGGAAGCAGTCAGCAGTTTGGCTGCAGCCTTTGGCAACCGTCTGAGGTTTCTAAAGGGTCTTCAAAGGCAGCCCCACATAGAGTGCAATGCAATAATCCAGGCCGGATACAACTAAATATGTGTCCTCATAGCCAGATCAGACATTTTAAGGGACTAGTACAGCTGGCATATTAACTTTAGCCGTGTAAATGAGCTCCTGTCTCAGAACTGCATCCAGGAGTACCTCTCTCTGATCTGCCACTTGATTGAGCAGGAGCACCCCTGTCTTATCCGAGTTATGTTTCTGTTTGTTCATCCTTCTCCAGTCCCTTGCTAGCATCAGCCACTGGTCTTGGCTTAAAGCAGCCTCCTTGGAATTAGAGGAAAGGGAGAAACAGAGCTTGAGGCATCAGCATGCTGCTGGCATCAACCCCCTGAAACTCTGGATAACTATTCCCAGTGATTGAATGTCGATGTTAAATGGCACAGGGGACAGAACTGAGTGCTGAAGGAACTCCCCCAGTTAAACATTTTGAAATCAGCCCTCCAGGAAAAATTGGAATTACCCAACAATGGGACCCCCAAGGCCCATTCCAGAAAGAGGGTGCAAAAACATACCGTGGTTGATGGGACTGAAAGCTGCTGTGAGGTCAATCAGGATCATCAAGGCCTATCAAAGCAACAACCCCATGTCCATCCCATAACCAGTCCTGAAGCCAGATTGGAATGGATCAGATGATCCACATTCAGGAACCCATGGAATTGAGAAGGCACCATATGCTTAGGCACTTTGCCCAAAAATCGAACTTGAGAGACTGTGTGCTAATTCTCCAGTATAATGGGATTTTAAAGCAGCTGTCTTACTAGAGCAGTGGTGGCGAACCTTTGGCACTCCAGACGTTTGGGACCACAACTTCCACAGTCCTTTGTTATTGGGGATACGGGCCTGGAATTCTGGGAGTTTTGGTCCAAAACATCTAGAGTGCCAAAGGTTTATCAGCACTGTACTAGGGCATCCTTTAGGCAGGCTGGCACCCTACCTTACTGCAAAGAAGCATTCAGCACTCATTTTACCCACTCACTCCGTTCCCCCTTGGATGCTTTTATGAACCAGGAAATGCAAGGGTCCAGCAGACATGTTGACTCTCAGCAGTTCAAGGATACTGTCCACATCATCAGCATGCAGAAACTGAAACATTTTCATTATCCCGGGAGAGTTAGGGGCCAGTTTTGCATTCATAGGACCTGCATTGAATACAGCATCTAAAAAGACTGATAAAATTTAAGGGCCTTTTTCTACAAAGATCTGTGCAAACCCTTCAAAGCAAGCTGTTGAGTGATCAGCATATTTTCTCTGTATGTAGTATGCTGTTGACCACATCAAACAGCTCCACTGGACAGTTTTGTGGAGTGGGGATGAATAACTTCTTCACCACTGATTTTACCATAGAGCAGACATTCTAGCAAGCTCCAGCTCATGTTCATTTGGATGGGCTACAGGTTTCTGTCATCTTTGTGCTACCCTTTTAACCCTTTGCTGCCACTTGTCTAGTAAACCAAGGAGCTGCTTGGAGTCATCATGCCAACCACTCTAGTTGACATCTCCCCCTTCCAGATATCAAACACAGCTTCAACAGGACCGCCTGCTCCAGCAACAACAAAACTTCTCAAACGCTATTCAGATCTATAAGCTTTCTGGAGTCCACCATCTTCATCACCTGATTTCTCCCTCTCTGCAGAGGCTCAAAGTTCCACAAGTCTAAATGCTATCAGGTAGTGATGTGACCATAACAATGGAACTATAGAGAGTTCCACCTCACCCAGATCATTGCAACCCTGTCCAGGACAGCAAACCAGGTCTATCAGGCATGGACCAGGGAAAAATGCCTGGGAAGAATTCCTCTTGGACTCAGTGGAAGTTATTTCTGACTGCTAAACATATAAATATTTGCACTATTGCAGTATAATCTTAGACTTGTCTACTCTATTGAGTGCAATAAGAGTTACTCGTTGGTAAGTGTGTATGGGACTACAGTCTTACCCCCCCACACACACACCCAATAATGCTACAGCATAAACATGGGGGGGAGTAAATGTGTGCATTAAATAGAAGGCTTTTTAAAAAATAAAAGCCTGAACAAAGGGAAAAGATACACTCCATCTATCGAAGGGGTGTGGAATCTCAGGACCTAACACTGAATCCAGCTTTCTTGAATTTCCCCTCTTGGCCAGGTCTTCTTTTGTACAATGCTATTATCTGATGACTTCCTCATTTTCTGTGGGCTGAAATGCCTTTCCTGAAATTTAGGTTCCAGGAATATAAGTTATAATTTGCTCATGTTTTGGTCTTGCCATTTTTCCATTGACCTGGCCCGTCACTGGAATTGAGACCAACCCCCACAACTTCTCAAACTGAATTTGGTACCTAGTCTGAAAGAGATTTCCTGTCACAGTCCTACCAAAAAGACTGGACTCTTTCCTTCAATGGTGGCAATCGGAGATCCTTCTCCCACCATACATGAGAATACCAGATTAGTTTAGAGGGTGCAGGATACCAAGACACAGGTTGATCAACAGAAATAGCTGTGGGACACGCTACCACCACCCTTCAGTACCTGCTACCCAAGATGGCTGAACCACTCTACCAAATGATAGGGCTAACCCAGACTCTGTTGGAACAGCTGTCTGCTCTCCAGTGGCATTCCTGGCTGGTGTATGAGTCTGCCACCACCATCTACACTGCCAAAGCTTCTGACAGTTACTGTTTCTCTATGTTTCAAGAGATAATGAGTTGGGAAGAGCTCCAAAGTGTCACCCAGCAAAGATGATGCATGCACAGTGCCGATGGAATACTGTCGGACTGTCAGTTGGAAGAAACAGCCAAAGAGAGGGGAATGAAATCATATGGAATCGGAGACAGTCCTGAAGAAGGAGCACCAAGTCTGTACTGTAACATTTTGTTGCAGGCTCTGCAGGCTCTCCTGTATTTTACAAAATGTTTTATATGCATCATTCTCTTTGTCACAATCTATTTGCCAAGTACATCCTCAGCCACTTGTAATCAGCCCTAAAACTACAATCTTATACATAATGGGATTTCCTTTGGAGGTAAAGATTACACACTGTGACTGTTGATTCCAACAACACACAGTCGGATTGATTTTGCCTGCGTAAAACAATCAGAGCTTGGAAGCTATCTTTTTGGACTGCAATTTCCTTCATGCTAGCTGTGAATTCTGGGACTTGCAGTCCAAAGAGGTAATGTTTCTAATACAGTGGTACCTTGTATAAAGGAATTAATTCATTCCAAATGAAATTATGTTAAGCAAATTTTCCTTTATACAGATTTCCCATAGGAATGCATTGAAAACAGAGTTTTCCCTAATCACAACCATTTTTATGTTGTACAGATTTGCTCCATAGACAATTGTGTTAAGCAAATTCTATCTCCGGAATGTTTTATGTTGTACAGATTTTATGTTATACAAACCATCTGTTATATGAGGGTCCCCTGTATCTTGCTTCCTACTTATGCAGTAATATAGATATAGGTATATTTGTATAACTTATAGCTATACACCCTCCCCTATATATATAATAGTATATGTAATATGTTAATATGTAAATATTTATTAATGTTTCATTTTGGATACTGTTACTGCACTCATCACCTCGAACATTAGTGCTGAATCCTACAGTTTTAAACACTGAATAGTAGAGTTCTCCTCCATCCACTAGCAGTGTAACAATAATTTTGAATGCCACACCTATGTTAAGTGAAGCTTTGCAGTTTCCTTGGGAGTAACAAGCGCTTTCAAGGACTGTCCCTTGTTCTAGAAGAGCATCACAGTTTTCTTACAGCCCGGGTTCTGCATTTCTTTTGCAGATAGATCTGCCAGTCACTCAGATTTTTTTCCTTTTCTTTGGATTATCCTGGTCTGGCAAAGTTGGGATATTCCCTTATTTGCAAGGAGTGTGTGTGAGAAAAGGCAACACTGGATCAAATCTCCCGTCTAACGGCCTAATCTCTGCCTCCTTTAAACTTCAACTCATATTTGAATGGGAACCTCTGGGCTTGAAAGATGGAAGGATTCCAAGCCAGAGTTCACAACTTGGGTATTGGAAGGGCAGCAAAGTTATTTGATTAGAGCCTGCCAAGGAGGCTGCAATGCCTCTTCTGGCTCCATCATCACTGACCATGAAACCGCAGCCATGGCTGCTTTAATGTACTGTGGCTGAACTTATCACCAGCAGGTCAAAGGGGATGCAATTTATTTGGGGCTTTGATGCATTTGATACAGTCAAAGGGGGGGATGGGGTTAGGAGACACTGGGGGAGACTGGAGGTGGAAGGGAAAGGACTTGGCCTGTTTACATTAGAACTGGATTAGTGTGAAGTTGACAGTGCCAGTTTCTAGCAGAGGGGGGGGGACTTAAGGGGTAACCAGAAGGTTTTGGTGAGAGCATGAGAGGTGCTGTTTGCTTAGACTGGGGCTGACTCCTGGAGGAGACAGGCTGAGCTTCAGCAGGGCCCCTTTCATCTCCATGCCTCTGCATTGTTTGTCTTCCTTTGAGGCAATGCCCCCTAAACCACTCTTTTCAGGATGGGGAAGGGACATCAGGACCTTTTTTGGGGATGCACATGTTTCATGAAAAAAATCGAGGCACACCACCATTAGAAAATGTTAAAAAATTTAACTATGTGCCTATATTGACTGTATATAAAGTAATTCTCTTGAATAGGAATCAAATAAACACAAATAAAGTATTTTATAATTACTTTATTATGAAATAGTAAACAGAAATATGAAAAATTATAAAATACTTTATTCAGCGCGCAACCTGGACCTGTTTGGCTGAACACAAAGCTGATATTCTTCAGCTTTTCCAACGGCACACCAGGCAACATCTCGCGGCACACTAGTGTGCCGCGGAACAGTGGTTGAAAAACACTGCTCTAACTTACCAAATTAGTAGACTTACATATCACAGCAGCTACTTACCCAAAATGGTAGCTCACTGTTTTGTGATCATTGTAGTAAATCCTGACATAGCAGATCCTAAAGTGTTACCCAGTCCTACTCTGGCCCAAGATGACTCATGTGTCCTTCCTCAGAGAACCCTAGAGCAATCAGGTAATAATAATTACATCACTCATGACATATCACTCATTTAACACCTCCCCCTTAAAAAAAGATATGATAGGTATACAATATATAGTTGGGCTTGGAATCCACAACAAAATTGATCCAGAATTTCACAGTTTAGAAAAAGCAAGTCACATTGAGGAGAGGTGTGAATGTGTGTACATGAGCCGTGACATGTCTTTGGAAGGACCAGGACAATTAAAACACCTCCCTCCCTTCACTTCAGAGGCAGCCAAAGAACATCCAAGCTCCGTGCCTCAAGTAAACTGCCTGGCTTTTTTCCATCTTGCCATGAACTCTACACCTAAGAAATAATTCCTGGCAAATCCATATTTTGCCATGTTATTATCTATAGGTACGGCTCAGACGAAGAGGGCTTTGCCCCCAAAATATTAGCAATGTTTTGTTATTTTTATAGTAGCCTAAAGGTATCACCTGTTCCACTTTTGTATTTATACAGCTTAGAAACAATATTTTGGGGGACTACAACAGCCAGCATCCCTGAGACGGGAAACAGAAAAACCTGGCAGGCAAAATGAACTACTAACTGAAGTTCTTGAGAAGCTTCCCATATGCCAAGCTGCTACTCCAGGGTCAGGTCACACATTGTAACATTCAGTCCTTTATGGGTGCAGCCTCACATAATGGCTTGCTGTCATGAAACTGGTCCCAGTCTACAGTGTACAGTTAGAGCCGGTTAGCTTTCGTGGGTCCTACAGAGACTTTCAGAAGGGGTGGGGCGCAGGCAGACCAAACTGCACACATCCACTCACCCAAACACCAGGAAAGAGAAGACTGGAAATGCCAAGAAGTCCAGTTTCAGTTCTGGAAAAAAATATTGTGCTTTGGGCTTTCAGTCATGCAGGGCCAGCCCACAGAGGGGGTGGAGTGGGGTGAAAGATGAGATGCAGCTCCTGGGAATTGTAATTAGAGGTAGCAAAAGACTGATGCAGACAAAGCTCCCTTGGAGAGCTTCTCTGCAATAATGCCAGTCTCTTGATTAGCTGCTGAGTTCCAATTTAACTTGGCTCTGCAGAAAAATATATATTTAAATATTTGATTGCTGGAGAGCTCACTGCGCTTTAGATCTGTGACTGAGAGGTTGGGACTGATTCCTCCTGGACTTGATGATCCATCAAGTCCCCTCCATCTCTACAGTTCTAGGATGATAATGATAGTAGTAGTAGTAGTAGTAGTAGTAGTAGTAGTAGTAGTAGTAGTAGTAGTAGTAGTAGTAGTAGTAGTAGTAGTAGTCGTGGTGGTGGTGATTTAAAATGCTATGCTTTACTTACAGAAATAGTGACACGATTGAATTGAATATCTTCTATACACATTTTTTTCAGAGTTGCTTTATTCCAGTTCTCCAAATCCAGATAGCTGAATTTGAGTATTATGTCCTTGGGTAACCTTATTTCAATATTATTTGTAAATTGTGTAAATTAATCTCACTGATTTGTGCATTGTTGTTCTACTGATACATTGCAACACAGGCATCATTTTTACAGCCTCTGGTGATCGGAGAGAACCAATATAGTGTGACATGAGTCTGGAACAGGGAGGACCTGGAACAGGGAGGTGCACGTTCAAATCCCCAGAGAGCCAGAAGATCTACTTGATGTCCTTGGACCATTCTGTATCTCTCACCCAGCATGGCTGTCTTTGGAATAAAATCAGGAGAGAATACTGGAATAAAATCAGGAGAGAAACTGGTGATGACATTTTGTAACAAACGGGAGTTAAATATCTTGCTATAGCTAGGAAATGAAAATGCTTACTACACTCCAGTCACACCAACTGCTGCTTTATTTCACTGCTATGTACTACACCGTAGTAAGGAATAAGAGTCATAACAGAGCTTAGGAAAGTGATCTCCCCACCCCAGCAAAATAATCTCTCAGTGAGTTACTGGCAGTGTTGGCTGGGAGATTCTGGGAGTAGTAGTTCAAATCCAAAAAAGTAACTTTCCAATATCTGCTTTCTAATAAATGCAAATACATCAGCTGGCCAGCAATGGATTCTCCTGTGAGCAGGTTCTTGACCTGATTGTTAAGATCAGTCTTGAAGAAAATAAAATAAATTCCCTCACAATGCCCCTCTTGTCTCTTCTCACTTCTGGGAAGATGTTTTCAATTTTCATTTTTGTAAAAATAAGTCATCAGAGTTGTCCAATACAAACTTTAAAAAAAAGAACTTTCTCTATTCCTCCAGAGAGGACCAGAGGATGTACCAATCTTGTGACTTGCCTGTCTCCTTAAACTACTTCTGACTATGGAAATTGGTAGCAGAAAGAGCTGGAATAGAGTTGCCTGAGATGCATACACTGTTGGCTGTAAGGATTGCACCAAATGGCATAGCAGAGCTCCGACTTGACCTCTACTGATCCTATTTAGACTGCTCCAGCCTGCTCCAATGAGTCCACATAGACCAGGCCTCAGTAGAATATCTGTCTGAGTAAGCAGTTCAATAGACCATGCATGTTCCCAAGAAAATTAAAGGTAGTTCTTCCAATGGGACATTATCCTTTTCTTCTCTATCTGAAAGCTCTTTCCAGAAATATATGATTTATAGTACCCATAAGGACAATCAGCTTAAAATTAATAGGAAGTAAGAGGAGGTAAAGGAAAAGAAGCTTCTCATAATTTATTGTTCTCATTTTCATCAGCTGTTGTTTACCCAACTCATCCTTCCCACTAACCCTATGGAAGATCCCTCTGTTCTTTGGTGATTTGATGATTTTATTGTTGTTCATTTTGTTCATTATTGTTGATTTTGTTATGTTCATTTTGCTGATTAGATGCATTTTTATGCTGTATATTGTTCTTGTTTTGTTTGTTGAATTATTTGTACACTAGTGGCCTTGTTGTTAGATGGTGTGGTATGCAAGTCTAATAAATAATAAATAAATAAAATAAGTTGGAACTCAGATTTTTAGTGAAAGTCTGGAGAGATGCATAACACATGGGTTTTGAAAAGTTTCTGTTTTGGTTGATTACTTCTGGATGCAATGTCCTCCTGACTGGATCTCTTTCATACAACTAGTTGTTCTAAAAGGTAAAGGACCCCCCGGCACATGTGTGCTAGTCGTGTCCAACTCTAGGGGCGGTGCTCATCTCCATATTCAAGCCGAAGAGCCAATGTTGTGCAAGTCCATGGCAACATGGCCGGCATGGCTGCAAGGAAACACTGCTTTACCTTCCCACTTTTTATGGCGCTACCTATTTATCCACTTGCATTTGCATGCTTTTGAAGTGCTAGGTTGGCAGGAGCTGGGGTTATCAGTGGGAGCTCACTCCGCTAAGTGGCACACGGGATTCGAACCGCTGAGCTGCTGAATTTGCAGCCGACAGTTTTTGGAAGCCCTAGTCCACTAAGCCACCACTGGTCGCAAAAGCAAGCCAGGACCAATCATAAGACCAAAGGAGAGCCTGTCTGTCTTCCAGTGTGCGAGAGCTTCAAACCCAGCCAGACTTTCTGACCTGTGACCCTGAATCCTCAGGTGAGTTATGATAGAAATTGCAGTACAGGACTATCTGAAGGTCCGCTGGTTTCCTATGCCTGGTTTTAGGTACCTATCCAGTGATACAAACAGGATGCTCAAATATATATTTAAAATCTCTTGGAACAGGTGGCTCTCCCTCCTACTGTGTGACCAGGGTCGTTTACACAATCATGGCATTAAAAGGGCAACCATTTCCATGCCTTCCTTTGTAAAGCTCCTGCTGCTAATCCCACCCATGTAAACAAATTCCACACAATAATCTCTCATACACTCTTAAATAGGAAAATTCCTCCCTTTGGCCAAGATACTCTTCTTATTCCACCCCCCACCCCACTCTTTCAATTGGCCTAAAATGAAGGGGGGGTCACCGTCAGTCTCCTCACCCTTAATATGCTCTTTCTCACAACAAGAGACATTAAGCCCCTGTTAAGAGAGCCACAAATGTTTCCATTGGATCCTTCAGTGAGCAGCATTTTCTTCTACTGCTTCTACTTTCTCTTTTCGATGTGTCAGCTTAACCTGGAAGCCACAGTAAGGACAGATCGGTAACTGAGGCATCAGCTGCAGCCACAGCAGATGTAATAATAGGGGTAGCTGCCGCTAACTACAATAACAGTAACTCCCTTGCATCTCAGTGAGAAGTCGGTTTTGCGTACTTCATTCCATGTTCTATCCAATTCACACGTACTTGGGAATAAATCCCACCGAATACTATGGAACTTATTTCAGAGCAAACGTGTGGGGATGCATCCTGTGACTTGTATGTGCAATTCTGTTGGGCTTTCCAATAAGGTGTATTTGTGCCCAGAACACAAATTACAAAGCATGTGTAAATCTGGCTTCAGGGTTCCTTTTAAAAGCTGACTCGTTGGGAAGGGCATTTCAGAGGTGAAGTTCCACCACCAAGGAAGCTCTCTCTCTCTCTCTCTCTCTCTCTCTCTCTCTCTCTCTCTCTCTCTCTCTCTCTCTCTCTCTCTCTCTCTCGTCCTTAGGAGCCTAATCATTCTTTCTTGCTTGAGTATTCCCATCCTGCACATGTGGATGGGGCCATGTGGGCTGGAAAAGACAATGCTTTAATTCAGACAGGTAAGTCACCTGCAAAGATGAGGTTTAAGAAGGGTGGGAAAGTAGATATGAATCCCATTTTCTTTTCTATAGTAAGAGTACGGTACATTCCAGGACACAATATAAGGTGACAGGACACAGATCCATCCTTTGTGGGTTGGAGACATACCAGATTTTTGCTGAGTCTTCACTGCATAAAACAAATCCTGGAACATTCTTGAAAAGATGGCTTTTGGCTTCTGAACCATAGCATGAAAAGCCCCCCCCTTTTTTTTTCACTATGATTCCCAGATTCCTTCAGACCAGGGTGGCAACATACTGACTGGGGAGGTCTGGCCCTTGTAGTCTGTTGGAGGAAAAAAGGAGGAAGTTTTCCGCAGCCTGTCCCACATCCCGTAGGCAAGCCTGCTTTGAGATGAAGCCTTTCCTAACCATTTGGTCCTGATGAGAAGCTGACGATCACAACATGGAGGCAGGTGGTGGCAGGGGAAACACTGGCAGTGCATTTTTTCTGCATCCTAGGCCCAGCTGCGCTGCCTAGATGCCCTAAGCACATCCGATCTCTCCTGATCTCAGAACCTAAGCACGGTCGGGCCTGGTTAGTACCTGGATGGGAGACCACCAGGGAATACCAGGTGTTGTAGGCGCCTGGAGTAGGAACTGGCAAACCACTCCAGTGTTCCTGCCAAGAAAACTCCATGGACATGGGGTCACGAAGAGTCAGTCATGACTGTAACGACACAACACACACAGGCCCCGCTGACCGCTGGCCTCTAAAACCCCCCATTTTTCATCCTAGGCAGAGAAAGCAAAAGAGTTTGGAGCCGATAAGACACGAGGAGCTCTATCAGCACAGTTGCAGTCTAAAATGACAGATACAGCTGCTTCAGGTGCCCAAGGGAAATAAAAACGGAACCCCAGGCCTGCATAAAGTCACCAGACATTAACATTCACCTCAGAAAATAAATTTCTCTGCAAATTTCTCTGCCATCTCCTCAGCAGATTTTTTTGTTTATGCCATTTGTTCCACATAGATGTCACTCCTGCCTTAGACGAGGGCTCCTCCTCGGAGCGAGCCTGTTAAATAGGCCTAGTGCATTATAGTAATGGAGTAACTGTATAAAAACAATGAAATCCAATCTCTTTAAACTGATTTGATGTCTGCCCGAACCACAACATTTCCTGCTAATGGCTTCCTTCATTTTGTAACCATGATCTCCACCTGATCAGATTACAGCTGTTTTTAATTACAAAGCTAATAGAATTTGTAGGCAGTGTCGGGACAGACGGCGCATGCCCCCTTTGCAGCCCTGGGGGGGGGGAGAATGGCAAGGAAGGAGGGAGGGCGATTGTCCGTGTGTTGGGGGTTCTTAGCGACTGATTAAAACATACACAGCCCATCAGTGCCTACTGTCAAAACACCAAAAGGAAGGACTTAAAGCAGATGATAATATTTTCAGCCACTCAGCTGACAGGTTGGCACTCCAGGTCATCTGTGTGAAAACAAACTGAGCTGCAATTGCTGCGTAGGCTCTTTTTTTCATAATTATGATGAACACAGAGCCAGTATGAGAGCAGAGCCTGGGAGGAAAATTGGATTATGTCTCCCAGAATCCTCCTGTCAGCACGATCAGTGCCCTACTGGTGGGCAGCAGTAACTTGTTAATAGAGATGGGCATGAAAAGACCATTTTTTTGTTACCGTTCTCCGTTATTCATTCCGTTACGTAACGGTACGAATAACAACCATTGCGACGGGTCAGGCTCGAACCAAACAGAAACAAGACAATTAACTTTGTTACTGTTCATTTTCATTTATGATGGCGCACACTGAAATGGAGCTGTTTTAAAAAAGCCCCAATCAGCTGTAGTGCGGGTCCCCTGCTGGGCTAATTGCTGGTGCGAGTTGGTAACTATGTCTGGGGGAGGAGAAGAAACCCAGCACACCTGAGAGTTCGCCCTACCTCGTGCCAAAGGGGGGCAGCAGGGAAGGGATGTCACTGCCGCCCGCTGTCATTGGGTCCTCCTGCCACTGCCGCCTCAAGCAGCTCCCCGCGCTTCTCTCCTCTTCCTCCTCCTCCTCCCATTCCGGGGAGCGCCCATTCCCGCCGCTGCCACAGCCACTGTTGCACCCAGCATGGGGGGTGCTAGAGCTGGTCGGGGGCAGGGCTCTGTGACTGCAAGGTGGACCTCGGGGCGAGGAAAAGAAACCCGTGCAGGCGCCCAAGAGTCAAAGCTGCCCATGGCTGCCTCACCCCAAGTCTGGCTCCTGACCAGCACTGAGTGAGGCAAGGTGGGCTGCCGGGTGGCAGGGAGGAACAGGGAAGGGAACTTTGTCACTGCCCGCCGCAGCCTCACCATGGCTGGCTCCCTGTCTCTTCTCTTCTCTTCCTCCTCCTCCTCCCATTCCGGGGGAGCGCCCGTTCCCGCCACCACCACTGCTGCCATTGCGGCAAGCAAGGGGCACGCTAGAACTGGTCAGGGCTTTTTTTTTAAAAGCCCTGACCAGCTGTAGTGTGGGCCCCCTGCTGGGCTTCTGGGGGGGGGAAGAAAAATATATTTTTTAAAAAAGCACCAAGCACCGGACGACTTGCTAGAGCTGGTCGGGGCTTTTTTAAAAAAGCCCCAAGTCGGTAACCATCTTGGCTGTCGGGACGGCTCTCCCAGGAGGCTTGCTGCTGGCTCCAGCAGCGCCTGGCCCTGTGAGGGCTCTCCGCGGCTGTGCGACGGCTCTCCCAGGAGGCTTGCTGCCGGCTTCGGCGGCGCCCGGCCCGGGAGGGCTCCCTGCGGCCGCAGAAACGCTTTCCCGGCGGGTGCTGAAAACGACACCCGAAAAACGGAGCGGGCCCCTGTGGCCCGGAAAACGGAAACGACCCGAAGCAGGCCCCAGGGCCCGGATAACGAGCACAAAATGCCATTTTGGCATTTTGTGCCCATCTCTACTCATTAATCACAGTAATCAGGGGAAATGGACTAGCTATGTCTCTGGTGCAATGGCCTTAAATGAGGTGTTCTCCACCTCATGTCTCCAACTATGAAAAGGAGCATGTTCATAAACTCCGCAGATGGGTCCTCAACTCAGTGTCAAACCAGTATAAATGAATATGCACATATGTTTTGCACAGCATTCTTATATTGTTCATTTCAGTGGATCTGTGCAGCCTCTGTTACCTCGCTCATGGCACTCACTAGCTTATCTGGCAAGAGAAAGGATCACTTGGGTATAGGCCACCTCTCCAGGGTTTCTGGGACTTGGGGTGTTATCTAGAGCCTCGGGGAATGGTTAGATATGCATCTCCAAGTTGTATGTGGGGGGATCAGTCATCAGGTGAGCAAAGCTGAAGGAGGAGATAGTGCAATTTTTGTGTGTGAAGTGGTTTTAGAGCCTCTACATAGTAGACTATCACCTATTCTGAGATGGATTTCGAGGCCCAAAGGAAATCCAGGACTCAGTCCAGCCCTCTGAGGGAAGGAATGAGGGAGGGAGCCATATCTTCTGGCCCTTCTATCCCAGGAGGCTGGTCTTCCAGGACTCACTGGCTCGACAGGATAATGTTTTACCTGCATTGTGCCTGTGCAACATCATGTCCCCAAGAGGCAAGAGGTGTGTGTGTGTGTGTGTGTGTGTGTGTGTGTGTGTGTGTGTGTGTGTGTGTGTGTGTGTGTGTGTGTGTGTGTGTGTGTGTGTGTGTGTGAGTGAGTGAGTGTGAGTGTGAGTGTGAGTGTGTGTAGAAGGGAATGAGTAGAGAGCCCATGGGTGCCTGCACTTGGGCCTAGAGGAGCACCAGCAGAGTGACATGTGAGCTTTCTCGCACCACCCTGGCAGCAGCAGGACAGGGCTGGTGGTGAGGATGGGGAACTCCTTGGTGGAATGCCAGCAAGCCTTCCATGAGGCCCAACAGTATTCTACCTAATGTTCATTTTCACCATCCCCCAGCCCAGCCCCAGCAGTTCTCTACCTCCTATCTAGGGTGACCCCCATGCCTCTAATATCACGAGAAACCATCCCTGTGACATCACAAGAGGCCACCCCAGCCACAGGACAACACAGCCTTCTTAGCAGCCGATCCTTAATCTCAGGGAGCGACTTGCTGCTTACCTGACAACACTACAGTATTTCCAGAATTAAGTTGAAGGGATGCAGAATGTCGTCTACTGCTTTACGACCATGCAGTCGTCTATATTCATAGTTTAGGATTATACATCAATTGGAAGAGATGAAAGAGACAAATTAACCAATATTAATGTGTTGGTCATTTGTAACAATATGGTTTTCTATACTCCTGACATTTCAGCTTGCCTGGAGCAGAGAAGTCAACTGTTCCCATCAGTGTTCATGGATAATATAAATGTGTTGGTTTACATCAGCACTAGTGCTGCAAATGTATAGTAGCACATTGGCCTTGTAAATCATTTAGGGTCCATCGCAAGACAACATCAATCATTTATTCTTTGACTTAATTATTTACCACAACAGGAATCTCCATCTTTAATTTCTTTGTATCATTATCTTCTTGGTTTCTTCTTTCACAACAAAACTATTGTCATTCTACAGCTTGAGCCTTCCTGCTTTATGTTCTCAAGACATTACTGGGTACCTTAACCAGCAGGAAATAATATATGTTCTGAGGAACAGCCAAACATTTGGAGAATTGGGTGTTTCGAAAAAAGAAAGGATTACTAATCTTTGGCTAAATGCAAGACCCACAGTAAAGGATTATTTATTTATTTATTTATTTATTTATTTATTTATTTATTTATTTATTTATTTATTTAGAATATTAGATGTTGGAGTTACCAAATACCTCACTATTATTATTATTATTATTATTATTATTATTATTATTATTATTATTATTATTATTATTATTATTAAATTATCACACAGTAGACAAGATAACTATGCTAGATTTTGTATTACAAATCACTAGTCAAACGCTTCCCAAGCATTTAGGACTATGTGATATATCGGCGAATTATGCAAGCAGATCCCAGTAAGGTGACTTTCTGCAGTTGACTGATGATTACTTTGTCGACTCCAATTTCTTCTTCTTCTTCTTCTTCTTCTTCTTCTTCTTCTTCTTCTACTACTACTACTACTACTACTACTACTACTACTACTACTACTACTACTACTACTACTACTACTACTACTTGTTGCTGCTGACCCACAGGTGGATAATACAGATCACTCTGTAACTCAGTGCAACAAATTTGCCCAACACTTTGCAGCCAAAATTGTACAGATCTGGGCTGACCTGGATGTTGCTATTGATCCAGAGCCTATAAATAAAACTGCCCCCCTTTCCTGCCCTGTATTAATGGATGAGTTTCAGCTCCTCCAGCCTGAGGATGTGGTCAGGACTCTTGGAGAGATAGGGCCACCTCATGTCTGCTGGACCTTTGCCCTTCCTGGCTCACAAAAACTGCCAAAGAGGGTCTGGCAGATTGATTAGGAAGAGTAGTGAATGCCTCCTTGTGACAGAGGAGGATTCCAGCATTCTTGAAGGAAGCAATAGTAAAACCACTATTTAAAAAGCCCGCTTTAGATCCAATGATACTGAACAACTACTGATCGATATCTAACATCCCATTTCTGGGTAAAGTACTAGAGTGGGTTGTGGCCTCACAGCTCCAGAGGTTTATGGACTCTTTCTATATAGCAATGCCACTCTGGGTCTCCCTAAAACTGGCACATACAAAACCCTCTATAACACAGGAAGGAAAACCTCTGAGATATAAAGACTTGTTAGAAAAATTAGAACTAAAATCAAAAGAAGAATTACAACTACAAGGAATTAGAATAGATTGGTGGTAGGAAATGCAAATGAAATCTTGTTTTAGGAATGATAAAAAGCAATATAGCTTCTCAAATCAAGAAGTTGACTTAGATAAAATAATTTTTTCTTCTAATATAAAGTTAATTTTAAAAAATATAGTTGTTTATTAGCTAGACAGGTCGAAGAGGAGATAATAAAAGAATGTATGATAAGATGGGCACAGGATCTAAAGTCAGAAATTCAGTTGGTTGAATGGGGAAATTATGGAATGTTAATATTAATAAGTCAACAACATTTAAATAAAATATTTATAAAATGTTCTATAGATGGTATTTAAGCAAATAAGCTGGCTAAAATGTATAAAATATCTTATGTTTGTTGAAAATATAACAAAAGGGAGGGATCTTTTCTCCATATGTTGTGGGTGTGTAAGAGGGCTAAAAATACTAGTGTATAGTACAAAAATTTATTTTACAAACTATCTTAATTAATCTTGAGCTAAAACCAGAGATTTTTGTTACTGTCTATGATACAACAAAATATTGGTGATGGTAAAAAAATGAAATAATCCATATTATAACGGCAGCTAGAATGTTGTATGCACATCTATGGTAGACAAACAAGGTTCCTGACAAAAACCACTTAATTATGAAGTTGTTAAACTGTGCACAAATGGACAAGATCTCAGCATTACTGAAACCAGATGGTCATTATGATTTCGAACAAAGATGGCATGATTTCTACAAATTTTTAGATCAATATTAGAAGTCAAACTAAGTTCACTGTTTAATGTATGTGTAATTGAAATAGTTAATGACCAAAGATTTATAGAGATATTATTATGATGGGATGCAAATTTTGTTTGAGAAGACTAGAATCATTCCATTTCCCCATTTTGCATTATATTCTTTTTTGTTTGTTTGTATGCCTGAAAAATATTAATATTTTTTTAAAAGTACACGAGTGTTTTCCATGTTACTTTCCACTCCTCATAATGGATTTTTCTTTTCTTTTTGTGTGCTCTTTGTAGCTTTGCTGTTACCTTTTCATGTTCTAAGATGTCTCTTTTAATATTCCCTGTTCTTAACTTGAATATGCCTTAAATGTTCTGGGCTGTATATTCGTTATTGTAAGCCACCATGGGTACTTTTTCAAGGAGAAAGGTGGGGTAAAAAATATTCAAAATAAAATAAATAAAAATAATTAAATGACCCTGCCTTGCTCATTTTCCATCTCCTTGCTGATACTGCCTGCTCCCCCTTTCCTTTTCCTTCTAGATATGGATGCAGAAGGAGCAGAGTTTCCATGCTTGTTTCAAGTCCCATGCCCTCTCCTGAGAATGGGGAAATAAGGGGGTGGGGGCAACTCTTGTGCTACAGATGCTGGCAGAGCGGAAATCTTATTAGCATTCAAGAGTCACGATGGAATCTGAGAAATCTGCCTCTGAGATCTGCCTCTTATGGTATCCTAAAGACCAATCACAAAACAAAGAAAGACGGCTTGCAAATCATGGGAGGCAAGTGGAAAGCTTTCTGTGTCAATCATATGATTTTGTGGGTTAAAGAATTCCTTCTGTTGTTGACATGTGATCTGCAATTGGCCTTCTTTTTGTTTTTCCCAGCTCTGAAAATGCCACTATTAAGGTACAGTACCATACTCACGCCATTGTTAGTGTTAAATATTGCCTTTTAATGACATAAGCTACCTTGGATCCTTTCTAAGGAGAAAGGCAAGGTAAAAATGTTTTAAATACTGTATATAAATATCCCTATTGCAAAACATTTAGGGTGACTTGACCATAAATGGGTAATTAAGCCCATCAGGTTTACAAAACACATACTAAGCCTTCTAAAAAGCAAACGTTACTAGAAGTAACCTTGCAATAAACCATCCCTCCCTAGTGCCAGCAAAGGACACTTTGGAAAAACAGTGTGCTTGCTGCCTTATATTGTTGGCGAGATTCTTTGCTGCTCTTCTTTATTTTCTCATGCCATGTCAGGTATCGGCAGCCAAATGCTGACATGCTGTTTGGTCTTCTGTGCTATTTAACATCTACATGAAACGACTGGGAGAGATTATCCCGGGTTTTGTGGTTTGGGATCACCCATTTCTACCTTTCCTTGCCACCTCAATCCAAAGACAGCGATTTCAGCTTTAGATCAGGGTTTGGCATCAGTAATGGACTGGAGGAGGGTGAACACCCTGAAACTTAATCCAGACAAGGCAGCGGTGCTTTGGGTCAGTCGGAAGGGAGAATCAAGCAATAGAGAGGCAGGCTGTACTGGATGGGATTCCTCTCCTGTTCAGAACTGGAGCTTGCAGACCAGGTAGTCTGAAACAGTCCTTCCGGGCCATGTCTCTTCGCATGGATCAGTCCAGAGCTTTCTGTCTCTACTGGGCTGTCAATCTGGCACCTTTCAGCAAAGCTAAATTAGCCTCCTAAGGCAGCACCAAGAGAGATCCTCTTTGGAGGAAGGACGTGACAATAAGGAAGGAGGGGTTCGGAGTCATGGCGTCGGGAGCTCCAGCACACCTAAGCGGCTTGAGCAGCAGCATTCCCAAAGTCCCAAACAGGATAACAAGCAGAGTCACTGCTGCTGCTGCCGCCGCCGTCCGCCGCCACCGCTATTCAGGGCCCGGGGGGCCTCCGACCCTGCCTAGGTAACAACATAATGAGCTTTGCTGAATGGCTTCCATCCCTGCCAAAGGGGTGGAAACAGGAGGGGAGGCTTTTGTTTGCCGTAATGAACCTGTAATTATGCTACATGTCTTGGTTTTAGCCACATTTTTGTGGCGTGCTGTTCCCTTTGTATTGACAGATTTATGGCTGGGATATTCTCCTGCTTCAACTAGCGTAGGACACTCTGCGGAGACTGTCTGACTCCAGTTGCTTCTCCGGGCAGAGCGGGGGCCTGGGGAAAAGACGCATGTGGCTCCTCAGTGCACATTCTAGAAAGTAGGCCTCACGCGCACGCACACAAACACCCCATCTCCCCAACCCTACACTCCCCACCCGCTCCACCCTGCAACATTTGCAAAAAAAAAAAAAGCATTCTTCTGGAACTCAGGTGAGAGGAAAAGGCAAGGAAAGAACCCATTCACAGGGTGTCAGCATCTGGTGGGACACAGCTGTGGAAGCTCAGCAGGTATCTGTTTGTTTCCTCTGATGGGAAACTGCTGGAAGAGTAGGAAATAAAAAACCCCAGCAGCCCTGGCATCATTGTTGCCTTTGTTTTTGCATTGAAAGGATGCCTTATAATTAAATAATGAAGTTAAGAATTAATAAGAAAGAAAAACTTTTGGAAGGTGGGTTGGGGGACGACGACCATGAAGCCAAATAAATAAATAAATAAATAAATAAATATTTGTGCTCCCAAAAAAGTGCTCCATAAAATCACATTTCCAACTGCACGGATTAAGCTGGGTAGGTGACAAGGTAACTTTGTTACTGAGCTAATCTGCCGCTTTAACAGAGACAGGGGATTTACATGGTGCCCATGTTAAAAAAAACTGCTGTGCAGTCATTTTTAAAAAGATGAAAACAGTAGAATGATGAGGGAGGCTGTGTTATGGAGAGATGGGGCAGTGCTGGGCGATTAGCAGTCATTTATGAAGCAGATTTGGCTGGATAGCTTCTGTAGATAATATGCAAAGACTTATGTCACCAAAGCAGCCATCCCTAAACACTGTGGCTGGGTGGATATGTTAGGACTGGATGTTAACCAATGACTGTCTCAGATGTTATAGGTGACATTTATTTATGTTTAGATTTGGAAGAAGACTGTCAAAAAGCAATTAAAGCTGCAAGAAATCTTTTTGGGCTCAGCGTGAAATTGTCCTCCATGGATTTGCTTCCTTCCAATTTAAGGGCATTTGCAAAGAAGGTTCATGGGTTTTTTTTAATGCCCCTTCCCCTTCTGAGAGCAAAGTGAACTTCTGTAACCTTTTCCTTTGGCCAAAACTTGTCGGCCCAGTGTGCACACATTTCAACACAGGTGCTGCAAAAGTCTTGGCTCTCTCTCTCTCTCTCTGCAATTCCATTCCCTAGCAGGCAAAGTCCTTGAAGGGAGCCACTGGTATCTCAAGGAGAAAGAAGGGAGAACATGTCACACACAAAAATGAGGCATATGAAAGGAAGGGGAGGAGGAGGGAGGGAGGGAAAGACATATTTGTATAAAACTTTCAAATATATATATATTCTGATTTTAAACTATTTTTATAATTTACATAGAAGCAGGAAGTGATATATGAGAGTCAGTTTAGTCCAGGCATGACCAAACTTCGGCCCTCCTGATGTTTTGGACTACTGCTTCACCCGCCCACCTATCTTTAACTAGCTAGATGTCGAGGCGCGGCGGCGTCTCTGCCACTCCTTGTTTATACCTCTCCTACTATTATTTATTTAAAAATTTTATCTTTTATACATTCTCAACAAGCCACGGGAGCATTACTGCTACCTCTGCCGTTGGTGTGGCACATTTTATTTTGTTCCTTTTTGCTTCAGCTTCAGCTTCTGTTGTTGGGTTCATCTCGTCAACAACGATAAGGAAGCTGACCTAACCTTGAGACTGTGCCGCCGGCTTTCACTTGGATTTACAATGTAATTACTACCCTGATATCTTAAGCAAAGAGGAAGCAGCCAGCCTGTTTGAATACTTTTTAAAACTGTTTCACTTTTTTCCCTTTTCTGAGTAAAATGGGAAAGAGGAAAAAAAGGTTGAGGCCCTCCTCCAGCTCACCTGTTCCAGCGGTAAAACAACTGCGTCTTGATGAAATGTTGGAGCGACCGGCAGCTGAAACCCTGGACGTGCTGTCAGGATTGTGTTCTCCAAACAAGTTTGCAGTATTAGAGGAGGAACTGCCAAGGTCATCGTATGGCAACTCTGGATCGACGGACTCCTCCCCTCCCGTCTCTGGGCCTCTTCCCAAAGGACAAGAAGGTACTCAGACCTCTTTTATTTGTAACCCAAACAAGGCTGCAAACCATCCATCCTTGTGCACCGAGAATAGGGGAGTTGAGTATCAATTAGTGGAATTGATTGGGGATCATTGTATTGCCACGGGGAGAACAGTCTCTGCAATTTTTGAAAAGCTGGAAAACATAGCTGCCCATTTGAGATCTGTCCAAAAACTATTTAGTAACAAAGTAGAAGCAATAAAATACAATTCCACCGGCCAGCCCTCTCACAAGATGTGGTATAATGTCCATCTAGAGGCTGAGGACAAAAGCAGTGTCCCGCCTCCCTCGAGTGACTCCCGTAACAGGTCCTGTTGCCGTCGCCTTCAACCATCCAAAATAATGCTTGAGGTAGCAGACACCAGCACTAACAGAGGGAAATGGTCAAATAGACAGAAGGCGTTATCGTCCTTAAGCTCTTTGCTTAGAATAATACCATCAGCAGTCAACCTAAAGACTATTCAGTTCTTACCCAGAACATTTAACTATACAAGGATACCGCTGGAATTTTACACTGCAACAATTCCACTCATGCTGATGAAAATGAGGAACTTTTTGGAAGCCTTCAGTATAAAAACTAGAAGAGTTTTCAAGGATGATGGCATCAAGCCCTTGTTACCACATAAGAAGGACTCTCTCCCAACTGTCGCATCTGACTCACGACCTTATAATACAGGCCATTTGCTTAAGGGCAGCCCAAACAACAAGGACGAACCCTCACAGCAGCCCCATTCAATCCCAGAAAGGCAGATGTCCCATGAAGTTAAAACTCTGCGGAATTTAACTCACTCCTTAGTACAAACACTTGCAAAATACAAAGAACACACAATAGACGCGAAGCAGGGAGTTATGGATAACAGACGGACTAAGACTCAATCCCAGTTGACTACCAACGTCTCATTAGATGACCTCAACGCAAGGGAGGTAAAAGAAACGCAGAGTCTGGCCCTCCTTCCTGAAACCACAGAGCAGGGCCACAATAAACCGATGCCTAGCCAACGGGGAGATGACTTGCTTGTACAACTCGATGTTGAGGGGGATGTGTTAAAAATAGACTCTTTTAAAAAGCTTCACATGTCTGAGAAAACTAGGATCCTGTCCTCCTTAGATCGAGTGAGGATGGAACTGCTTTGCAACTTAAATGATACTTTGGTCCAACCAACAAACCCAGACGATGGAACATCAGTCACATCCTCTGGTTCCATCGAGTTTGGCATCTCAGCAGACCCTTGTGCGCCTCCAGATGCACCTCATTCACTCCCTGGCTTGCTATCATCACTGTCTCAAGCCTCCATTCACCATCCAGCCACGTCTGAAAATGAGAAAATGGACAATTATCCCGTAGCCCTGGTCAAAAGGGCCTTACCCCCTCTGGACACTCGGGTCTCCCAAAAAGACTGTAATGTGGTCTCTTGACTGGAAGGGGCCGACAGCCCCCTAGATGTCTGTACACCTCTAAAAGTATTATCGTGGAACATTGCGGGCTGGAAAGGGAAGCATAATGACCCTACATGTCTTGAATACTTAAGGGAATTTGACATTCTTCTTTTACAAGAAACTTGGTCCCAAGAAGAAATTACTCTTCCTGGCTATAGGGCTTATTGTCTCCCAGCACATAAAACAAAAGCAAAAGGGAGGCCAATAGCTGGCCTAGCCACCCTAATTAATACAAACCTAGCTTCCGAACCCATCACCATGCCCAATGGAGAGGGATACATCTTAGCCTCCAAGCTTAAATTTCAGACAAAGTCTTGGGTCCTAATTAACGTTTACATCCCTCCAGGGATAAATGGCATTCAATGTAGAGACTCTTGGGCAGGCCTTACAAATTCAATCAAGTCCTTGGAAAGGAGGTTTCCATCAATCGAATATATAGAGGCAGTTGACTTCAATGCTAGGGTAGGGAGTGACGGGAGGATCTTTATAAAGGCTTTAGGTGTGGAGGAGGATGACCCCACCCCTCCTTGGTGTACTTTAAGCAGACAATCCAAAGATTCACATCATAATGCTGCGGGGATAGAACTCGCAAAATTTTGCACGAGATTTAATCTCTGTTAGTTAAATGGGTTGGTAGAATTTCCAGAATCCGGTGAATTCACCCATATAACAAAATACGGATCAAGTGTCATAGATTATATTTTGATCCCAATAACAATGAAATCACAGGTAAAAGAATTTATAGTGGGTGATGTTCTATCAAGCGACCATCTTCCTATAACCGCAAAAATCAACTTGGGTATCCCTAAGGGAAACATAAGGGCTAAGCAAAACCACAACTTAATATCACCAGCAAAATTAGTGTGGAACAGCCAAACACACCAGAAATTTTTGGCTCTTGTATCCAGCCATGTATGTCAGGTTCTAACGTCGCTACAAATTCAAAAATACAAATTCAAAAATAAATAAATAAATAAATAAATAGTCACCACAGAAATGGATCTCAAAACTAGAATCCACTCATATGAAAAGCTACTAGAATTTCTAAAAACTGAATTAAATCACAAACCAACCTTGCACAGGTATCCGCCTATTGCAAATGAGAAAGAATGGTTTGACCAGGATTGCGTCAGGTTGAAAATCTATATCCGTGAACTTTATAGGGTGTACAGAGGCTCAGGTTCCCCTAGTGCTCTGAACAATTATTTTCTTTTTAAAAAGGAACTGAGACACCTGATAAATGAAAAAAGACATTCCTTTGCACTTGTTCAATGGGATAGGCTACTGAAGGCAATAAATGACAATAATAACAAAGTATTCTGGGACATCATTGCAGGTACCTTCAAACATGAATCTCATGATCCTGCAATAATTCTCCCACAAAAATGGGTAACCTATTTTTCTGACACCTTTTTCGATAAAGAAATACCTCCCAGAGAATCATTCGATTTGAACCTGACGAGATTACTGACATGGCCCCCCGTAACACCTGAGGAAATCATGGAGCTCATCGGACACCTAAAACCTCATAAGTCTGCAGGACCTGACGCTATCCCTCCAGATTTACTAATACACGAACCTGCTTGGTGGGGGAAGCTACTGGCCCCCTTATTTACAACCATAGACCAAACGGGAATTATCCCCAGGGAGTGGCTCCATGCAATTATAGTACCAATATATAAAAAAGGTTACCCGCATCACCCCAAAAACTTTAGACCAATTAGTTTACTTTCTGTAATTGGGAAACTCTATGCCAGACACTTGCTGAACAAACTTACTCAGTGGATAAACACAGAATCTATCCTTGGCATAGAGCAAACGGGTTTCAGAAAGGGGAGGGGCCCACTACACAACTCTCTAATCTTGGACCACTTGATAAATCGTTCCATAAGGCAGACGAACTCTAAACTTTTTGTAGCTTTCCTTGACCTAAAAGGAGCCTTTGATTCAGTGGATAGGAACATCCTATGGTCTAAACTAATAAAATGGGCATAGATAAAAGACTCTTGTCCCTTATCATATCCCTACACTCTCTACAAGTGCACAAGTGAGATCTTCATGGGATGGGAAATTAACTCAAATATTTCCTACCAACAAAGGAGTGAAGCAGGGCTGCATTCTTGCACCTACCCTTTTCAATCTTTTTATAAATGACTTAGCCTCCCACTTAGAGAAGGTCGACGGCCATCCTCCAAAATTAGAGCTGCATCCTACGCCCTTATTACTTTACGCGGATGATGCAGTACTGCTCTCACAAACCCGCATAGGTTTAAGACGGCTGCTTATCAGCTGTGTTGAATACCTTGCCACAAACAATCTACAACTAAATTACGATAAATCCAAGATTCTGGTTTTCTCCAGATCATGGAAGAAAATGTTGTGGAAAATAAACGGACACTACCTAGAACAAGTTAAACAATTCAAATACTTAGGTGTCCGTTTTCACTTCAGACAGTCCTGGGTGCCACAATGGAGAGCAGCTCTAAACCTAGCAAGAGTTACAGCACAGTCCACCTTACGTTTTCATTTCTCCAAAGGTAACCAATTCGTACCTGCAGCCTTACAGGCATGGAAAACAAAGACCATCCCACAGTTATTGTACGGCATTCCACTCTGGCAGGCAGCTATAGACGCGTCAGTGGAACAAGTTCAATTCCAGTTTTTTCGGAAAATCCTGGGACTCCCCAGATGTGTTCCCTATGCTGCTTTATGCCTAGAGACTGGTTTTTCATTGTTGGAAACTACAGCGTGGCTGCAAATAACTAAATTCTGGCTAAAAATCTATTACAATACTGACAACCATCCTCTCTTATACCACCTTCTAAAAGATAGGGCTCCACCATTTGGATCATCAATTTGGATAAAAAAATTGCAGACATGGGGGTTACATGTTGAACATATTGGTTCACTTGGTGAGAAGCAAGCTTTCCGGGTCATAAAAAGACGGGTGCTAGACATAGAGCAACAGACACTGCGGAGCCTAACCCATAGCGTATGCTCACCACTACACTGGCATATTACGGTTACGCCTAGCCAGCAGGCCCCATATCTAGCACTGCTTAAATCTCCACGAATACGTAGAGCCTTCACCTTAGCCAGATGCAACGTCATGCCATCTGCCGTTCTGTACGGCAGGTTTCAAGGCTTACCTTTGGATAAGAGATGCTGTTCTTTGTGGAAACGCTTGACCACATGTTCTTTTACTGCCCCTTACATAAAGAGCCACGTGAAAAATTTCTGGAACAAGTCCTAAGGAATTTAAAAGTCGGGTCTGACCAGGATAAAATCCGTCATCTGTTGGGGTCCAAATCTGATTTTATAATTGAAAAAGTAGCCATGTTTTTAGCAGCGATAGTTACAGCACGTGCCTAGGATGCTCATTAGTATTCATTTTAATGAAGGTATTACTATTTTATCCTTGTATTAACTCGTGTTTTAGTTCTTGTGGTAGTCTGGAATATTCAAAAAGAATGTAAACTTTGATTTTAGAAGGGATATTCATTATGACACACCACATATCTGCGCTCCGTTGTATGCCAATAAAGGTTGTTGTTGTTGTATATATTCTGATTTTAAACTATTTTTATAATTTACATAGAAGCAGGAAGTGATATATGAGAGTCAGTTTAGTCCAGGCATGACCAAACTTCGGCCCTCCTGATGTTTTGGACTACAACTCCCAGAATTCCAATCCTGTATTTCCAATGGCAAAGGACTGTGGGAGTTGTGGTCCAAAACATCTGGAGGACCGAAGTTTGGTCATGCCTGGTTTAGTCTAATGGATCCAGTGATGGACTAGAACTCAGGAGGCCTGGTTTTCAAATCCCCACTGGGCCATGGAAACTCACTGGAGGCAGGTAAAACCACACCTTAAATTTTTCACTTATTGTAAATTTCTTTCCATCGACTGAAGATTCCTTCACGTGGTAACCTAAGAGCCATTTTTACTTAAGAACACATCAAATTCCTTGCTGGGTCAGACCAAAAGCCTATTTAGTCCAAAGCCATGTTCCTGCTAAACCCTGTACTGATGTTTTTCTAATGGCGATGAAGCCCATGAGAGGAGCACATCAACACTGCCCCTTCATCCTCACTTTCAACATATGAGAGACAATGTAAAGTAAAGGAGATGGCTATTTCCAGATAGTTTTTCCATGTCAGCCCAAACCCATTTTTCCTAGCTTTTACTCATGGGGAGTGACTACCTGGATACAGCAGACTTCCCCTCTGCAGGCAATCACTTGCACATGTTGAAGATGAGGATGTAAGGGATAGGTCTAGCATGTCCCTCACTCAGGGCCGGCGTGTCCATTAAGGCGAACTAGGCAGTTGCCTAGGGCGCCAAAATGGACAGGGGGTGCCGGCCACCGCCGCCGTCCCCCCCCGCCCGTCACCATCCGCCGCCGCCCTGCCGCCCTGCCGCCGCTGCCGCCCGGCACCCCCCCTAACCCCCCGCCCTGACGACAACGATGATGACCAACCGCCCCTCGCCCCCCCGCTGCCGACTGCCCCCCGCCACCCGCCCCTTGCCTAGGGCGCAAAAAACCCTAGCACCGGCCCTGCCCCCACTGCATTAGTCCACCAGGTGCCTATGAGGAATACAGTAGGACCCCCATATCCACTGATTCATTATCCACTGATTCAGTTATCCATGGCTTGCAGAGGAAAAAAATTAAATAAATAATTCAGCAGCCACAAAGCAAACTATTGTCACAAACAACAGCTGTAAAGCAAGCTATGTCGCAAACAGCAGCCATAAAGCAAACTACTGTCATGAAACATCAGTTTTGGGGTTTGGGACATTATCTCTTATCCCACAGGCTTCATTATCCACAGGAAGGCCTGGAACCAAATCCCAGTGGATACTGGGGTCCTACTGTACACACACAGGAGATGAATGCATCCACACCCTACTATTCAGGTTCCCCTACAAGAAGAACTGAGAGATGCCTTGGCTCAGTTCCTACTATGCTCAGGAGGTGGGCATGACACTTCCACCACCAATAGATCCCTACAAATGGAAGAGTCCCTGATTAAACTGCAGGTCAAACACAACTTCCATGACTTTGCCGGTCATGCATAATCTAGCATCAAGGGAGGTACCGTGGTTAGCAGCAGTCTGCTGCTGGTGGTGATGTCATCTCTGCTCTGCCAATGCCAATGTACATATTGAACAGGATACTTGCTATTTACTCTTATAATGGAAGTCATAAAACGTGATTATGACCATGTGATAGCTCCATCCAGCATGAGTTAGTTTAATCCCCAATTGAAGATGGTGGACATTAAAAAACAATATCTTATGGGACTTAATTTCACAATTTGAAAGATAACTTCTTTTTCTCTGCTTTGAAGTTCATGTGATCCAACAACTTTAGATGACCTCTGATATTAATGTTTTAAGAAAGAGAAGGAAAAAAACCTCCAAACTATGCTGACAGGCTTGTAGTACAACCTGACTTACTACAAGCAATGTTGCAAACAGAGAAATAATACCGTTCTAACACACTAAGGTCACTAAAGAAATGCTCAATGGGATTAATGAAACTGGCAGATTTAGAGATTAAATTGTAATGAGCTATATATATTTAATACTCTCCTCCGCCCCCATGACAGTAAAACTACATTGCATTGTGAGGGTAAAGGAAAGAATATTTTCACACCTTCTGTAACTATAACTATGCAATAGTTCCTTTTATATTTACGGACACGTGACCTCATTCAGGAATGCAGGAGGAAGATCACATTGGTTAGAGTGCGGGCTTGTGCTATGCCTGGCACTGCTCCCCTCCAGCTGTCATTGGGTGGAGACAATGACAAGATGAATGGGAGAAGAGTCTTATTTTGTAGCAAGACAGCAACTTGTTGCATTCAGATGTGTGGGTATTTCCAACATAACTAAAATATAACTACTTTTATAAGTTACAAGTTCTGTGTTTTTATATCTGAATTATAAATTATACCTAAAATATAAGCGGGAAGGTACAGATACCTTTTTGAAACATGATTACAACAGTGAGTAAATACCTTGGGGAGCAGTAGCACAATCACTAATTATTTTCAAAAGTTATTCTCCAGGTACTGACAAAATAGTGAATTCAAGTGACCATCTTGCCCTAGAGCTCTTGTGAATTTCCAAGGTCATCTGGCTGGCTACTAGAAACAAAGGGGAAAATCTCTCTCTCTCTCTCTCTCTCTCTCTCTCTCTCTGTCAACTACTCACTCACTCACTCACTCTCTCTCTCTCTCTCTCTCTCTCTCTCTCTCTCTCTCTCTCTCACACACACACACACACACACACACACACACACACACACACATTTTGTTCAACTTAGATAGGTCAAGCCGATCTGAGTTTCACCACACTTCAATAAACACATTAAGTGCATGGGAGATATTTACCTAGAGCTCCTAAGGTGTGTGCCAGTGTCAGTTTCTTGGATGTATCTGGTTTGTGGCTCATCAGAAGGCAACAAAATCAGGCAGTAATTGACAGACTAATTGGTTTGACTTACATTGGTTAAGGAGATAGTGTATGAAGGAACCCTCCACCCATAAGAAAACAAGAGGACCCCTAATAGATCAGGCAATGGCATATTTATCTGGGCAATTCAGTTTGTATAGCACGCAACCCACAGCAGAACACAAGGTCAATAATACTATCTTGCCTGTATTCTGCAGCAACTACTATTCAGAATAGGCATAATGCCTAGCCACTGACAACCTTGTTCTCCCTGAATTTGTCTAGATCCTTTTTAAAGCTGTCCAAGTGGGTGGTGATCATTATTTCTTGTGCTCCTGTACACCAAGCTTTAACAATCTGCCTGCTTGGGGCTGGCCCTACTATTAGATGGAGGGATCCAGAGGTTCAGGTAGTAGATTGCCAGAAGCATCAAGTCCCTACCTGGTGACATGATCAAACACACACATTTGCCACTCCGACAACCTTTGCTTGTTCAGCTCCAGCTGTGCCAGTTGCTGCAGCCAGGAAGTGTCCAGGCTGGAACTGGACACAAGTGGTGCCAACTGGCAGCCACTTGTCTTCTCGGGAAGCCCTTCTACTCTAGCTGCTTCACCACTGCCATGGAGCTTCCAGCTCTTGTAAGCAGACTCTCCAAAGGAAACGCTGGGAAAAGAAATGACCAGGGAACAAGGGTGAAATTGTGGTGGTGTGTGGAAGAACAGCAACCAAAGTTTAGATCAGGAAGGGGAATGGCAGCTGCCGTCCTACCTCTGGTGGTGGTGGTGGTGCCCCTGAGCTGTACGAAGTTCTTCACTGGTTCCAAGAAGGAGGAGGAGGAGGAGGAGGAGGAGGAGGAGGAGGAGGAAGAGGAGGAAGAGGTTGCACACCAATAGAAAGTACAGGAAATAAATATATATGAGAGTCCCAAAAAGTCATGGCAAATAATTGTGCTAAGTCTGCTTCTTAAGGTGAGTTCTGAACTCAAACATTATGTTTGGGCTCACGTTAAGAAGCAAACCTGGCAAAATCATCTGTCATGAATTTGTGGGGCATGTGTGTGTGTGCATTTGTGTGTGTGTGTGTGTGTGTGTGTGAGCGCGCATTCGCTTTTACATTTGTATTGTGTATGGACCAGATGGCCTTTTCTATTTTTTTTCTTTGCTTCTGTCTTTAAAAATAAAAACAGATGGTATTCTCATAGGGCGTTTATACACGATCCCTAAACTCCAGGGCAAATGGCTCCCAGCTCCGGAGCTTAAAAATGTTTACCCACCAGCTCCGGAGTTTACAGGAAATTAGGTGCGACCACGCCCACTTTAGCGCGTCCCAGCGCACCTTTCAAGTACCTGCTCTTCCGTCCTGAAAATTCCTTGATGCGGTGTAAAGATAGTGAGTGCGGGGCTCTCCTCCCTTCTGTTTGTTGTTTTTTTGGCTCCTGCCCCTTTAAGAGCTACTTTTACAGAGACAGGGACCTTGCGGGCAAGAGCGAGAGCCAGAAGGAGAGCCAGAATGGAGGTGAGGCACGATCTTTTCTTCCTTTTTTTTCTCCCTCCCCTCACGCAGCCAGCAGCCAGGAAGTGTGGAGGGGTGGGGAAGCAGGAAGAGCGACAAGCCCCTAAGATCTCTGGTCCGAATTTAAGTGGCCAGCGGATCTTAGGGGTCGTGTAAAGGCGCCCATAACTGAAGGTGCAAGGCAGTTATCACCAAATGAGTGAGGTTTAGACCTGCTTGGGATGTCAATGGAAACATTCAAAGATTCAGATCAAGTGCAATGGAACTGGGGCCAATGAAACAGACAGGTGCCCTTTCCTGTTTGTAAAACAAGCAAGATTGACTATGAGCACCACATTTTGTACCCCGAAGATCAGGTCTGCAATATGTGAGTGAATAAAATAAAACAGGGCTTCTGAACATGTTTAAAGTGGATCTTTCTCAGCACTGATCAATTATGCTTGCTGTTAAAAGACTATGTTGGAGTTCCAAGCTTCAGCTGTGACATCTTTTTTCTTTTAAAGAACATTAATTGTTACAGACAAAGCATGTACATACAGTAGGTAAACAACAGTGTAATATGAGTTGCACTAAGAAATATCTGAGTCAGCCCTGTGCATGATCATGTGTCATATGTGTCATAAGAAACATTTGCATTTAGAAATGCATACAGATACAGTATGTTAAAATATTGTTTGCACAAAGCCATATGCTGAAAAGCTGGCAATCGGGCTCACCCATTTGGAATGCACAAAAGAAGGAGGCAATTTCCAAAGTAAAAGATCAGATGCATATTATAAAAGATTGTCTCCCCCAATCTACGATGTGAGATGGTGGCCTATAAAGGTTCTGACGACAGCTCCTATCAGTACTAGCCACTAGTGATCCAAAAAGTTAGGAATCATAATACAAAACTCTTTGGAGGGCACCAGGTTGGTTGCAGCTCTTGACACCCCTGGAAAGATGCCCCTTTTGCCTTTTCAAACCAGGTTCAAGACTCAGCAGATGATCTCTTCTGACATGAGCTAGATCAAAAAGCTTTAAAGCTCTCATATGCCATGAAAGGGGCCAGTAAAAGGGATAATGGGTGGGAAAGAGTGTGTTCCGTTATTGATTTTTATTCCAGACCCTTAAAAATCATATTGGCCTTTTGTACTGTGCTTTGTTATCCAGGAATACCACATAGCATTACATTAAGCAACTTGTCTTGGGTCCTTTTGGCGAGGAAGAGGGAATAGAAATATTCTGAATAAATAAACATTATTTTTCTAATGTGGTAACACAAGAAATGTGTAAAATAAAACACTTGCATTCGTATTTTCCATTAAGTATTCTAAACAGTACTTAACACTGGCTTTGGGCCTTTTCACACGACCCCTAAGATCTGCTGGCCACTTAAATTCGGACCAGAGATCTTAGGGGTTTGTCGCTGTTCCTGCGTTCCCACCCCCTCCGCACTCCTGGCTGCTGGCTGCGTGAGGGGAGGGAGAAAAAAAGGAAGAAAAGAATGCCGCTCACCTCCGTTCTGCCATCCCAGCACTGCATTCAGATCTCTTAAAGGGGCGGGGGGCAAAAAAAGAACAAACAGAAGCAAGGAAAGCCCGGCAGTCACTACTGTTATATCCGCATCAGGAATTTTCACCTCCGGAGAGCAGGTACCTGAAAAGTGCGCTGGGACACGCTTAGGTGGGCGTGGTCGCACTTAATTATCTGTAAACTCCGGAGCTGGTGGGGAAATAATTTTAAGCTCCGGAGCTGGGAGCCATTTGCTGCGGAGTTTAGGGGTCGTGTGAAAAGGCCCTTTGTCATTTAAGCTGCTGCAGCACAACACCTTTTGTAAACCACACCCAACCTCCTTGGAGCAACTCTGTAAACATATATTGCATTCTAAAGCAATCAAATGGCTGCTGGCCTCTTCCTCCCTTGCCTTCGGGGCCAATCCAAAAGAACTGGTGGCCTCTTGTGAGGAATAAGATGGCCCTCTCTCATCACACATATATAGAACCCAGCAGGATTTTCATAAAATTCAAGTGTAAGAGGCTGTTCAGTTTTTAGAAAAAGGAGTGCAAAATAAGGCTGCTATCCCACGGCGGGTAAATCTGGATTAAAGCAAAATGCAGATTTCCCCACCCCCACCCCCCGCAACAGTCATGTGGTTGAAAACGCAGTTCCTGTGTCCCCACGGGTGCAGTTTAAATAACTGCATCTTTTGTGTCCCCATGAGCAGGAACCGCAACACAGCAGAACAAAAAGGTTTTGATGCAGACTCAAGTACCGGTTAAAAATCCGCATCGGAACTGAGACAAGCTTTCTACCACCTCGAGACCAGATACTTGTAAAACTTGCTGGGTCATGCTTAAGTGGGTGTGGTCACATTTTCCCCCTTTAAGGGCTGCTGGTCATGGGGACACAATTTTATTAACCTCATCTTCAAGCAGTTTGAAGCATTTTTTAAGCAGCCTAAAGAGGAGGCATGATGGAGGTGTATGAAAATATGCATTACTGTATATGGAAAAAAGTTATAGGGATATGTGTTCGCTCATGATCTGGTTTGGCACAATGTGAACAGGATGCTGGAGTGGATGGGGATTTGATTTGATCCAGAAGGACTCTTACATTCTTATGGATTGGTTGTCTTATGTGCAACACTGCTGAGGAGGTAACCTACTGCACCATAAGAACATAAGAACATAAGAACATAAGAAGAGCCATGCTGGATCAGGCCAAAGGCCCATCTAGTCCAGCTTCCTGTATCTCACAGCGGCCCCACCAGATGTGTTTGGGAGCGCATGAGACTAGATATCTGTCTCCTGATACCACTCTCCTGCATCTGGCCCTTGAAGTACCCTGGTTTAAACCCTGGAGGTTACACATCTCCATCATGGTTTATAACCTGTGATGGACTTTTCTTCCAGGAATCTGTCCAATCCCCTTTTGAAGGCATCCAGGTCAGATGCCATCACCACATTGTGTGGCAGGGAGTTCCATAGACTTACAACGCGCTGGGTGAAAAAATATTTTCTTTTGTCAGTCCTTACTCTCCCAGCCCTCAATTTGAGTGTATGTCGCCTAGTTCTGGTATTTTGGGAGAGGGAGAAGAGCTTCCCTCTATCCACTTTACTCATGTCCTGCATTATTCTGTATTCTCAATCATATCCCCCCTCAATCGCCTTTTTTCCAGACTAAAGAGGCCCACATGTTTTAGCCTTTCTTCATAAGGGAGGTGCCCCAGCCCAGTAATCATTTTAATCGCTCTCTTCTGCACCTTTTCCAGTTCCACTATGTCTTTCTTGAGATGCGGTGACCAGAATTGTACACAATACTCCAGGTGGGGCCTTACTATTGTTCTGTAAAATGGCATTATAATGTTGGCTGTTTTATTTTCAATCCCCTTTTTGATAATCCCTAGCATGGAATTGGCCTTCTTCACCGCTGCCACACATTGGGGAGACACCTTCATGGAGCTGTCCACCAACACACCAAGATCTCTTTCCTGATCCGTCAGGGATAACTCAGAGCCCATGAGTTGATAGATGAAGTTTGGATTTTTTGCCCCAATATGCATTACTTTACATTTGGTTACATTAAAACGCATTTGCCATTTCTCAGCCCATTCCCCCAGTTTGGAGAGATCCTTCTGGAGCTCTTCACAATCTTCTCTGGTTTTCACCACACGGAAAAGTTTTGTGTCACCTGCAAACTTGGCCACCTCACTGTTTATCCCTGTCTCCAGGTCATTTATGAACAGACTGAAAAGCCACCGGTCCCAGGACAGAGCCCTGGGGCACACCGCTTTTCACTTCTCTCCATTGTGAAAATTTCCCATTGACACCTACTCTTTGTTTCCTGGATCTCAACCAGTTCTCGATCCATAAGAGGACCTGCCCTCTTATCCCCTGACTGTGCCTGAGGATAGCCCAGGACAAGCCACAGAACACTAAATAAGGCCACTCAACACACATAGGTTGTTCTTCCACACTGAGGACAATGGCCCAGGGCCCTGCAGGGACAGCCAGAGTGAGGTTTCCACCACCTCCCAGCATCCACTGCCTGATGCGGCCATCTCAGTCTTCTTAACAGATGGGATGACTCTGCTATCTACGTTATGGGTGTGTCAGTTTAATCAGATGAGTTGGCCATAAGTTCTAAGACTGTATCCTGACCCATGTGATTGGGGGGGGGGAGAGAGAGAGAAACTGGAATGAAACTGAAATAGAGGACATAATCACTGAGTTGACATTCTTTATTGATACCTCACCCATAGGCCCTTCAAAATTTCTTTCCTGGTTACTCCTAGACAGTTCAGATACCATTGGGGTATGTGTATAGCTAGCCTTCCCCACCACCACCAATACCACTACTACTCGGTATGATTTTATACTGGCTTCCAGAGGGCAGCTGTACTCTTCTGTTACATCAAAAGATATCTGTGGCATCACAAAGGCTAAGGCTAGTATGCTTGTTGCAAATTTGCTGTGTAGCTATACAGGAGCAGTGCCACAGGCAAAGCTGCAAGAGGTGCTTTGCCCATGCAAGTGCACAACACAGCCGCCCTGGTGGTGGTGTCATTCACTGCACAGCAGCACACATGGGACTTTAGTGTAGGAGTGTCCAAACTTAGGCCCTCCAGATGTTTTGGACCACAACTCCCAGAATTCCGAGCCTGTATTGCCAATGACAAAGAACTGTGGGAGATGTAGTCCAAAACATCTGGAGGGCCCAAGTTTGGACACCACTGCTTTAGTGGATGCAGACTTACTTGACTCCTCACATGCAATTTGGCCTAGAGTATGTTTCCAGGCATGGCTGGATATTTTGCTGAATTAGGTGCCTGCATAGCCAGTTATTGGGAGTTCAAATCCCCACTGTGCCTCCTGGGAGAAGTGCCATCCTGTGTGTCTTTGGGCAAGCTGCACCATCCCAAGATGGCCCCAGAAGAAAGGAAATGCTAAACTTCTTCTGAGTACTTTATCTAAAAAAAAAAACCCTCTGGAAAGGGTTGCCATAAATCAAAACTGACTTGAAGGCACACAATTACAGTCACATTTCCATGAATTATTTTATTTTCAGTCCTCAAGGTGCCACAAAAGTCCTCTAGATGACAGTTTATAGGGTGTTTTTTTTTCAAAGAAAATATATAATCAGTAAATAATCATATGCCCAGAAGCTTAGCATCAATTCTCCAATACACAAAAGTTACACTATTGCCTTACTTGGGTATTTTCTACCTATAACAAAAGCCAGTCTATTTGTCTCCCTTTGCTCTTCTTTCCTTATACCCTAAATCATTTTGACCTTTTGATGGCCCTAATCTCATGCCTGGGGCGGTGGGCCCTTTCAACAGGTTTGTTTGTAATTGGTCTCCTTTGTTGTTTTTTGAGAGATCCACTGTTGTTGTTTTTTAAAAGACCATTGCAACATCTCATTAGAGTGGAGTCTCTTTCAAATTTATCCCTCCTGGGGGGTGGGGTGAGTGAGAGACAGGGCCATCTAGAAGCAATTACCATATCACTGAGAAAATGTAACAGAAATGTCCTGAGTTTAAACAAACATCTCGCACCCCTAACTATGATAGGCTTTTAGGTTTAAGTAGGTTTTAAATATTGTTTGATTGCAAGTTCTTGTGCTGAAGGGCACAAGAATGCAAGGCCTAGTTAAAGTTTCAAGTACAGACTGACAAGATGTAGGGTTACAACTCACTCTTCTTGCTCAGTATACAGCCCCTTTATCTAATTGTTTCAAAGGCACCTCTACCTAATGTGTGTTTGTTCTACACAGTTACACCAATCTGATACCACTTTATGGAATCCTGAGAACTGTAATTTTCCTGAGGCATTTAAAATTCCCTCCTCTATGTTGCTGGTGTATTCTTCTCTGACTGTAACACTGCAGTTCTTTAGCACAGAGTTCTACTTATGAGCTCAAACTACAGCAAGCCAGATTTAGGCTGAATATAAGGGAAATCTTCTTAAGTGCTACAGCAATACAACCATGGTACAACCATGGAACCAATTACCTTGAGATATATGCCCTTCAAGATCAATTATTCTATGATTCTATGATTCCAAGTACTGCACTAAATTACAAATCCCAGAATTCTCTAACAGCTATCAGAGTTAGGGTGTGTAGTGCAAATACACCCTTTTTTGAAGAACCTCAGTGGGCTACTTTCAATTGCTACTCCAGACTAAAGTGTACCCATCAAATCACTGGAACTTCTGATGAGTTTTGGCTTAACAATTCAACTCTTGACAGACTGAGTCAATAAAGGAAGCCATTACCCCGAGCTCACAAGATCTGAGGAGGACTGTTAATGATACCACATTTTGGAAATTGCTAATTCATAGGGTCAATAGATGTCAGGATGGTACATAACAACAAACATTTGTTTACAGTAACATTAGATGAATTGGGCTATAAATGGACACAACCCATGAATGACAGCAGCTGTTTCTCTAAAGTAGGCAGCATGCAAGTGAGAGGTGAACTAACCTTAACAGAATCTTACAGGAAGAAATCAGGAGGACGTCCTAAGGGTGTTATCAAGTTATTAAACAAACTCTACTTTGCCATCTCCAGAGAAGCACCTCAGAAGCCTAGAGGGGAGGGAAGATTTCGGTCTCCCAGGACACAGTCACTCACCTCAAGCTCATCATTCCTGGATAAGGAACTCACAAAACAGATTTCAGTGGGAAACATCTGAATAAGGATTCAGCGGAACAACCAGTTTTGTCTTCTATGGCTTGAACAGGCCAGAGACTACTTAAAGTGGTATGGGGTGGTATATAAGCAGAACACTTTGCTTTTTAATGGCACTACATGATATTCTTATCATCAGCGCTAAACTGCCTGTGTTATCCTCCCCACCATTCCTGTTTTGTGGGCGCTATCATGATAATTGTTACTATTAGTCATTTTCTGCATTTCCATTTCTTCTGACTTCACTGTTTAAATCCCAGGACTCCTTCCCTCCCTCATTTATATGTATTCCAGCTAATTGGGGATAACATTGCATGCATCAGTTGAAGTGTACAGGACCCATGAAAGCTTATGCCATAATAAATGTGCTAGTCTATAAGTTGCCAGGAAAGTCTCGGTTTTTATCTTAGCACGTCTTCCTTTCTGATAACAACATGGATTTTAAAAAATATAGGATTGTATTCAGGTCACTGATCCTGTCAGCGAAACAGGAAGGGAATGGAGTCTTTCTTGCCCTTATAACCTTCGGTGCATCTTGAGAGTTAGTAGGAGAAGGAACAACCCATAGCACAGAGGTCACTTATTATATAGTAGAACTTCTCAGAGATATTCCAATCTTATAGAAAAAATTGTGAAAGAAGCAAGTCACAGCCAACTAATGGCCAATAAAGGGAATTCAGCCACTGAGGATCCATAAAGAACATTTTAATTTTAATTGTTGCGCTGAACAAATCTTTCATCAATTGCTCGCCTAATGAATAGAGCTTTAAGCAATAATAGAACCATATTGTTTAAAACAGCAGTGTTTTATAAGTGTTCGCCAGCCATTTACACAATCTCTATAAGTCTGGGCCTGTTGCCGTTTGCTTTACTGTAAAATGTTAACCAAGTTTGCTAGGTCTTTGCAAATGACTAAGTTCTCCTGTTGCAAAACCACACTATGGGAAGATGCTGGAAAGACCTGTCCTATGAGTTTAAAGAACAACTTCCATATTTGCCTTCTGTCTCTGAAATCAAAGATGATGGATGGATGCACAGTCAGACAGACCAATAATGAAACAAAAAACTCTTTTTTAATGTCCCCACTGCAGATCTGTATAACACCGAAGAAAACTTTCCCTTCAATTTAGTTTTTAAAATAAAAACTGGGGTTCCTCTCATGTGACAGAATCTTGAGAGGCCACCTGATTTTTCCTCTGTTAAATTCACCTGTGATTGATAAAGGGGAAAGATGTTAATGGGAGAATCTGCCCTCTCGAGATTAGACTGTCGCAATGCGTGGAAAACTGTAGTGTTTGTGATCATCCCAGAATGCTAGAAACCAACAGTGTGCATGGACTGCACTTGAGTGGATGAAGCAGCAGCCAAAACCTAGAGTGTTCAACCCCCACCGTCTTCTCCAACCTTTCATGTTTTCCCAAATCAGAACTACCTACCCACACTTTCTCCCTCTTTCTACATGCAAATGGTTTACAAATACTCTGAGTGCTCCCATATTTGCTCTTCCCCCTCATGACTTATTGTGTTAATGTTACATTACATTATGTTATACTCCTCTCCAGTTTCTCCAAGGAACTTTGGGCTTTGGGCTTTGTTACTCACTTATTCCTCCAAGAAGCACAAGGCTGCAATGCATGGTTCTCTTTCCCTTTCTGTTACTGTATATTCTCCAAACATAACCCTATGTCATGAGTTAGGCTGAGAAATAGCAATTGGCTTGATATCACCAAGTATATTTTATTTATTTATTTATTTATTTATTTATTTATTTATTTATTTATTTATTTGCAGAAAAAATTAGCCACCCCACTGCCAAGTGGTTTCATGGCTGGACCTCAGTTTTCCCAGTCCTTGTTCTTAACCCTATGTTCTGTGCTAATCAATCTCACTTTTACTATGACTAAGCCTCCTATACACAAATTTTCAGTGTTTTTCCATCTCCGTCGAATTGCCCAGATTCACCCATACCTAGATGGGGATTCCCTCAGGACTGTGGTGCAAGCGCTGGTGATCTCAAGACGGGACTATTGCAACGCGCTCTACATGGGGTTGCCCTTGACTCTCCTTCGGTGACTGCAGCGGGTTCAAAATGCGGCGGCCAGACTGGTGGCGGGTGTGCGTCGGTTCGACCACATCACCCCAGTTCTGGCCCGCCTGCATTGGTTGCCTGTTGCGGCCCGAATCAGATTCAAGGTCCTGGTTTTGATTTATAAAACCCTCCATGGCCTAGGACCTGACTACTTGACAGAGCGGATCGACCAGCGGTCAACATCGGGCCGGCCGGCTAGGTTGTCGCGGGCGCACATGCTGCGTGTGGTCACGCCCAGGGAGGCTCGGAAGACTTCCACCCGTACCTGAGCCTTCTCTGTGGCTGGCCCCACTATGTGGAACCATCTCCCCACAGAAGTGCGCCTAGCAGAGTCCCTGCCAGCCTTCCGGAAAGCTTTAAAAACTCTCCTCTTCCGGGAGGCGTTTGGTTGATTCAATTAAGTTGCTGTCCTTCCCCCCCCCGCCATCTGCTACTTTGCTTCTATTGTTCTGATATGTAGCTAACTCTGTGTTATTTTAACTGGTTTTTTTTTCCTGTTACATTGCTTGTTGTGAACCGCCCGGAGTTCCTTTGGGAAGACGGGCGGTATATAAGCTGAATAAATAAATAAATAAATAAATAAATAAATAAATAAATAAATAAATAAATAAATAAATTCTTTCCTTTCCTTTCCTGCAAAGATATGCAACTTGTGCCAAGTTGTGGTTGGTGGGGAGAGCCAGGGATGGCATGCAAAGGTAGGGGCAAAAGATGCTGTCACAGGGCCTTTTTACATGACCCCTAAGATCCGCCAGGGATGGCATGCAAAGGTAGGGGCAAAAGATGCTGTCACAGGGCCTTTTTACACGACCCCTAAGATCCGCTGGTCCCTTAAATTCGGACCAGAGATCTTGAGGGTTCGTTGCTGTTCCTCTGTCCCCACCCGCTCCGCACTTCTTTGTTCTGTCTACGTGAGGGGAGGGAGGGAAAAAAAGCCTTAGACAGTGACAAAAGAATAAAGCCTTACCTCCGGTGCCGGTGGAAGTTGCTCCGACCTCCATTTACTTCCTGGTTCCTCTTTAAGGGGCAGAGGCAAAAGAAAAACAACAGAAAGAAGCGAGGAGAGCTCAGGCACTCTCCGCATCAAATATTTTTCACCATCAAAGAGCAGGTACAAGAAAAGTGCGTTGGGTCGCGCTTAGGTGGGCGGGGTCGCACTTAATTGTCTGCAAACTCCGGACCTGGTGTGGAAACATTTTTAAGGTCTGGAGCTTGCAGCCATTTGCGGCGGAGCTTAGGGGTCGTGTATAAACACCCACAGATACAGGGGATTAAGCATTCACACAGGCAGCAGGAAAGGAATACAGACATGGTAAGGTGTTGGGCAGGAATGGGCTGGCAGGAGGCAGCCTGAACCTAAGTTGGGCAGTATTCCATTTGCCCTGATGAACCAGCTATCACTCTCTGCCCCAAAATGCCCTCTACCACTCCAAACATAGGTGTCCAGAGTTACCCTCTAGGCACAGGGCTGGCCATTTTCCAGAAAGGAAACTGAAGCACATCTCTTACCTGGGATCAGTGGCTGAGCAAAGTATGTGTTAGAATTACTCACACACGAACCCACACCTATCTGAACACTGTATCACATTAAACACAATTGATCTTGTATAATTTTGGAAGTGAAACAGGGTCAAGACTAAGTATTCGGATGGGAACAGTAACAGGTAGGGCTATGAAAGTATCTTGAAATCCTGGAAGCCACTTGATCTCAGAGCTAACAGTACGGGGCTGATGAACCATCGATAGTATAAAGATAGCTTCCAATGCTCCTGCTTGCCTTTTGGTTTGCCAATCCAAAATCATGCCTTTCACCAGAGTTGTGTGATTTCCCTCTGGAAGCTCACGAGTAGTTTCCCTCCAGGTAAGGGTGGGATCACCCAGGGAATGGCCCAGCATAATCTGTTTCCCAGTGAGAATGGCACTGCAGCCCAGCCCCAACCCATGCCCAAGATGGGTCCCTTTGGGACTGGGCTAAAGAGATCCACTGTCAAAGGGAAGGGTTGGCTTAAGGGAGATTGTTCCCTGCCAAATGACCCTTGACTGTGCCAATCAGCGAGCATCTCTCCAGCCATCTGATAGCACCCCAAACATGCCTCTAAGTTCCTGTCTTCCAAATCACAAACAAGGCACACCATTCCAAAGTATTCTCGCCTGTGTTCAGCCCTACAGGAAAGATGCCAACTATCTTCTACAAAGAGGTGGGGGGGGGAGGCATGAAGGTACTTTCATTTTTAGATTAATAGTTAAACCTCCCCCCCTGCCTGAAACCAGAAAAAGAAAACTTTGCTGAGCAGAGAGGAGAGGAGAGAGAAGAGGCTGTGGCTGCCACTTCAGCCTTCTTCTCTTGCTGGCAAAGAAAGAGGACAGATTCTCCTTTTTCAGCCCATTTTGACTGCACAATGGGAGAAGGGGATCAGCGCCAAAATTACAAGTGTGAGCCCTTAATGCATCAGGTTTAACAATGGCCTTTGGAAGTGTCTGTCTTGTCAAGAGAAGCAGTACAGCTAGTTCTGGGCCCTTCAGTGCTGTGGAAAGAAAGCCGGACTCCCCCTCCCATCAAATTACGAGGACAAAATAGAAGCAGCTCATTGTCCCAGTGAAATGCTTCCCAGAATGAAAACACCCTCATCCTCTTTTCTTTTGGCTTCCTAATGGGAACCAAAATAACAAATCAGACCGACAATTAAACAAACAGGCCACTAACTGAGCAGAGCTCAAGTATAACAGATGTTGCTACAGTTCGTGTAGTCTGGGTCGAGGCAGAGTGGTATGTGTGAGAAGGAGAAAATGAGTGAGTGGGGAAGGAGGGGGAGTACCATGGTTCCAGCTACAAAGACATCAAATGTTTCTCCTTCTTAAATCTATTTTTGCCTTCTTCTCATTTCCATCCTGCCATTTCCTTTTTTGTTCCTCTCTGCCTCTTTCTGCCTGTCTCATCTATTCCTCCTCCATTCATTCCAACATCTCATTTACTGCAGATGTAGATTTAAGGGTTGTCTTAACAATCAAAATACGGATTAGATTTCAGAAAGAAAAGAAGGGGGAATCTCAAGGGGATGGGTTGGAGCAGGAGCTGCTGCCTGGAGAGATATCCTAAGGACTTTTTCCATTCAATCCAGTATCCTTGCTTTATTCTTCCTTAAGTCTTCTAAGCATCTAATGTCATGAGCAGGGTTCACTACTTCTTAAAGACATTTCCCTAGCGTAGACCAAGTGGCACAGTACCACTGGATATTCATCCATCCAGGCAGAACTGGATTCTTTTTGGCCTGCAGTTCCCAGAATCTGCCAGACAAAATGGCTACTGGTTGGATTTGGAGTCCAAAAACTACTTTTGCCAAGCCCCACATCAACCTTAGGTCCCATGTTTCTCATTAAAAATGCTAAACATCCTTTCTAAATAGAATGCTACATGGTGTGTGTGGAGCCCTTATAGGCAGGATCAGAACATTTTAACCAGCGCTTGATGTCCAAAAGTGTCAGCCAGCTGGATGCAGCTGAGAGACTTAGAAAAAAAAGCAGCAATCCAATTCTTGTTTCCACTTCCGGTTCACCGGCTTTCAGGGCCAACATCCATATGGTGCATCCTTAACCAGCAACTGCTCATGCTGCCAAACCCCAGTGGTGGCGAACCTTTGGCGCTCCAGATGTTCTGGACAACTCCCAGAATTCCAAGCCTGTATTGCCAATGACAAAGGACTGTGGGAGTTGTGGTCTAAAACATCTGGAATGCTGAAGGTTCGCCACCACTGCCCTAGCCCATCCATCCTGCTCCCCTCCCTCCCCACTACTGTCAGTGTAGCGCTGCTATAGGGCATTATGGGAAATCAGAACGGCAGCTCCCAGCTGCCTCAGGCTGATTCTGAAGCTACCACCATTGCTGTCACCAACACTGGCTAAAATTGGAGAGGTCCTACCAACAAGCAACACAAATAGCACAAAACCTGGAAGACTCACATTCTGAAAAACTAAAAAATGGAAAGGAGTGGTCAAATAAAAGTGCACCAAAAGAACATTCACATCCTAGCCCTGGTTTGTTGAAGTCATAAATGAGCCTATTCCGACCTCTGTGTGTGTGAAATCAAGGTGACCTCTAAAATGGAGGACTCGCCACTAACTTTCCTCAGACTGACAAAGCTGTTTGGGTAAGTAGCAAAACGCTTCAGTCTCTCAAGAAAAGAAGTCCAGTTGCCTTGACTCAACTGTGAGAATCTTCACAGACTTAATTACTGAATGTTTCAATAACCTCTTGATTTACAAATACTAGATATCCCAGAAGTATCATCTCCTGACAGAGAATTTACTGTGCAATGACAGGGAGGGGAAAAATACAGGTAGAGAAACAATCATCCTCCAGCATCATGATCTAGTTGACTTTGCAGTCTTAAATTAGTGCCTACATCCAGAAGGTCCAGCGGTGGGCGCTAGGCACAGCTGCAACCCTAACTGTGGTTCTGATGGTGGGGGTGGGGGTGGGGGACTGAAACTGGCCACTTTCAACTTTAAAACTAAAGTGGAATCTGAAACTGTCTGTAACGAGGTCCATTGTCATTTGAATGGCCTTTAAGTACTATGCTGATAAGATTAAAAGAGCTGGGGAAAAGAGAAAAGAGCAGGAGACTCCTTAATCTCTCTCTCTCTCTTGCTCTTGCTGTTCCTATCTAGGGAAGAGCCTTGTTCACTGAGCAGCATGCATGGGATTCTGCACTTCAGCAAGACCCATATAGCGAGTGAGCCAGACCAGCCAAGGCCACCCTATTATATTTTATGTCAGCTCGAATGTAAGGTCAGGTCAAAGGCTTATCTAGCTCCTCACTGCTTTTCCACCCAGTTGCTACTGGGAGCCTGTCATTAGGACAGCAACTGCACCCTTTTTCTCACCTTCTCCAGCAGTTGATCTGGAGAGGCGGTGTACTGGATCTGTCAGAACTGGAGGTGATGTATAAACGGGGGAAGGGGAGGGCAAGTATTGGTGCCAGTTGTGCCTGGAGAGGCAAAAGGCACCACAGTCTGTAACAGAGAATGCAACTAGGGGAGGAAGTGGGCATTAATACACAAAGACAAGGCTGCAAACATTTGAACACACATACACACATCCAGGAAGATAGACATTCACTCAGGGACTGCCTCATCCTTTATTTCATTTGAGCTGAGCGAGCAAAATGGGAAAGGGAAAGGGGGAAATGCTGTGACCCCAGCTGAGAGAGTCTGCTACCTCTTGCTGATGATGAATGGTTTACCTTATTCCCTCACAGACATTCTCTCATTTCATCCCCCACTCCCACCAATACCTTAAAGTAGAGTGTGAGGAAGCTGTCTGACAGTGCGGTGGCGTGTATTCTGGATAGTCCTACCTAACTCATTTATATACAATGGACCCTCGTATAACAAATGGTTTGTATAACATAAAATTTGTACAACATAAAAAATTCCGGAGATAGGGAAAATGTGCTGAACAGAATTGTCTATGAGGTGAATCTATACAACGTAAAAATGGTTTTGATTAAGGACCACTCTGTTTTCAATGCATTCCTATAAGAAATTTGTATAAAGGAAAATTTGCTTAACATATTTTCACTTGGAACGAATTAATTCCTTTATACAAGGTAGCACTGTATATTGGATTGGGTTTCTTCCTGTGTTGATTTTATATTTTGTTTTTAGTGCATTGTATCTGTTTATTTTACTGTTGTAAAACACCCAGAGTGGCCTTCTAGGCCAGATGATAGATAGATAGATAGATAGAAATAGATAGATAGATAGATAGATAGATATGGTTTCAAGAACCAAAGTTGAGATGGATCGAGAGGCCTACTTTGGATTATTTGCCTGAACTCCAATCTTTATGCCACCTTTGGCTGACGAACAGAAAAGCTTATTAATACATGAAAATCTTTAGTAAAAAGGTATTACCTAGCCCAGAAATTTGGTGTTTGCAGATCACATGACTATTTTCTGTATTCAAAGATGGTCCATTTTCTCCTCCTCTGTTATCCATTTGCCACAGGCGGAGACTTTTATTCAAGCAGGCATTTGGCAAGTAAGCTGATCTGCTATGGAAGGCAGGTGAACCAGTTGAGCTTCTGGCTGTGCTTTTTATTGCTGTGGTTTTAACTGTGGTATTAATTTCTTTGCTTCTATTTTTTTATCAAAATTTGCTTCGTGATTAGCCATACCAACCATTTTTTTTTTTTTTACAAAAAGCTGGAGTATAAATGAAATAAATGCAAGGGATAGTTCAGTAGTTTCTGAAAATGGTTGAAGAGTCAGATGTTGGGCGTTCAATTTCCCACTGTGCTTCGAGTATAGCTAGCCTGTGTAGCCTGGGGTTAGCTGTCCCAGGGCCTCCCCAGAAGAAGGGGATTATGATAAGCCACCTCTGAACATTCTCTACCTGGAATCCCCTGAAATGAACCACCACAAATCATGTGTTGTCTCAACAGCACATGATTCTTATCATGAAAATATACAGCACTAAACTCAGGGAAACTGTGGTTTGTATGGATTTAGACAATGGCCCACCTACTGCATTTGGTACTGAATGCTCCCAAGAATATAAACAACAGAGGACAGATCACATGGCCCTGTCTTTTCACCCTTTTCACCACTGTAAATGGAAGCCACATCAAGTATATGGATGGCTTCCTTGACTAATCTGTGGGAGGGCAATGAATCGATCTAGGCACTGTACTGTAGAGTTTCTGAAGATGCTATGTAAATATTTTCCTTTGTTTGTGCACATCATCACATAGTTTAACAATATATCCCACAGACAATTTGACTTTATCTAGATCTCTTGCAATAAGTTACCTTTGATTGAGTTTTTTCCTGTATTTCCCCCCAAATCTCTGTCCTAACAATGTTGAGCTTTCCTGACTTTAGAACTTCCTGAAGTCTCTGGATTAAGATCTTGCTCATTCATATGCGAGAGGGGCGTCTCAAGTTCTGCACAGCAAAAAACCTGGGATTCGAACCTGAGGATTCATAGGCAATGGAATGTGGAGTCAATTGCAAGCCACCGACCCTCCCCCACTCACATACTTTGGTCAGGCCAAGATCTCACACCTTTGTCCTGATGACTCAGATGTTCCACAGGTTTGGCATGGATTCAATGATTCTGGCTCTGTCTTAAGATGAGGATTCTGGATTTGCTGGCTTTCAAGACTCTTTGGCTGAGGGGACCTCCAAACTCTGCCAGACTGAAGCCCATGCAATATTAACACAAGCTGAGAGGATATTTCAGTTCCTGCCTAAAGAGCCAGTCAGAGCTTAGAGTTGCTCTCAGGCTTCCCTGGAGTGGTAGAGGAGGCCAGCTGGATGGACGCCTGGAGTGAATGCAGCCAAGGTTTCTGTGTATCCAGCTTGACAAGGTAACAGTGCCAGGGCTGCCTGTTAAAGGCATGGTGTAGCGGGGACCAAAGCTAAGACGTTACTCTCCTGGCTCCAGTCCCCTTCTCTGTGGTCAGGGGTCCTTCTCTCACATGCAGTGCTCAAGATAGATGAGGAAGCTAAGCTAGTTTGACAACATGCTCTTTTATGATGGAAATGCCTCCTGGGACCTGGCAGGAACCAAGGCCCATTGATGCCCAGCTTCTAGGTGAGAGTCAGAATCGAGATTGCACCTTTTTGTTCACAAGCCTCCCCTGATTTTCCAAGCTTGGCAATAGGCAGCTGTTCAACTGGCATAGCCTTTTCCATCCGCAGGGGCAGCGGTGGCAAAAAAGTTACAGCACAGCTTTTATCAGGGTGGAGGAACCTTCCTCGGTGATGCAAAGGTGCCGATGTCATGTTCTGGTAAAGAGATGAGGTACTGGAAGACTCAGGCATTCACGCACTATAGGACTACACTCAAGGTGTTTAATGGAATCTGTTCCAAGAAAACAGCTGTTGGGATTTGACAAAATGACCAGGAAAGCCTTGGAAATCACCATAAGAGCACTGGAGATGGAAAATGTTTCTCGTTTCCTTTTACATGTGGACCATTCCTTTTACATGTGGACACTCTCTTTTCTTTTCTTTTTCTTTTTCTTTTTTTGTTTCCTTTTTGGCCTAATTGCCTCATCAATCACACCCTCAAACTCTTTTTTTCATCAAACTGCTCCAATGTTATGTGGTCTGCTTTACAGTTCCTCCTAGCCCATGTGGCATAGTTCTCCATTCCATAGTATGCAGCTCGTTTACAGAGAATGAGGTTTAACTCTGAACTCAGAGGTGGCAGCATCTGCCTCACGGTTTCATATCCCTCTGACCATGTGTGCTTCCCTTTGCATCCTGGCAGTCTAAAACTCAGGACTTCTTAAGGGAACCCCCCCTCCATTGGTTACTCATTTCCTAGATTATTATCAGGGCCAGCCCTACCATGTGGCAGAATGAGTTGATAGCCTCAGATGGCAGATTAGGAACTGGGAGTGGGGGCGGGGGGTGGCAGCAGAACTTCCCAAACTCTTGTCGGCCATTCCTCCTCCTTGGCAAGGGTAATTCTCTTCTGCTGGAGGACAGGCTCATATGGAACAATAAGAGCTGATGAGGTAATCTGGTCCCAGGCCAGTTGTATAAGGCATTCTACACTGCATTTCTAATGGCAACCAGTCCAATAACTCATGAAATTCCTATTGTATATAGGAGGTGCTCTGCTCCTCTATCAGGTGAAGAAGGCCTACACCACATGCCTCCTTGTTGGATCTGAAGTTGGTCACTGTGAACAGCTGCAGTCTTTCTTCCAGTCGTTTTATACCAATAACCAATGACAATGGGTCTAAATATGTGGTGACTATAGAAACATGGGTGTGATCTGGCCGTGCTTAAAGATTTGTTTGGTTGCTGTTGATGATGATTTCAATTTTCAGTAATATTTTTCCTTTATTTCAATGCGTGAAATAAAGGAGGTTAAAACCATTAAAAGGTAGGTTTAAAAATTGCCCACATCCATCTTTTTACTAGTGACATTGACTCAGAGTATAAGTGGTCTACACTGGTGTAAAAGAATGTCCCCAAAAGCCCTTCTTGAATGTCTTTACCGCAACTGAAGCAAAGTTGGAGAAACACAGTTATTCAGCAGTCTGTTGCAGAGCTTAAAAAATTCACTTACTCTATTCCTCTGCAGACGAGCAGAGGAAGTGTTCAATTTGCTGATACTGTAACCTAAAAAGGACTATTAAATCACTTGTTGCTGTTGTTCAGTCGTTCAGTCGTGTCCGACTCTTCATGACCCCATGGACCAGAGCTTGCCAGGCCTTCCTATCTTCCACTGCCTCCCGGAGTTTTGTCAAATCCATATTGGTTGCATCAATGACATCGTCCAACCATCTCATTCTCTGCCGTCCTCTTTCCCTTTTGCCTTCAATCTTTCCCAACATCAGGGACTTTTCCAAGGAGTCCTCTCTCCTCATGAGGTGTCCAAAGTACTGGATCCTCAGCTTCAAAATCACTACACAGTATCAAAACTTCTAACTGGAAGGAGCCTTGACAGCAAAAAGGCCTACTTTGAATCCTTTTCCAGCAATCACATGTACTGGAAATGGATAAAACCAGCGATCCTACACATACTAAAAAAAGAAGAAGACTCTGAATAATGCTCAGAAAGGTGTGGGTACTGAGTCAGAGGATGATTGGGTTTGCTCCAGTGATTACCTTGTGTGATCACCAGAAAAAGGAGCAAAACAAGCCTGTCCCAACAGCAGACCAAACAGCACCCAGACAAAAAGAGAGCAGGGAAGTCTGAAACAGACAATTCTTTTAAAGGGTTTTTTTTATCCTGCCTTGCTGTCAAAACCACCAAGGCAGCATATTTTAAAAAAAATCAAAATCATAAAAATACTAATGTAAGCATTAATGCCAGCAGTAAAACCATTATTAAAGCAAAAAATTAAAAAATCACTTTAAAAAAGTCAAGTTAGACAGATGTGCCTTGGAAATATACCTAGAAAGTGTTTCAATTTATGGTATGCGATTGTATAATATTTCTATTGGAATTACACTGCTTACATCTAAGTTTGCATCCTCTTTTTGGTGATGCTTTCCCCCCTTTTTTGGAGTGATGCTTAGGGTATGCACCCAATGTAGTTTGTACATATACAGGATTTATGCAGAATAATCTGTTGCTTAGCCATTTATTTATTTATTTATTTATTTATTTATTTATTTATTTATTTATTTATTTAGCTGCCTTTCTCCCCATAGAAGAACCATAGTTAAGCACAACTAGAATTTGTTGTTGTTGTTGTTCAGTCGTTCAGTTGTGTCTGACTCTTCGTGACCCCATGGACCAGAGCTCGCCAGGCCTTCCTGTCTTCCACTGCCTCCCGGAGTTTGGACAAATCCATATTGGTTGCATCGATGACACCGTCCAACCATCTCATTCTCTGCCATCCTCTTTTCCTTATGCCTTCAATCTTTCCCAACATCAGGGACTTTTCCAAGGACTCCTCTCTCCTCATGAGGTGGCCATAGTACTGGAGCTTCAGCTTCAAAATATGTCCTTCTAGTGAACATTCGGGGTTGATTTCTTTCAGGATGGATAGGTTTGATCTCCTTGCAGTCCAGGGGACTCTCAAGACTCTCCTCCAGCACCACAGCTCAAAAGCATCAATTCTGCGACGATCAGCCTTCTTTATAGTCCAGCTCTCACTTCCATACATCACTACCAGAAAAACCATAGCTTTGACCATCCTGACCTTAGTTGGCAAAGTGATGTCTCTGCTCTTTAGGATGCTATCTAGGTTTGCCATTGCAGGCATCTTTTTATTTTGTTGCTGCAGTCGCCATCTGCAGTGATTAAGGAGCCCAAGAAAATAAACTCTGTCATTGTCTCCATTTCTTCCCCTTCTATTTGCCAGGAGGTGATGGGACCGATGGCCATGATCTTAGTGTTTTTGATGTTGAGCTTCAGCTCATTTTTTACACTCTCCTCTTTCACCCTCATTAAGAGGTTCTTTAATTCCTCCTCATTTTCTGCTAACAGAGTAGTATCATCTGCGTATCTGAGGTTGTTGATATTTCTTGTGATTCATCCAGACCTGCCTTTCGCATGATGTACTATGCATATAAGGGCGTTTATACACGACCCCTAAGCTCCGCCGCAAATGGCTGCAAGGTCCGGACCTTAAAAATGTTTACCCACCAGCTCCGGACTTTGCAGACAAAGAAAGTGCGACCCGCCCACTTTAGCGCGACCAAACAGCAGTTTTCTTGTACCTGCTTTTTGGATGTGACAAATATTTGATCCGGTGTAAGGATAGTGAGTGCGGGGCTCTCCTGGCTTCTGTTTGTTCTTTTTTTGCGCCCCACCCCTTTAAGAGATCTGAATGCTGTCCAGAACAAAACAAAGGTAAACCGGAAGTCTTTGCTTTCTTTTTTCTCCCTCCCTCAGGCAGCCAGCAACCAGGAAGTGCGGAGGGGGGTGGGGACAGAGGAAGAGCAAGGAACCCCTAAGATCTCTGGTCCGAATTTAAGTGGCCAGCGGATCTTAGGGGTCGTGTAAAAAGGCCCAAAGTTAAATAGGCAAGGTGACAGTATACAGCCTTGTCATACCCCTTTCCCAATTTTAAACCAGTCAGTTGTTCCATATCCAGTTAAGATGGTTGCTGCTTGTCCCACATATAGATTTCTTAGGAGACAGATAAGGTGGTCAGGCACTCCATTCCTTTAAGAACTTGCCATACTTTGTTGTGGTCCACACAGTCAAAGGCTTTGGCATAGTCGATGAAGCAGAAGTAGATGTTTTTCTGGAACTCTCTGGCTTTCTCCATAATCCAGTGCATGTTGGCGATTTGATCTCTAGTTCCTCTGCCCCTTCGAAATCCAGCTTGCACTTCTGGAAGTTCTCTTTCCATATATTGCTGAAGCCTGCCTTGTAGAATGTAGTTTGTACATATACAGGATTTATGCAGAAGAATCTGTTGCTTAGCCATTTATTTATTTATTTATTTATTCATTCATTCATTCATTCATTCATTTATTTATTTAGCTGCCTTTCTCCCCATAGAAGAACCATAGTTAGTCACAACTAGAATAGGTTCATTGAATCAGTAGGGATTTTGTGAGTCAACTTTTCTGTAGGTCCCATTGATTCAACAGCCCTTCGCTTGGGGAAATTTGACAGGATTTCAGCCAATGCAGAGACTAGAGCTGAAGCTAGCAAATGCAACCCTGCTCCAACCTCTCCACACCTTGATTATCTAATCACATCTAATCACCTGCCTCATGTTCCTAAACTCTGCAGTCCTTTGGACTGTGGAAAGCACAGCATCCATAGGTTTTCGTCACGTGAAATGGTCCATCAGTAGAACGGCTACCATGGGCCTTTTTACACGACTCCTAAGATCCGCTGGCCACTTAAATTCGGACCAGAGATCTTAGGGGTTGGTCGCTCTTCCTCTGTCTTCCTCTGTCCCCACCCCCCTCGGCACTTCCTGGTTGCTGGCTGCCTGAGGGACGGAGAAAAAAGAAAGCAAAGACTGACCGTTTACCTCAGTTTTGTTCCGGACAGCATTCAGATCTCTTAAAGGAGCGGGGCGCAAAAAAAGAACAAACAGAAGCCAGGAGAGCCCCGCACTCACTATCCTTACACCGGATCAAATATTTGTCACCATCAAAGACCAGGTACAAGAAAACTGCTGTTTGGCCGCTCTAAGTGGGCGGGGTCGCACTTAATTGTCTGCAAAGTCCGGAGCTGGTGGGTAAACATTTTTAAGGTCCGGACTTTGCAGCCATTTGCGGCGGAGCTTAGGGGTCGTGTATAAATGCCCCATCTGAGGCTTCCTGTTGGGCATGCTGGAAATCACCCTCATAGCTTCCAATGGAATTTGTTTTCATGCAAGAAAACGCTGAATACCTCCTTGTGTAAGCAACAGGAAAGCCCAGTCAAGAACAGGGCAAGAGGATTCTACCCTTTAAAAAGAAAGGAAAGCATTCCAGTTAACAAATCTAAGAAATTCAGATCCTTTTAAAAAAGGAAAATGTCCAGAATGGATAGTTGTGCCTGATCCTGAGTGCATATAGATGATTTTGAGCAATAAAGCTGAATCCTTCTTAAGTATTTTTCAGGACTCCAAATCTTATTTACAGTACTGTATATGCAACTTGTTCAGAAACAAAGAGTTAGGGCATTTCACGTTTTCTTAAGGCTTCCCTCCCTTTTCAAATTAAATATAGGTTTGAACACCCCACCTTGCAGAAGTTTTTTTTTTCCTGGCTGCCTGACAACTGGCATCTTTTTGTCAATGGGAGTGACTCAGCCGTGAACACCATTTTGGCAGGGAAGGGAAGAGTAATAAAACCATGTTTTCTGTTAGAGGAAAAGGCTTTTGTTTCTTGTTTGTTCTCACTCCTGTTGCTTCTCTGATTGGGATTAATTTGACTTCTGGCAGACTGAAGAGACCCACTTGCTCATCATTACTTCCGCTTGGCTTCCTTGATTCACCTCAGCTCAGGCTCCCTTCTTCTGTTTTGAGTTCTGACATCAAATGGAGGTCAAATTTGGATTGGAGGAACCATCTTTTGAAAACTTGGGAAGCTACATTATGAACATGTACATCCAAAATAAATATCAGTCCTATCTGAACTCATTAGCTGCCCCAGGTTTTATGTTGGCCAATACTATCTTGGTGTTTGGGATCATCAAACAAGTATTGTGGCATCTTGAAGATGTGAAGTTGATTGAAATACTCTTGAGACGGGATAGATTTTTGATACACTAGAACTAAACGTTTATCATCTTGTTTTGTTTCATGCAATATAAATGGATAATTCTTTTCCCTTTTACATAGTTTTTGAGAAACATCTGTTGCAGTAGGATTAATAATGCTATCTATTTACTCAAAGTAAGCCCCGCTGAGTTCAGTGGGACTTACTCCTAGAAAGGTGTGAGTAACTTTTTCAAAACTACAGTATAATTAAATAATAGAATCCCAGGAAACGCAGTAGAGTAGGCTCTTGCCCATGATGCCTGGAGGTGTTTGGATCCCATCAGGTTTGCCCTCTGTGGTCCCAAGATGTTTTGCACAAACAACTTTATTTTTGTTGTAAGAAAATATGTTTTACTAGGCAGCTTTATGAGGCATGGCAAAATGCCTCATAAATAACCCAGCAGGAAATATGGAGTAAATAAAATCTTTACAACTGGATCATAAACCAGAGGAGTCTTTGGTTTCTTTACAAATGGGAAAAGCTGGGTATTTCATTAAGGAAAGGACGTGCTCCCTAATGCTCAAGAATGATGGATGTCATGCCTTTTTAACCTGCATTTCAGTCAAACAGGTTTGGTGGCAGTGGAGAAACCAAAGGGCTTGTCTGGACAGCCAGGGTTATGATCTGTAACCTGTCTCTGTGGGCTCCAGGTCTGTGTCATGCAGGGGCCAATACTTACTCTGACATCTGCCGCTCAGACCTGAAATGTATTGCGCCTTTCCTGGGGTGGGGGAAGGCATTAAACCATGGAATTTGCTCCAAATCTTGTAATGGCCGCCAACTTAGGGTGTTTATACATGACCCCTAAACTCCGGGGCAAATGGCTCCCAGCTCCGGAGATTAAAAATGTTTACCCACCAGCTCCAGAGTTAACAGGAAATTAAGTGCGACCCCGGCCACTTTAACGCGTCCCAGCGCAGCTTTCAGGTACCTGCTTTTTGGATGTGACAAATATTTGATCCGGTGTAAGGATAGTGAGTGCGGGGCTCTCCTGGCTTCTGTTTGTTCTTTTTTTGCACCCCGCCCTTTTAAGAGATCTGAATGCTGCCGGGAACAGAATGGAGGTAAGCCGGCATTCTTTTCTTTCTTTTTTCTCCCTCCCCTCAGGCAGCCAGCAACCAGGAAGTGTGGAGGGGGGTGGGGACAGAGGAAGAGCAACGAACCCCTAAGATCTCTGGTCCGAATTTAAGTGGCCAGCGGATCTTAGGGGTCGTGTAAAAAGGCCCTTAGAAAGCTTTGGAAAGGGATGGGGCAAATTCATGGAGGAAAACTGTTGAGCTAGTTTTGATGGCTGTATGTTACTTGCAGCATCACGTCATCATACCCATGGGTATCAGTCGCTGGGGAATGTGAGAGGAGGGTATGTTTATATTCGCATTGGGTCATAGATTTCCATGGTCATTGAGTCTGGAAGTTGAGTCATGGCTACTGGACTTCTTTTTGAGCTGGCCACTGTGGAATAGATCCCTGTCATATGTATAAACTGAATCCACAAAAGGTTGTACCAAATAAGACTTGTTGGTCTTTAACATGCTATACACATCTTGTTGCTTGTATTGTATAAGCCTTCACTCTAACCAAGAGTGGCTCTTCTAATGTTTACTATATGTTCTTATAAGGTGCAGGACAGAAAACAATGCCTGTGAAACAGCCGTAGTAAACTACACTTATGGGTGCATCTGTAAGCCATTACTGAAGCACAGATGGAATATGCAAAGATGAAGACATGCAGTTATATAATACTGTTGATTTAAGGTTAGCTGATTCACTGTTGGTTGTTATCCCATCTTTCACAATACTTATGATTCCTCTCAACCACTACTACACCAATAATACAACAGTCCATCAATTCAGAAAGCAAACACATGTATATTTATACCCTGCTTTTCTTCCAAAATAGATTGTAATGTAGTATTTATGGTTCTCCTACTCCACATTTCTGTGGTTGGTGGCTGGTCCAAAGTCTCTGAAGCTGCAACCGTATAAATACATTAGTAGGAGTAGGTGTAGTGATCAAGACAATTCTGATCTACAATTATTCTTTCCAGGGGGTTTCCTAGATACAGGGTACTAGGAAGTGGTTTAGCACCCTGAGACTACACAATGTTCCCAAGGTGACACAAATCTGCCTCTTTTCCTGGGAAGTACAACTGGAATCAAGCTCCAGTCCCAACCTTTGGCTCCACCGTCAGGTTTTTCAACTCCAAAGGATAGTGTTGCTAGTACTGTAAATGGCACTGCTCCCTGCTCTTGGTTCATTGTGCTGCACCACCATTGCCCCCAAGCTGATTCTTCCATGTGTTCGGATAATTTTGTATAGCCCAGCTATAATTTTCCTCCGTAGACTACAACGTACATTCAGAATATGTGGAGAGAAACTGAGCATGAATGCTGGAGAACGAAGTAAGGACTTTTCCAAAGTGTCTAATCATATCATATACACTGTCAAAAATCCTAAAAATAATCCCTGCAGGGCAAATCTATTACATTATAACTCTAGAAGTTCCCATGTGCGCAGTAAATGTACGTGTCATTTTGCCAGTGCAGAGAAAACCCATCTTTAAATACTTCATTTTTGATAAAAAGAAGAAAAGGCTTCTTGCACGTTTGAAAGCAAACAAACAAAAACCCAGCACACCAAGAAAGGAAGATTTTTAGTCTGGCCTGATCCTTGTTTTCTACTAGCAAGGAGCTGTTATATATGTCAAATGGGTTTTGGAACTGACTTTTAAAATACAAGGCCTGTCTGTCTCTTCAGAACTCTACTGTATCATTCCCATTTCATTCTGCAGAATGAATTAAAATGAACATAAAATGCCCATTTGGAATAGCACGATATTCAAGGTTCAACACCCACACATCTGACCACAGGATTTGCTCACTGGCCTGGGGCCCATTATTCCTCCATCTAACCTATCCCACAGAGCCATTGTCAAGAACAGTCATGTATGTACCCCCACGTCCAAGACCTTGAAGGAAGGTAGGATAAATTATAATGGATAGCCTGGGGCTGAGATCTCCTGATGAGGACACCCTTAGCTGGAGGGCAAACAAGCAGGCCCACAAGACCAACAGGGAGTGATGATGATTCCTGCGAGAAGGAATGCAAGCATTTACAGCTCAACTCCCCTAAAAGGGCACCGACTGTGGCTCCTAATTTGGAAATACATCAGTGAGAAAAACAACCTTTTCCCACAGGTGAGCTCCTTCTTTCCTCAAAGTGCCGCAGCTTCCCTGTCATTTGTCAAGCCAACCTATTTGTCCCTCCAAGAGCAAAGGCAGACTTGGTGTGGATCCTGGGAGACTTTCCGCTCTCACTCTTTGAAACCGAGTGACAGCTTATCGACAAAGCAGAGCAAGGGAAGAAAGGGTGGCTTCTTGGCAGCCTGTGCGCTGCTGCTGCTGCTGCTGCTGCTGTTGTAAAAGCCCCATATGTTGCAGAGAGCTATCTATTCTCCATCCCATGGTATTATCTCTCTTGTGAGCCTGTCACCAACTCCCCTGACGGCAAGGTTAAATAAAATATCATTTCCTCCTGGTTTATCTTTTGTCTTTTGCATTTTTTAAAAAAAGCCTTTCAAGGTCCCGGTGGATTCAACCTTTCAGGTCAATGCAGTACATGGGAACCCCCTTCCCAGGCATTTCACGTTAGATAATGTCATGCGTGATTCATGAGATTATTCAAAGGGCTGCCTTCCGTTGCTCCTGCTGCCGCCGTTTCTGTTGTGTGGGCCTTTCATCGTTCTTGGCTTGGGCTCCTTCCAGCTTCTTCTCAGCACCTCCTCTCGTTGACCTGCTGGCCAACCTGCTCTTTGGTGAGCTGCTCACATATAGAAACAATGACCTGACGAGATGCTGAGATGCCATTTGAGTACACCCTGAGAGGGGGAAATGGGAGGAAAAATATCGGTGAGCTCCTGGGAAATGTTCTGGGATGAAACTGAGGTTTTGCCATGCCAGGAACATGGAGCCATTTAAAGAAATGAGGACTGGAAGAGCTTTTTTAAAAAGAGAGACTAAAAAATAGACAGCTAAAATGTTCTGGGATGAAATGGCATCCATTTAGAATGAGCAGAGCAAAAGAGACAGATGGAGGCCAGATGGAGGCCTGGGGACTCATAGCTGTGAAGATGGTAAGTTGTATGAGAGGCTTTGGGTGAAATTAAACAGGAAGAGGATTAAAGCAATAAAACTGTGGAGCTCACACAGAAAGCCCAAGCAGGAAACTTGGATGGTGCCCTTTTAGATCATATTACTGATTTTCCAAAAAGGAGAGAGAGGGAGACAGCCTGTTAATGGGAAAATTCAATTACTTTATATATTTATTGAAAGTCAGACTCTCCTAAGAATGAAATTCTAATAAATTCCTGATTTGTCCTGCTGACAATTTCATTCTCTAGGAAGCAGAAGAATACTAGTGGGGTGGGGGTCGGGAATAAAGAAAGGAAAAAATAGAAAAGACCTTGAGTCGGGATTCACAAACATTGAGGAAAAGGAAGCCCTGAGTAGCTAGATGTGCACTGTGGGCTTTAAGAAAAGTGATGTCAATAAGTAAAAATGCAATGGGTGTTCAACATTTAAAGAAGCGATGGATGTGATTCCATGGGTACATATAATTGGGAAGAATAGTGTTCAAGGCTGACATAAGTTTTTTTTTTTAAAAAGCAAAATATTGAAGGCACGATTGCAAAACCGCTCCAAGGTCTAAGAAAAAAATGGGAGACATCTGCAGAAACCTGGAGGACGGCATAAAGTGCTTTCTGGTGAGATCAGATTTAAAATCTGCATACAAAGGAAATGGAAGAGAAGCAAACAACAAAGGGCAAATGCAGATGAGTAACTCAAAACATCTAAGGAGGATATGCAGAATGGGGTGGCTACAGCTCCTCTTGGGCTTGCAGTGAATTTTTGAAATAATAAAAAGAGTATTGGAAGGGGAGCATGTTCAAGAGGGCCTGCCTGGATAGCTCGGTGAATTAAGTATCTGGCCGTGGAGCTTGTGATTGGGAGCTTAATTCGCCTGTGTGTATCCCAGAAGAAGAGCCAGCCTGTGTGACCTAGGGTGGGCTGCACAGTCCCAGGGTACCCTAGAACACTGGAACGATAAATTACAACCTGAGTATTGTCTACCTGGAAAGCCCTGCAAAGGGCCGCTGTCAGTCAGAATCAACTTGACAGTGTCCAAATATTATTACGAAAGAGCAAGGTTCACCGTAAGAAGAAGCCAGAGAAATGCTCCTGGGTGGCAGAAGTGAAGGTCGAACTGGTCAACTGGTCCCTTTGCCCCAGTCAACCTCCACATGAGAAACTCTGGCTGAGCAGGCAAAATGGGAACAGAAGGAACTGCAGCTGAGACACTTACCCACTCTAAATAAATGAATGTAGGCCTTCACAGCCAGACAAATTGCATCCCAATGTACTAACTTTAGGAGACCTGATGATTTGAGAGCTAGCACCAGTGCTTCTAACTGACAGCACTATTATTTCTATAGATCCCCCACTGGATGCGTTACAGCATATGATGATAGAAAATAGGCTAATATTAAAGATCTGATCTTAAAGGAACATAGTTTTATGGATAATGATAAAGCCATATATGGAATATTTATGTGGAGTTTGAAAATGTTCTTAAAGAACTTTTAATTGAATAGCTCCCAACAGAACCCAGAAAGCTAATCTTCACACAGATATTGGAGTGGGGTGTTTGCATATTCCCATACACACATTACATTCCAGTCTCAAAGAGTCGATCCACTGTTAGTCTAGGCTTATGTTGGCTAAAATCCAGTTGAAAGTTGAAACTAGAGTTGGGTCAATCAATCAGTGGGAATGTGGTTGATTCAATGAACCTACTCTAGTTGCTGCTTACCACTGGGTTTCAGCCACTGAAATGGACATGACTTGTTAGTCACATATATCCCATTGATCACCATAGGCATCCTCTGAACAGGGCTAATATTGGTGCAGCTCAAAGAACCACCAGGACCAGATGGCATCCATCCATGAGTTTTCAAGGAACTGAAATTGCTGAGGTCCTAGCCAAAAGATATAATATTTTCCCCAAAATAAGTGTTGTGCCCGATGAGTGGAAGGTAGCGAATGTAACACCAGTCTTCAAAAAAGGATCCAGAGGTGATCCAGGAAATTACTGACTGGTCAGTTTGACATGTGTCCCAGGTAACATGATGGAAACCATCCTAAAAGATAAAATTAATACGCACATAGAAGAGAAGGTGCTGCTGAAGGAGAGCCAACATGTCTTCTGCAAAGGCAAATCATGCCTCACCAATCTGTTGGAATTCTTTGAGACTGTCAACAAGAATGTGGATAAGGGAGATCCAGTTGACATTGTTTATCTGGACTTTCAGAAGGCTTTTGACAAGGTCTCACACCAAAGGCTCTTGAATAAACCTGTCAGTCATTGAATAAAGGGACAGGTCTTGTCCTGGATCAGCAACTGGCTAAGGGACAGGAAACAGAGGGTAGCACTAAATGGATACCTCCAAGTGGAGGGATGTAAAGAGTGGGGTCCCCAAGGTTCAGTACTGGGACCCCTGCTTTTCAACCTCTTCATAAATGATCTAGAAGTAGGAGTAGAAGTAGGAGTAAATAGCAAGGTAGCCAAATTTGCCAACAACACTAAATTATACAGGGTAGTAAAAACTGAGAGAGATTGTGAGGAGCTCCAGAAGAATCTCTTGACACTGGGGGAGTGAGCAAACCAGTGACAAATGAGCTTCAACATTAGTAAGTGCAGAGTGATGCACATTGAGACAAAAAGCTCTGAACTCTCTGCAACAAACCAGGAAAGGGACCTTGGTGTCTTGGTGGACAGCTCAATGAAGGTGTCAACCCAGTGTGCCGCAGCACTGAAAAACCAAACTCAATGCTAGGGATCATTAGGAAGGGTATAGAAAATAAGCCAGAAAGTGTCATTTTGCCTCTTTATAAATCTATGGTGAGGTCCTATCTGAAGTACTGTGTACAGTTCTGGTCACCATACCTCCAGAAGGATATTATGAAAATGGAAAAAGTGCAGAGGAGGGCAACCAGAATGATTTGGGGATGGGACCCCATTCTTACCATCTGAGGCTGCAACGGCTGGGCCTCTTCACTCTTGAATGACAGCGTCTAAGAGGTGACCTGATTGAAGTTTATAAAATCATACACAGTATGGACAAAGTAGATAAGGAAAAACTGTTTTCCCTATCACACAACACTAGAACTAGGGTTCACTCCATGAAACTTTTGTGTGCTAGATCTCAAACAAATAAGAGAAAGTACATTTTCACTCCCTGCCAGAAGAAGTAGTGACAGCTTTCAGCCTTGACAGCTTTAAGAAAGGATTGGACAAGTTCATGGAGAACAAGGGTATCAATGGCTATCATTGTGGATGCCTAAGGACAACCTCCAGGTTGGAGAGATAGGCAGGATATCTCTCAATACCCTTTGCAGGGAATCATAAGTAGGTGAAGACATCTGTTTGGGGATACCCTGAAGCAAATGGTGACCCACTGTGTGAGACAGAATGCTGGACTGGATGGGTTGTGGCCTGTTCCAGCAAGGCTGTTCTTACGTTCTTATGTACATACTGGTAAGGCTGTTGGAGACACCTCACAGGCCAGACCTTGTTTTGCAAGGCAAAACTGGAACAGTTGACAGCTATGATTAAGGATCACAATGGAAACCAGTACACATTGTGACAGCAGTCATTTGTTTTCTGTCTTTGATAAGTAAACATGTGAGAAGGGGAGCATGCTAATCTTGTCTGCTTTTGCTCCTACGACGACGAGTATGAAGAGGGGAGACGGCTCTGCGTAGAATGTTTCCGTGTGTTTTTGTTGAACATTATCCACTTCTTCAGACATAATATATGTGTGGCACTGTATTCCTTATGCCTTAAGAAGCAGATTTTGATGCACAAAAGCTCACGGTGATATAAATTTGTCAGCCTTTAAAGAGCCACAATAATTTGTCCTTTTCCCACCCCCATCTTTCTGTTTCCCTTTAATTTCGCCAACTCTCACCTTCCTGTTTGCAGTAAGAATAACGATGTCACCAATTTCCTAGAAAAGACTTGCCATGATAATAACTGGGGAAATGTATCTGAGGAATACTGAAAATATTAAAGAGCTACAGGGATGTCAAATATTGTGATTGTGCTATGGGAGCTCATTTCTTGCTGAGGATGTCGCATTCTGAGGATTAGCATTGGTTTTGTCATGCGTTGTGATATTAAGAGCTATTTTGACTTGTCTGGTATAAATCAGCACATGTCAAACAAGTGGATGAAGTTCTTCATGAAGTTCTTAAGGAATCATGCAGGCTTCCTGAAACCTATCCCCCTTAAAAGAGTCAAGACACCTTGCCAAAATATGAAAGAGTGTTGCCCACCAAGATGAGATTCTGACTGGACCATCTGGAAATCACTTAGTGCGTTTATACACGACCCCTAAGCTCCGCTGCAAATGGCTGCAAGCTCCGGAGCTTAAAAATGTTTCCCCACCAGCTCCGGAGTTTGCAGACAATTAAGTGCGACCCCGCCCACTTTAGCGCGACCCAGCGCACTTTTCTTGTACCTTCTCTTTCGAGGTGAAAAATCTTTGATGCGGTGCAACAATAGTGAGTGCAGGACTCTCCTCGCTTCTGTTTGCTGCTTTTTGGCTCCCGCCCCTTTAAGAGCTACTTTTACAGAGACGAGAGGCAGAACGAGGTGAGCCATGCTTTTCTTTCTCTTTTTCTCCCTCCCTCACGCAGCCAGCAACCAGGAAGTGCGGAGGGGGGTGGGGACAGAGGAAGAGCGATGAACCCCTAAGATCTCTGGTCCGAATTTAAGTGGCCAGCGGATCTTAGGGGTCGTGTAAAAAGGCCCTTAATAAACTTTGAAGCAAGGTAGGAAGATCAAAGAATAATCAAGTAAAATGGGGCTACTTCGATATAGGACAATTTTGACATTACTGTGGAGAAAATCAATCAATGCAGCACTTTTGTCCATGCAGTTTTTGCCCCACCATGTGTACAGAAGAAGATCAAATGGCCCAAATTTAGCTCACTTTCTCATTAAAAAAATAGTCTAATTTTCTTAATATTTTAATTTTTAAACAGTATATTTTATATATTCCATAATTTTAAATTGTGTAATAAAAAGGAGAGGAAAGGAAAGGAAAGGAAAGAAAGAAAGAAAGAAAGAAAGAAAGAAAGAAAGAAAGAAAGAAAGAAAGAAAGAAAGAAAGAAAGAAAGAAAGAAAGAAAGAAAGAAAGAAAGAAAGTTGTGCTGTTACCCACTCCTGGTTTTGTCTTTCAAAATATTTCTGAATGAAACTATCCTACACCACCGGGGGTGGGGGGGAAACAATGCAACAGAAGACAAAGTAGAGTGCTGCATTTTGTAAGAGCAAAAGATAGGGTATACCAAAAAGCCTGAAACATAGAAGGAGGGAGGAAAAGAGAAAGAAACTGAGGACGAAGGCATGAAAAAGAAGGTGGCAGGGCTGAGAAAACAGACACCTCTTTAGGTGAAAAGAGAGAACAAAAGACCCACTGCCCAGAAATGCTCCCCGTGCCTCCCCTTTCACTCGGTGAAGTAACATTATCCTATCCTCTAAGGGAAAGGCAGGCAGACCTGCTGGCACCTGATCCCCCATCACAATGGCAGTTTATGCCTTGACAAGGCTTGTGGGCCAGTTACCTACCAGGCAGGGAACGTCCTGAGGTGTGATTTCAAGGGAAGAGGGCATTATTCAGAATATACTCCCTCAAACATTCAGGACAGTGAAAGGCGAAGGCAGAAGCCTACATAAATGATATTGAGCAGGCAGTTCTAAAAATCCTTCAGACAAGGCTCTCCAAGGAGGATTAGCAGACAAGCCTCATTTGCATGTGGAAGGACTAATGGAGCCACATATTTGGAGCCTGAGTGGAATTCCTCCCCCCAGGTTGGTTTCAATGTTTGTTCTCACATTTTCCCCCAAAGCAAATGGCAAGGTCCTGGGATCAGCTGGATCGCTGGAATGGCAGTCCTTTTGGCTTCCCCTTGCTCTTGACACCCTGGATGATCAGAGAACAGAATCTCTGAAAAGTATGTGCGTTTGGAGAAAGTGCCTAATGGCAAAGGTGGGGCAGCCGGCTACATTCCAGATGAGCGGTTTTTTCTCCAAGGACCATCTCTCAGGTCCACTCAATGCCTCTGTATCTCCATTTTTCGACTCACCAGCAGAAGGGAACAGCCTTTTAAAAAAGGTTCTCTTCAGCCAGCCACCCCCCAATCCCCGCATTGCATTATGCTTGAGGTCAACCATTGGTAAATGTGCCCGACAAAGCAATTCAATAGCTCCCTCTTTATGCAGACTGTAATTCCTGGGTCTTTTTGGATCCCATCCGTTTGCATAATTTGCAAAGTTAGGTTAAGGAAGGATGAAGATAAAGGGATAAGAGGGGGTGGTGCTTTGGATCCCAGACAGCCGTCTTTATTCTTGTAAAATGTGTTACCAGGGTCTTAACTGAGCCACCATTCAAAACTTATCTTCACGGTGCTAAAATGATCATGCTTTTAACTGTTCTTGCTACTATCATTTTCTTCGAATGCCACAATACAAACCAAAATCATGGGAGCATTAGGCATGTTGGGGAGAAGTAGCAAGAAGGATGTGGGGGTGTTTATTTATTTATTTATTTATTTATTTGATTTATATATCGTGCCATCTGACCAAAGGTCACCTGCACCATTCCCAATTTGTTATGCAAAACGAAATGTCAGAAAACTTCCAGAACAGCAGAGAGTTTTAAGTGCCCCCCCCCCAAAAAAAATGCCAGGCGTATGGAAGGGACAAGAGTATTGCTCATAGTTCTGTATTTTGCTATTACTACTTAATAGCTACCTCTGAGAATCCAACTCCAATTGACAAGCCAGGAGGAGAAGAAATTGCCATTTTCCAGAGGGGGAGGGGATTACTTTTTCAGTGTTGTGCTTATGTAATTCCCCCACACGTAACTGTTAATTAGAAATATGCATTTGCATTCTCTGTAACAGTGCCACAGAGCTCATGAAATATAGATTTTGGGGACCACAATTGACAGAAGTCCCCAGTGTCAATATGTCTGTGGAGATTCTCACTCATCCAGGTGAGGTTCTCTGGGAGGTGAGTCATGACAACTGGACTTCTATTCTTATTGGGTCAAAATGTCTCCCTCCCTACTCATGCAAGTAGCTCCTTCTTTTCTTTTCTTCATGGGAAAAAAGTAACTTTTCTGAGCTCTTTCATGGGAAAAAAGTAATTGTTTTCTGAAAGCTCTGTAATGGGTTGGAAGCAGGATAAATTTGTTTAAGCTTGCAGAGACCCCATTATTTCTCCTGAAAACGGTTTTCTTTTTATGGGTTGGAACTGCAGGATAAATTTGTTTGCAGAGCTATTGCACTGATCACCAGCCATCACCAATATAATTCAAGAGGAAAACACGTTCCCCCTTCCCCTTTTTTGCCAGCCAGAAATTGTTTTTGGAGTCAGACAGATAATATTTCCATTTCATTTGTATCCCATTCTGATCTCAGGGAGGCAAGTACCAAGAGAAGGTAGTCATTTTTCACTGAAAACTCCACATCTGTCTTGTCACATTCTGTTCATTTCATCACTAATTTATTAGTTATGTTCAAACGCCTCCTTTCCTCCCGTGAGCTCAACTGGGCCGACTACACTCTTGCCTTTCCCAATATTTCTTCACAACACCTCTGTGAGGGAGGTCGGGCTGAGATGGACGACGGGTGTGTGTGTGTGTGTGTGATCCAAAGTCACTCTGTGAGCTTCATGGCTGAGTCTGAATGAGCACACGGAATCTCCACGATCCTCCACTCCAACCTCCAGTACGCCACTCTTGCTCTCAATCCACTCCTTTTAAGTAGTAGCCCTACCCTTCTGCCTAGTTCTTCTGTTTCTCAATATATCTGGAAAAGGCCACCCTTTTCTCTTATTTAATCCCTTTGGCTATAATTATCTTGTGCTGCATTTTTTACTGCCCTTATCTCCCCTCTACAAGCCCTGACTGACCAAATATTCTTGTTTAGTTGCCTCTTCTGTTCTTCATTTCCAGGGCAAGTTTCTTTTTGATCTTCTCAGAAGATCCTGGAGCTGTTTCTTCTGCCTTCTTATTTCTGCATTTTTCACCTTCCCCTCACCCCCACCCTCATAGTTTACTTGACTATTGCATCACAATATATTCCAAGTTTTCTCTTTCATGTTCTTATTTATTTCCTTACTTTGCTCTCTGTACATTTGGATCCCATCCTTCCTCCACAGTCTTCAGGGCAGCAAACATAGGAGTCACTTGCTTTCATCTTTCTAATCACACTTATTTTATTATATATTATATTTAAGACATTCTTATCTTGCCTTTCTCCTAAAAAAGGACCCATGGCAGCTTACATCAGTAAATACACAATAGTAAAAACTAGGAACAGTAAATGAGTCAAATACAAAGAAGAATTAATGTAAAAAAGCATGGGCAAAAACATTACTGAATACAGATTTAGGAGTGACAAAATATAAAGCACCACATTTCTTGTTTCCTAGACAGCCAGTCATTCAACTCTAATCACTGGCTCCCTTCTGCATCAATCTGTGCTTGATGGGGTTACCCTCCCTCTGAAAATACAAACACACACATTGGGAATGTTCCTGGATTCCTTTATGAGCAAGGAAGCCCTAGTTTCAGCAGTGGCCAGAAGTGCCTTTGCACAGTTAAAACAGAAGCACCAGCTGTGTCCCATCTCTTGAGAGGTCTGATCTCACCCCAGAGTTACATCTTCTTTGGTGTGTGTGTGTGTGTGTGTGTGTGTGTGTGTGTGTGTGTGTGTGTGTGTGTGTGTGTGTGTGTGTGTGTGTGTGTGTGTGTGTGTGTGTGTTGTGTCATTACAGTGATGACCGACTCTTCATGACCCCATGTCCATGGAGTTTTCTTGGCAGGAATACTGGAGTGGCTTGCCAGTTCCTACTCTATGCGCCTACAGTACCTGGTATTCCCTGGTGGTCTCCCATCCAAGTATTAAGCCGGGCCGACCCTGCTTAGCTTCCAAAATCAGGCAAGATCAGATGTGCTTAGGAGGGCATCTAGGCAGCTTTCTTCTTTGAATTACTGTAATGCACTCCAGAGAAGATGTACCGTAACTCTAATGTAAAGGCTGCTTTTGGAAAGTGTTTGGAAACTCAAGAAGGTCCAAAATGCTGCAACCAGATTGTTAACTGGAGCTGGTACCAAGAACCTATAACTCCCCTATTACAGCAGCTGATTTCTAGGCATAATTCAAAGTGCTGTTTTTAACTATAATGTTCTAAATGGCTTGGGTCCAAGCTAACTAAAAGACCACATCTCCCTCTAGGAGCCTGCCTAGGCATTAAGATCACCAGGGGAGGCCTTTCTCTCAATCCCACCATCCTCACAGGTGTCCTTGGTGGGGACACGAGAAAGAGCCTTCTTGCTTGCAACTCCCAGACTCTGGAATTCCTTCCCATGGGAAGCTCGGCTGGCCCCATCTTGATTGTCTTTCCGCAGAACCAGCAAAGCCTTTTCTCTCTCCAGGAAGGCTTTTCCTTAATGTTTGGTGCTTTGAGAGGGATTTTAAATGGATTTTTGTGCTCTTTTAGTATTGATTTTAACTGCAGGGAATCTTAAGCAGGTGAAGACATCTGCTTGGGAATACCCTGAAGCAAATGGTGAGCCACTGTGTGAGATAGAATGCTGGACTGGATGGGCTATGGCCTGTTCTGGCAAGGCTGTTCTTGTGTTCTTGACAGGGATTTTAATGGATTTTTGTGCTCTTTTAGTATTGATTTTAATTGCTGTTTTTAATAACATATTTGTTGATTATTTTTTAAATATTTGCATATTTAACTGTTTTTAGTTTGTTTAATGATGTAAACTGCCTTGGATACTTTTTTTAAGGAGAAAAGTGGGATAAAATATTCTAAATAAATAAATACAAATACACAGGAACCTACATGTATACTGTACATGTGAACTGGTCTATGGTGACGTTTGGAACCCCCTGGAACCTGTTGACTCCTCCCACTATTCACTTTTCTGCAGTGTAAGAAGCAGCTAAGTGGCTTCTTCCTTTGCCTTAAAAATCTTGCTTCTGGGATATTTGCAAAATGAGTGTTAAATGCTCTTCAGCCTTTGGATATAACCTTTTCATTACCAGTTTGTAAACCATGGATTCAAGTCAATACACTATTCATAACTAGGCTTGTAAAAATTTCTTTTGGACCATAGTATGGCCCTCACCCTCACATCTTCCACCCGGTCTGTTCACCAGCTAAAGGATTCTGGAAACTGTAGTTGGAAAAATGTCTTCTAAGTTCTTTTCTGAATGAACTTCTATGTGTTTGGGAGTGCTGTTCTAAGACTCAGCAGTGAGGTTAGGAGACAGCCATTTTGGCTGATACTTCACGTCCCTCTCGCTGCAGTTCGCGGCCCCGCTGGAGACCGGTTCGAAGGAACGCAACCTCACGTCCTTGTGGGGTCAATCCGAATTCGAAGGAACGTAACCTCACGTCCTTGTGGGGTCAATCCGAGTTCGAAGGAACATATCCCCACGTCCTTGTGGGGTCAATCCGAGTTCACCCCGACCACGCCCCCTGAACTGCGCTCCAAGTGGGGTGAGAGATTCCCGTCCTGGAGCTCAGGAATCTTTTCAATCCACTTCTCAATCTGTGTTGAAAACCGATTTCAACACGGAGGCAAGTTCACCTCGGCTCGAGGAAGGACGTGAGGTAACCACCTTTGGGAGAGGGAAGAGAGCTTAAATATTGGTGATGATCAAGTATTAGGGACTGAGAAAGAAGGCTGGGTGTCCTGCCAAATAGTGACTGGTGGGAATTTAGCTTTTCAAAGAGAACAGTTCAGCACACAATATGTATAATCCCCACATATCCCCCTGAAAATACATACGTTAAGAAAGACAAACTGGTGCCATGCTCTGCCTAAGTGTATCTTCTATAAAAGCATAAAAGGAAAAGAATTAGCCATTACTGCTTCTACTGAATTGTGCTTGTTAAAAAAAACAACCAGGCTTAAAAATGTTATTTTAGCCAAAAGGGCCTACAAGGAACTTAAGAGGTCTTGCACATTCACTACCAGGGCTCCTTCTCTTAACTTTTCATTTCTCTCCTTCTGAAGCTTTAAGACAGTAAGAGGAACAGAAGAAGCCCTGCAGATACTTAACTGTAATTGGAGGGGTGGAGAGCACAAGAAACAGGGCACCTCTTCAGGTTATTTTTGTTTTGGTAACAAAAGCATTTTTAAAAGGCCTCACCTGAGGTAAATTTCAAATAAGCCATTCACCAACATGTACTGTTGTGGTAAAATGCCCCTGTTGGAAGCCCTCTCTATGGGTGGCGGCCGGTGCCCGTAAACACTATCAAGAGGGTTCACGCAAGGTGGTGCGAAATAATTCTGGCTGTGTTTCCTTGTTTCTATTCCCCTTGCAATGACACTGCAGTGTAACACCTTAATGCTGAACATCCCACAGACCTGGAGCTATTTGAATAGCTCAATGAGATAAAGTGTGGCTGAGAATCCCATTCTTCACTGTGCCTCCGGCGGGTAGAGCCTCCTGCACAGTCCTAGGGAGTCTCCCAATGAAGGAAATGGAAAAGATACACTACCTGGGGAACCCCAGAAAGGGTCGCCATAACTCAGAACTGGCTTGGTGGCACACAAAGACACAGGCACATGCTAGAAATGGAAAATAATCTTTTCATCGGTTCGGCAGGCCTCCCTGCCATCGTACCTGATTCTCTGCTAAGGCTCAGTGGACTAAGGCTCCAAAAACTGTTGACTTCAAAGTCAGCAGCTCGACAGTTCGAATCCCAGGTGCCACGCAGTGGAGCCAGCTCCTGCTGTTCACCCCAGCTCCTGCCAACCTAGCAGTTCGAAAACATGTAAAATGCAAGTAGATAAATAGGTACCGCCGTAAAAGGCGGGAAGGTAAAAACAGTGTTTCCTTGCAGCCATGCCGGCCACATGGCCATGGACTTGCACAACACTGGCTCTTCCAGCTTGAATACGGAGATGAGCACTGCCCCTAGAGTCGGACACGACTAGCACGCATGTGCGGGGGGAACCTTTACCTTTACCTTTACCAGCCCTTCATCAGTCTGGGCAACTCAAAACATGGAGTGCGAAACTGAAAAAGAAGCCTCCAAAATCATGGCTAAATATAAAGGCCAAGCTTGTTTGGATAAAGCAATTTTTAAAAATAAAAATAAAAAGGGACAGTGAAGAATTATATCATCAGTTGGTATGAGGGGCAACTTTGACCCCAGTTAAGTAGAGTTCGTTGTCCTTTTCAATTCTGGCATTTGAAAGAAGTCACTAGTCTGCACACTATCACAGTGCCTTGTATCAAAGTGTTACTATTCTGATGGCACTCATGTCAGGAACAGAGGGCTCAAAAGGGGAGCAATCAGGAAGACGGGACAAGAAGATGGCTCTGATACAAGCCTGGGTCTCATATAGGGCAGGACATGATAGCTGCCTGGAAAATGGGATACTAGGAACAACTTCATGGTACTGACAGTATCTTTGTGCCCCAAACAATGGACCAGTATGGAGCTGGATATATGATGTGTTACCCCATGAGCCTGGATGTTTCTCTCACAAAGATATGGAGCTTAGGCTTATGTCACCCCCTGAAAAGAATAGAGAACTGTTTCCACAGGTTATGGCTTCACCATTTTATTCAACAATGAAGAACCATTTTGTGGTTAGTAACTGGGGAAGTAGATAAAGAAACCAATCAGAATGTGGGAAATTTTAAGGGTGTCAATAGAACAAAAAGCCACTGCACCCTGAGCCTTTCTCTCCCACCCCTCAATCTCTCCTCTAAAGCCTTGGTTCCTGATACCCGTCCCCTTGACACGGAGTCTCCTTGACTGGGCAGCCTCCATCTTGGAACTTGCATGAAACAAGAGAGACTGGGCTGTACATCTAGCCATGATTGGGATGTGGGGAAGTGTTCTGCTTCTTTTCCACCTCTTCCAGTTCAGTAATACTCAGACTGAGGAAGAGTCCTGAAAGACTTGAAGGCCAGTGCCTGTTTGTGAGATATTTGTGGGATTCTAATAACTAGACATGGGCACGGAGCGGCGAAATTCTCGTTTCCGTTTTCGGTTCTCGTTATCATTACGTAACGGGTAACGGTAACGAGAATTACTCCGCTCCAGCTCGAACCCGAACCGAAAAAGAAAAATTGGGTCTGATTTTTCGTTGTCATTCATGGCATTGTGGCGATAGCGCGATGCCAAGCAGCACAGAAAAAAAGTTTTAAAAAAAAACCCGATTCCCGGCCAAAAAAGCAGGCGAAAATATGCCTGCCTCAGTGAGGGCACCTACCAGAGAGGGGTGGTTTCTGGGGGGGTCCCCGGCCTTCCCCACCCTCTCCTGTCCTGGGCTGCTGGTACCAGGCTGGGGGGGGGGCATCCTCGTCATCTCCATTTGCCATGCAGTGGGGGGATCCAAAATGGCGACTGCAATATTTATTTTTAAATTGTGGTCCAAAAACCCACCAAAGCACCACAGAAACATTTGAAAATTAGGTATTTTAAATGCCTGATTTTTATAGTAGCAGCAGTGGGTTTTTCTTGCAATAAAACGTCTCCATTGGTTTTATTTTTATTTTATTTTATTTTTATTTTTTTACTCCTGCACAATGATGGGCTGGCCATGGGATGGGACCATGCAAATTTTTGGACCCATTCCACCAATCGCATGGCCAGGTTTTGACTGAGGCTTCTGGATGTGCCAGAGGGCATAAAAAGCCCACTAACCCTAACCCTAACCCTAACCCTAACCCTAACCCTAACCCATAAGCCAGTACACTGTCCTTCTTAGTGGGTCAGAGGCACCCAGAGGTGCAGCCCACTAACCCACCCTAACCTTAACCATAACCCTAAGCCTAGCCCTTACCCTAGCCCCAACCCTAACCCAGATCCGTACGCAAGTACACTTTCCTTCTTAGTGGGTCACAGGCACCCAGAGAGGTGCCTCCCACAGCCCACTATCCCCTACCCCTATCCCATTCCCTAAGCTGTACGTTAGTATGCTAGTACGCTCCCCTTCTTAGTGAGTCAGAGGCACCCAGAGAGAGAGGTGTCTCTGCCACTTATCCCCCACCCTAACGTAATGTATGGTACGCGGCGGCTTCGCGTTACGCTTCCCTTCCCTTCCCTTCTTAGTGGGTCAGACGTCAGAGGCACCCAGAGAGGTGCCTCCCACAGCCCACTTACCCCAACCCCAACCCAAACGACAAACGACAAATGGAAATGACAAATTTTTGAAAATTATCACGACAAACGGAAACGAGCCGAAACGGACCCGTCCCGACAATCGTCATTTTTTCTGGTCGTGCCCATCTCTACTAATAACCCACCCTTGTTTTCAAGTGGTACAAAGTGACCACAAGGCTTTTTCCTCCCTTTTGGCCGAAGAAAAATGCATTTTCCCCAACCTGGACATAAAAAGAAGGCCCTAAGGGACCAAGCACCACTGCATGTGAGTCACAGCTTGGACAAGCAGCTTTTAAAAAAAAAAATAACAGTTCGGAGGATGGCACAGGTAGCCAGGCCTATAACTCCTAAATTCCAAAGCCAGGAGGAATTTTGTCCAAGCCCTGGGGGGTGGGTGCACAGGGCTTCGGTTGAACAACTCAGCCTGGCAGTTGGAGGCCTCACCCAATCTCAAGGAGGCGTGAGATCTTTTAGCCTCCCTGATCGCCCTGACATAGCCCCCTTTCTTATTAGTTCAGATGGGATTTTTTTGTTAAGATGGGGTGCTATTCAAGTGTTGATGGTCACTCTAACAGGAAAGGCAGGGTGGGGACAGAAGGAATGCCTGAAGCATTGTTGGACAGATCATGGACCATATGGGCAGGTCTCTTGTTTTGTGGGAAAACAGTATCATAGCCTGAGGAGCTCCTCTTTTCCCACAGCAGGATCTCAACAGGTTTCCCAGGCTCAAACAAAAAAGAACCGAGGCCCTGTGCACCCACCCCCTCTACCATAGACTTCAGCTACCATGTTCCTTTTGCTTTTTGCCCCTATTATATTAATTCAGATGTTCTCAATGGGACAACCACACTTATCTTCCTGTATTTCTGTACAGGGACATGTAGCACAAATGCTACATCTCTTAACCTATAGCACAAAGGTACCTTCCTTTCTATTCTTTCTGTTCTTTTTGAACAATTTGTGTCCTTCAATTGCTGGGCCACAATCATAGGAGTCATCCCACCACGTTAAGGTTTTCCCTATCAAGTCATATTTACTCCCCTGAATTAAGATTTCCAGTTCTTCTTGTTTGTTTCCCATATTCCTGGCATTTGTATTTAGATACAGCAGACTGCATAATCTGTGGCTCACATTCCTTTGTACATTTCTATGAAGGCTATTATTGGGGCCCATTAGAGCTGCCCACTCTCTTCCTCTTATTATTCATAAGCCATCATCCATCTTTACCTGCAAGCCTGCATTCTCTCCATTCCCCATCTGCTACCAATTCATTTTAAAGCCCTCCTGGTGAAGTCATTCATCCTGCCAAACACATTCTTCCCAGTCCTCGTGAGGTGCAACCCATCACTTGTCAGCAGTCCATTTTCCAAGAAGCATAGCCCACGGTCCCAGAATCAAAATCCCTCCTGTTGGGATGGAGGGACCTTTATAGCCAAGAGCGTGCCAGGACTATTTTCCTTTTCCTTCCTCTTCCTCTTCTGAGATATGGTAAGATAGACAAGAAGATGTTGTGGGCCCCAAAGTCCTTCACTTTCCTTCCTACCAGATTTTCAAATTCTGATGTGATTTTATCATAGTTCCTCTTGGCTCTTCCCTCTGATGCCACATGGAAGAGAATAGAGTGAGATGTTTGTGAATTTTATGCATGATGGCAATCCTTCTCTCAGATCCTTAATTCCATTTCCAGGGAGATAGCATACCTGGCAGATCCATTCAGCTCACTGGCTTACTTTACTACAACTGCTCTCCTTTTCTTTTTGTAGGGTGTGGGTTTAGTGACTCTGCCTGGACGAGCTTCAGCCTCTCTCGCGTCCTCTTTGGGGGGGACTCTTGCAAATCTTCCTCTGCATCCTGTTTCCCAGACTCCTCTTTTCCAAAACCTGGAAGTGATTCTGCAGTTCCACTGACGAAGACTGTCTTCTCCATCTTTTCCTCCTAAATAAGACCCTTTTCCATGGTGCGTCCTCCACTGTGTTGATTCTCTCTTCAGCATTCACTGACTCTGCTTTGCCTTGCTGCTCTTTCACTGCCAGTGCTTTGGCTCCTGCTGCTTGGGAGCTCTCTCTGTACTCTTCTTCTAACCTTAAGCATGACTACTCGCAGCTCCAGTTCTCTCACTTCCTCTTCCAATAATGCAACCAGTTTGCACTGGTTGCATCTGTACACTATGTTGTTCTCAGACATGAAGGCAAACGTTGCACACATATTTTGCAGGCCACCCCGCCCCCTCAGAAATGTGTCTTCCATCCATAATTCCTGTAACCCTTTTACTTTCTTCTTTTTGTCTATGAGTGCCCTTTGTCTTATCTGCAAGGCAAAACCAAGGGCTGCTTATATAATATCCCATTGCATTTAAAACATTCTTTGGGCAGGTTACAGTCATGCAGGCTGCACATTGCCCCCAGCTGTGATCTGTTTACTGACATTGGATCTGTTTACAGCCTTGAGCCAGTTACCTGAACCCATCAGGATCAAACTCAGATCATGAGAAGAGTCTCGACAGCAGTACTACAAGTTTAGCCACTGCACCACAAGGTTTTTACCTTGAAGAATGCTGGGAAAATCCACTAGCATATTACAATATCCAGAAATCAAAAATATCGTTAGGGGCTTTCCCCTTTTCCCTCCCCCATTAAAGTCCTGCTTGCTCTCCCTGTTCATTCACTTCTTGTGATTTGGCTCAGTTTTATCCCTCTCCTGTGCTCTGTTCAGAGTCAGCAGTCAGAAGTTACTTCAGGCCCACTTTGAACTTGACATCAAGCCAATATAATCTGCTTGGTTTCCCCATGTTGAATATATGGCTGTGGTTCTGTATTAAAGGGCCTTTTCACACGACCCCTAAGATCCGCTGGTCCCTTAAATTCGGACCAGAGATCTTGGGGGTTCGTTTCTGTTCCTCCGTCCCCACCCCTCAGCACTTCCTGCTCCTCTCGGCGTGAGGGGGGAGGGGAAAAAAGGACAAAAGAAGCCTTTACTAACCTGCTGGTCGAACTTGCCACAAGCCCCGAGCCCCATTACTTCCTGGTTCCGGCTCAAGGAGCTCTTAAAGGGGCGGGAGGCAAAAAAAAAACAGACAAGCCAGGAGAGCCCGGCACTCTTATCCGCATCAAATTTTTTTCACCTGCAGAGAGCAGGTACATGAAAAATGTGCTGGGTCGCGCTAAAGTGGGCGGGGTCGCACATAATTGTCTCCAAACTCCGGAGCTGGTGGAAAAACATTTCTAAGCTCCGGAGCTGGGAGCCATTTGCAGCGCAGCTTAGGGGTCGTGTATAAACACCCAAAGCTAACTCCAAAATTCCCTGTCTTCCTGTTCACAAAGGAGGCAAACACACTAACTTCTCATTTGCATGAAGGGGGAGGGGGAGAAAATTGACAGGCTAGACTCTAGACCAGGCATGTCCAAACTTCGGCCCTCCTGATGTTTGGGACCACAACTCCCAGAATTCCAAGCCTGTATTTCCAATGACAAAGGACTGTGGGAGTTGTGGCCCTAAACATCTGGAGGGCCGAAATTTGGACATGCCTGTTCTAGACAGTGTCCTGGGAAGCAGCAGTTGTCATAATTCCCTCTGGTCTTGTTTCCCTCCTACATAGGTCTCACTTTTGCACCTAACCCAGCACTTTGTGTATACAGTGAAATAAGCATCACTAACTCTTGAAAACATGACCTAGAAGCCATATCTGGAGGTCAAGTTCAGGGAAGAGGCTGGGTGGATATGTGGTTTGTCCAAAAGAGAACAAAAGAGCAGGCAGATTGGTGTAAATGGGCATGTGCTAGTTTACATGCAGAGACATTAAATATAAGAAATAATGGCCATTAATAAAGAGATATAAGGGCGGTATATAAAAAATAAATAAATAAATAAATAAATAAATAAATAAATAAATAAATAAATAAATAAATAAACCCTATGAGTCTGCTGCCCAGGCAAGTGCTTCCTGGGACCTTCACAGCCCAGCCCTCCTTTTGGATGATTCTTTATCTGTAAACCAGAGCAAGAGCAGACAGCAGTTCAAATGGAGGATGCCTCTGGAAAGAGCATTGTCCTCTCCCAAGCATGATAGATGACTACCCTGAGGAGAAAAGAGGGTGGCCGTCTGTCACATTTTTTGGCAGTTTTGGAGAAATGTTTTGCACAAAACTGTTCTTTTTATCCCTCCTGAGGCCTGGGTGGGCAAAGCGCTTCCCTCCAGAGGCTGTTGGGCCGCTGTTTCCACCTGCGCTGTCCAGCACACCCAGTGGTGAGGCAACCTGGGAGCCAGAAACCTGTGCATCATCTGGAGAGCCTTGCTCCTTTCTCTGAGGGACAGGGATGGCTTAGAGAGAAAGGGTTGAGGTTGGGGAAAGTGCTGAAAGACAAAACTGAACAAAAGACCGGCCCCATCCCAGCCTTACCCTTTGCTTCTCTGGAGCCTGATTTAAGAGACACCAATAGATCAAGCAGAGCTAACAGGTAAACCCTTGCCATCTTGGCTGTCATATTACCACCAGGGCAGCTGCCCCTCCTGGGTACTTGCCTCCTCCTTGTTTAACACCTCAGATCTGCTGGAGATGATGGCTGCCATTATTTAATCACCAGTGAATCAAAGTAGGCTTCCTATCCTTCCATCAAAGAAACCCCATGGGTACTGGAAGGGATAGATGGAGGGAGAGAGAGAGAGAGAGAGATTGGGGGGGGAGCTGTTTTGGACTCCTGCTTCAACAATTCTCCTTAGCCATGCCTTTCCAAGCACTGACTTACAAGCAAAGACTGGTCCATTAGGACCAATGGCCCACTTCAAGCCAATCCCAACTCTAGCTAGTCTCTTCCAGCCTTGCCTGGAATCCAGCCATAAAGAGAAGAGCAGCAAAATGCTAAAATGATATTAGTTCAAGCTTTCCCCATGCACAAACTTCTAAGAAAAGAATTTTGGTCAGATAGTTCTCCACCCCACTCCCAGATCACTTTTCCCAGTCACCAGTTCTTAAAACACACACACACACACACACACACACACACACACACACACACAGAGAGAGAGAGAGAGAGAGAGAGAGAGAGAGAGAGAGAGAGAGAGCATAGCAGGTCAAAATGAAAGCTACTGGAAAAGCAGGCAATTGACAAGTCTTGCTCTTTCAATACACTCTCATGGGATAACATTATTGTTCACAGTAAAAGGCTAACATCTCCCTCCACTTGTTACTCCTAGCAAAAGTAGTGAGGTCATGAGACCTGGGTTCAAATCCTTGCTTGGTCATGGGAACTCATTGCAGGGGGGCAATGGCAAAGCCACTTTTTAATAGCCCACATACATTGTGTTTGTTATGTGCTGTCAAGTCATCATATGTCAGCTGTGACTTGACAACACATAACAAACACAAACCAAGTACATCAACGGCATCATTTGAATTTGCACCAGTGTTTCAAGATCATCAAGTTCCTAGGTTTACTCTAGTGATAAGAATCATATCTATTCCTATAGATGCAAGTGGTAGTGGTGGTGGGGACCCAGTGGTGATTACACTCTTCTAACATGTGTGAGGGTTCAGCCTCTGAAGTGCCTGTCAATCAGTTGTGGAGTTCTGGAATAGCCACATACCACAGAAGGCAGCACACAGTTCTTTGTCTTCCTGACAGTCATCCAGCTGACGTAAGCACAGGGCACTAGGGGAAAGGGGCATGAAGGAGCCTCCTCATTCAGCCAAAGAGGTTGCAGGCATTTCTTTGAGATAGCACCGGGCAGATGTGAGAGATTTGTCCATTCTGGGGATGGGGACCTGCATTTCAGCAGTGGGCAGGGCCACAGGAACAAAAGGAAGGCCAAAGCAAAACGGCCTGGCATGCCTGCTGTTCTTTCCTACATTTTCCCAACAAGTGTATACATCAAAGCTCATATTTGTAAGAACATAAGAACATAAGAAGAGCCATGCTGGATCAGGCCAAAGGCCCATCTAGTCCAGCTTCCTGTATCTCACAGCGGCCCCACCAGATGCATTTGGGAGCGCATGAGACTAGATATCTGTCTCCTGATACCACTCCCCTGCATCTGGCCCTTGAAGTACCCTGGTTTTAAGCCTGGAGATTACACATCTCCATCATGGTTTGTAACCTGTGATGGAGTTTTCCACCAGGAATCTGTCCAATCCCCTTTTGAAGGCATCCAGGCCAGATGCCATCACCACATCCTGTGGCAGGGAGTTCCATAGACTAACACCGCGCTGGGTGAAAAAATATTTTCGTTTGTCTGTTCTTACTCTCCCAGCCCTCAATTTGAGTGTATGTCGCCTAGTTCTGGTATTTTGGGAGAGGGAGAAGAGTGTCCCTCTATCCATGATGGAGTCTGAGAAAGCAGAGGAAGTGAAACAAGAAGAAAATAAGACTATAGAAGAATCCGTAAAGGATGTAAAATTAGAAGAGGAGAAAAGTGGGGAAATGATAGAAGAAAGATCTGTGATAGAGGAAAAACCTGGGATAGGTGGATTCTTTGCAATGGTCACAGGGGAGAGCGGATAGAAAGCTAGGAAGGAAGAGTTAAGAGAGGTTAGGCGGGATAGAGGTGGAGGTGCATGAGGATAAGCTGTCAGTTGAGAGAAGGGAGGAGGAACCGTCAAAGACAGTTAAGAGGGATAAGGGAACTCAGACAGAGAGAAGAACCCAGTTAGTGAAAGAAAGAAAGAGCTGTGCAGACAGATTGAATTGTAGAAAAGAGAGTAGATACTGGACTCCCCTTGCCAACACCGAACCGGCCATACCAGACCAGAGGAGCATCCGTCGGGGCAAATTATAGTGGGCCTGCGGGATGGATCCCTGGATGAGGGTGGGAACATCAGCAGTCAATGGTTCAACACCATTGCTGCGGCACTCGTTGTGCGGGGCTGTTTGTGATGACCGATACCTCACTCCGCAAGTAAAAAATAAATAACAACCCGTTTATAAAAGATATTATTACAAATGATTGCCCCGTGTTAATGAAGAATGTTTATTGTTGTCTAATATCACTGAAGTCGAAAGGAAAATGCCAGAGAATGTCTTGTTGAATAATTTTAATAAAAGTTTGTTACATTTTGAAGAACCAAGAGAGTCCAGTCATCATTTCTCATTGGAACCGTTAATTATTCTAAATGAACCTTCACAGCATATTTGGACTAGGAGCAGGCTGGAAGATTCTGTAAGGTGCAGTCTGAAAAGTAACATTTTGAGCTTAAGTGAGATGCAAATCTCACTTAAGCTCAAAACAGTTCAGGCCCAAGCCAGATCAGGAGGCGCTCACAATGGCCTTTCTGTGACATTTCTTAGTATTGGATTCCATATTCTTCAACAGGAACTGATCTACTTAGGTAGTAGGGAAAGGAAAGGAAGTTACTGTATAAGGATTCACTGCTCTTATCACTTCCCCCTCCCAATTGTTTCTCTTTCCTTTCCTTTTCTTTTTCAAAATCAGCAACAAATCTTCCACCTTTGCATCCTGGAAGCATCCAAGCAAAGCTATTGGTACCATTTCAGTTTTTATTACCTCTATAGGAAGCATTATTTTCTGTGCTTTATCAAAGCTATTTTAAATTTTATTTTTCTGCCTTCTCTCTTCAGAAAGAGAGAAGAGAAAGAAATCTCTTCAAAAGAGATGTCCTGTTTTTCTTAAGTATCTAACCCTACTGCTTTTAAAATATTGAGCCTGAACATAGGAGAGAAATGCAATTAATTACTGTATAAATAATCCTAAGTATCCATTGTATTATATCCCAGTCTTGTACTTTCTCATTGCCTAGATTCTCTCCAAACATTTCTTGAAGGCAGTGGGCCTTGGGTCTTGGCCTCCATCCAATGAACTGTTTCCTGTCAAAGTTTACTCACTTCCTGTGTTCTGTGCTTCGACAATACAGGATTGTAGGGAGGTTTTGATTTTATTTGCTGTGAATTTCAGTTGGTTTACTTGTGAAAAAAAGAGGGGAGATAATGGAAGGCCTATGTAACAGGTTTTGTTGATCATTATGGTTGTCTGAAGGGCATTATAGACTGTCATAGGAAGCTCAAAGTTTAAGATGGAGTGGGGACCACATAGCTGCAGTATCTAGGCGTTGTTAAACTGAAAGTCTCATCAGTCTTTGCCATCCACTTTTATAGAGAAAGCTGATTGAAAAAGCAGCCCACAACTTCTGGGGGACCACAGCATGCCACCCTAGATTTAAAGTAAAAGAATTGTTCCATCACACACAGCTTATACTGCAGACATAATTTTGTTGCCCAAATCCAGAAGTTGAGTCATGGCCCCTCCCTCAAAGCACCTATCTTCTCTGTCTAAGATGCGTACATCTTTATCATTGAAGATGTATACACCTTAGACACTCCTGGCCATTGTCCATCTAACGAGCCTATTCAGACCAGTGTAAAGTGAAACCAAAATGGAAGTCTTCTATCAACCTTATTCAGGTGAAGCTACTTGGAAGAGTAGTTAATCATTTAGATCTCACAAGAAAAGAAGTCCAGTTGCCGTGATAACCTCACCTGGATGACTGAGAATCTTCACAAACACTGTTGTCAAAAGGTGAATACTGCTGAATAAGAGCAATATTCCTTTGTAGCATCAATAAATTGAATAACTCAGTACACTTAGGAATATTGCTCTTCCTCCACTCTCACCCACCCCATTGCTTCATTTATATTTTTTCCACATGGAGATGCAGCGATTTTGGTAGATATATCTTCCATCCTAGGCAAAAATCTACGCTATAGCTTTAGGAGCCTTACTAGGGTCTAAATGCAGTCTGTGAGTTGATGAACCATCTATTTCTGTCCATTTTAAGATACTTATGGAAAAATAGAAGTTTAAACACAAGTGGAACAACCTCCTTGATTTCAGAGCTTGGAAAGAGAGCTTGACAATAAATCAAGTGTTAACTGTGTTAGAGAAAAATATAAAATAAATGTATTAATCAAATCACTGGTTATGTAATGCATTACTATTACATTGGGGGAGTAAAATAGCAAAAAGGACAACTTCCCAAATAAATTTATTTAAGTAATATAAACTGCTGATTGTTACTTAAACCACTATTTATAATCCTGATTTTTTCCTAATACAGGAACCAAGCCAGCTCACAAACATGCAGTGGAAGTGGACCATTGCTTTCTTAACAGATATAGTGGAGTCCAATGAGCAAGAACTTATATTTTTGTTGGAACAAATATCATTTTAAATTCAGATAAAATTTACATACTGAGACTCAGGCACTTTCCAATTGATTAACTTGAGCAGAACAAGGCTAACTTTGTAGTCCATTTCAATATGACTTCAATGGTATCAAATTTAGTGCTTTTGAACAAACATTCATGTTAATTTACCAGCACAACAGGAGTGCCATCACTGGCTGTTGCAGAGTGTCTCTAATTTAAAAGTTTTTCTCATGGCATTGGGTTGTGCGCAACTTGCACAGAAGGAGAGAAATTTAAGCACACAACAAAATCAAAGCAAGAGCCCTTTAATTAGTTGCAATCTGCTGCTAATTAGTTACTTTGCTGTTCTTCCACTGGTGGGAATATGAAACAGTACTAACCATTACTTTACTACGTTAGTATCATTGTCATCATAATGATTAAAACAACTTTTTATTGACATGGTTGCTTGAAAAGGTTACAAATAATTGGTAACTAATTTTTGACAAATGTCTGCTCAAACAAGAGAAAGTACTTTTTACCCAGAGGATCACTGGTCTGTGGAACTCCCTTCCAGAAGAAGTGGTGACAGCTGTCAGCCTTGACAGCCTTAAGAAAGGATTAGACAAGTTCGTGGAGAACAAGGGTATCAATGGCTATCATTATGGATGCCTAACAGCAACCTCTGGGTTGGAGAGATAGGCAGAATATCTCTCAATGCCATTTTCAGGGAACTGTAAGCGGGTGAAGACATCTGCTTGGGAATACCCTGAAGCAAATGGTGAGCCGCTGTGTGAGAGACAATGCTGGACTGGATGGGCTGTGGCCTGTTCCAGCAAGGCTGTTCTTACTTTCTTTTGTTCTTATGTTATGTTACCAGCCTTACCAATCATAACCAACCAGTTTTTTCAACCAAGTTCCATGGACCTCAGGGAGGATAGCTTAATAGCTATGGTGGGAATTGTTGCCATATCCTTCTTATAATCTATTAACACAGACACAAGGGCAGCAGTGTGCAAGTGGCTTTAGATTATATTTCTGACAGCCTCTGTGGTTCCATGTCAACAGGGATGGATCAAGGCCTGAGCAACACAGACATCCTGGGTAGTCAGTTTGCCAGTGTTTGAGTTGTGGTCCCAAAACTCTTTTTGTTGTTGTTGTTGTTGTTGTTGTTGTTGTTGTTGTTGTTGTTGTTGTTGTTGTTGTTGTTGTCCCTTTTTCAGGTCTTAGGCTTTTTTGATCTAATATCCCTGAGAATGGAATTCTGCCAACCTGGGGACATTAGATTTTTGGTTCATTCTCATGTATTTAGGACATATTTATTTATTTATTTATTTTTACTCTGCCTTTCTTTAGGTGGCTTACAGTAATGAGGGATAACACACTATCCAGTACAATTAAGACATGTTCAAGTATTTGAGAAAAAGGAATTGAAGGACATCTTACAGCATTAATAGACAACATTACATTAAAGCAACACGGTTATAAGTAGTCATAAACACAAAGTCTATGTGAACCCATTGATTGATATAAAATACACATGGTAATCCATCAGTCAGGGAAAGCTGTTTAGGCATGTTCAGAAGTGTCCTTGACATTTTCAGGATCTTGCAAGTTTTAAAGTTGATGCTTCTGATGCTGCAGCTGCTATTACTACTACAACTACTACTGGGATTTGCACAACCTTATGGAGTTTCTACATAGCCGATCTGCCCCACAAATATCATTTTGTAATTGTTGCTGAAGGAGTTGAGGGACATCATAAAGCGGATGTGAAACCAAGAGAAATTCAGCAGAGAAGCAGAGAATCTTGTGGCCTCGCTGCCAGATGGGCAGTATAAAAATGCGATAGATAGATAGGTAGATAGATAGATAGATAGATAGATAGATAGATAGATAGATAGATAGATAGATAGATAGATAAAAATTAAAAGCTAACAAATATAATTACATACAATTTGTGGCCTACAACCTGCTGGACCAGGCCAGGACATTAGTTATCTATATTTATTATACACATTGTTGGATCAGTGGGTGAGTGTATGGATGGTTCTAATCTGCAGGGTCTTGAAGAACTATGATAAAGGCCTTTGTTGTGGTACAGGCCACAGAGAATCGTTGGGAAGTTTTGTTCAGCTATTTTGCCTTGGAATCTGCCATAAATATGTTCTTTGTTCAAGAATGTCTACCTTGCAATCAGCAACAATGTGTCTATTTACAGTTCTTTTTTAAATAAATTAAGAGCAGCAAAACTGTTATTGAGGTAAGATCCAACCAATCCAAGTCTTTCCATTCCAAGTGTAGTATAATAGTATTCTGGTATCATTTAAATAATCATTGCTACTCACATGATCATGGAGATTTGGGATAACAAGGCAGTGCATTTCACATTTTCACATTGTCAATCCATTCTGTGCTGGAAATAAAGGCATACTTTCACTTGATGACTCATTCTTAGTCCTCTTTGCATGATGCTGTTCTCTCAGGCCAACCCTGCCTTATCCAATCAGTGTTGAAGTAATTACGCAATAGCCCTGTCATTTGCACATTTGCTATCGGGCAGCTCTTTGTAAGGCAACCACACAGCTATCCACTCCTTCTCAATCAAAGGCTAGTGCACTTTGCATATATATGTATGTATTTCTTTGTTAGGCCTCAGTCTGGAATATCTTATAAATGGGGCACATTTCTACTTTTGTGTCCCAGTTGATCAGTGAGGCTACAAAATAAAACAGGCTGAACTGTGCTTTCATCATTGTAAGGCTAATTACACTGCTGACAATGAGGCCTGTAATAAGACTTCCTGGGGTAGGAACTGGCAAGCCACCCCGGTATCCCTGCCAAGAACATCCCATGGTCAGAAACAAAAGGCTAAAAGATATGACGCTGGAAGATGAGCCCCTCAGGTCAGAAGGTGTCCAACATGCTACTGAGGAAGAGCGGAGGACAAGTACAAGTAGCTCCAGAGCTAATGAAGTGGCTGGGCCAAAGCCGAAAGGACGCTCAGCTGCAGACGTGCCTGGAAGAGAAAGGAAAGTCCAATGCTGCAAAGAAATATACTGCATAGGAACCTGGAATGTGAGATCTATGAACCAGGGTAAGCTGGATGTGGTCAAACGTGAGATGGAAAGAATAAACATTGACATCCTGGGTATCAGTGAACTTAAATGGACAGGAATGGGTGAATTTAGTTCAGATGACTACCACATCTACTACTGTGGGCAAGAATCCCAAAGAAGAAATGGAGTAGCCTTCATAGTCAACAATAGAGTGAGAAAAGCAGTGCTGGGATACAACCTAAAAAATGATAGAATGATCTCGGTACGAGTCCAAGGCAGCCCTTTGAACATCACAGTAATCCAAGTTTATGCACCAACTACCGGTGCTGAAGAGTCTGAGATTGACCAATTTTACGAGGACTTATAAGAACTTCTAGAACTGACACCAAAGAAAGATGTTCTTCTCATCATAGGGGATTGGAATGCTAAAGTAGGGAGTCAAGTGATAAAAGGAATAACTGGCAAGTTTGGCCTTGGAGTTCCAAATGAAGCAGGGCAAAGGCTAATTGAGTTTTGTCAAGAGAACAAGCTGGTCATTGCAAACACTCTTTTCCAACAACACAAAAATACACATGGACATCACCAGATGGACAATACCGGAATCAGATTGACTATGTTCTCTGCAGCCAAAGATGGAGGAGCTCTATACAGTCAGCAAAAACAAGACCTGGTGCTGACTGTGGCTCAGATCATCAGCTTCTTATTTCAAAATTCAAACTTAAACTGAAGAAAGTAGGGAAGCTCACTGGGCCAGTTAGGTATAACCTAAGTCAAATCCCATATGAATACACAGTGGAAGTGAAGAATAGATTCAAGGAACTAGATTTGGTGGACAGAACACCTGAAGAATTATGGATGGAGGCTTGTAACATTGTACAGGAGGCTGCAATGAAAAATATTCCAAAGAAAAGAAAATGCAAGAAAGCAAAGTGGTTGTCCAACGAGGCCCTACAAATAGCGGAGGAGAGAAGGGATGCAAAATAAGGGAGAAAGGGAAAGATACAGAAAATTGAATGCAGACTTCCAAAGAATAGCAAGGAGAGACAGGGCAGCCTTCTTGAATGAACAGTGCAAAGAAATAGAGGAAAACAACAGAAAAGGAAAAACCAGAGATCTGTTTTGAGATATTAAAGGGGTAGTGCAAAGATGGATATGATAAAGGACAAAAATGGTAGGGACCTAACTGAAGCAGAAGAGATCAAGAAGAGATGGCAAGAATATACAGAAGAATTATATCGGAAAGATCTGGATGTCCCTGATAACCAAGATAGAATTGCTGACTTGGAGCCAGACATCCTGGAAAGTGAAGTCAAGTGGGCCTTAGAAAGCATTGCAAACAACAAGGCCAGTGGATGTGCATTCCAATTGAACTCTTTAAAATCTTAAAAGAGGATGCTGTAAAGGTGCTGCATAAGATATGCCAGCAAATTTGGAAAACCCAGCAGTGGCCAGAGGACTGGAAAAGACTGTCTACATCCCAATCCCAAAGAAAGGAAATGCCAAAGAATGCTCCAACTATCGCACAATTGCACTCATTTCACATGCTAGCAAGGTTATGCTCAAAATTTCAAGGCAGGCTTCAGCAGTATGTGGAAAGAGAACTTCCAGAACTACAAGCTGGATTTCGAAGGGGCAGAGGAACTAGAGATCAAATCGCCAACATGCGCTGGATTATGGAAAGCCAGAGAGTTCCAGAAAAACATCTACTTCTGCTTCATTGACTATGCCAAAGCCTTCGACTGTGTAGACCACAACAAAAATGGCAAGTCCTTAAAGGAATGGGAGTGCCTGACCACCTTATCTGTCTCTAAGAAATCTATATGGGACAAGCAGCAATCAGAACTGGATATGGAACAACTGACTGGTTTAGAATTGGGAAAGGATAACAAGGCTGTATACTGTCACCTTGCCTATTTAACATTGCAGAGTACATCATGAGAAAGGCCGGTCTGGATGAATCACGGAATTAAGATTCGAAATATCAACAACCTCAGATCAGATGATACTACTCTAATAGCAGAGAGTGAGGAAGAATTAAAGAACCTCTTAATGAGGGTGAAAGAGGAGAGTGGAAAAAATGGGCTGAAGCTCAACATCAAAAAAACTAAGATCATGGCCACTGGTCCCATCACCTCCTGGCAAATAGAAGGGGAAGAAATGGAGGCAATGACAGAGTTTATTTTCTTGGGCTCCTTGATCACTTCAGATGGCGACTGCAGCAATGAAATAAAAAGACGCCTGCTTCTTGGGAGGAAAGCAATGGCAAACCTAGATAGCATACTAAAGAGCAGAGACATCAGTTTGCCAACTAAGGTCAGGATGGTTAAAGCTATGGTTTTTCCAGTAGTGATGTATGGAAGTGAGAGCTGGACTATAAAGAAGGCTGATCGCCGCAGAATTGATGCTTTTGAGCTGTGGTGCTGGAGGAGAGTCTTGAGAGTCCCCTGGACTGCAAAGAGATCAAACCTATCCATTCTGAAAGAAATCAACCCCGAATGTTCACTGGAAGGACAGATTTTGAAGCTGAGGCTCCAGTACTTTGGCCACCTCATGAGAAGAGAGGACTCCTGGAAAAGTCCCTGATGCTGGGAAAAATCGAAGGCAAAAGGAAAAGAGGACGACAGAGAATGAGATGGTTGGACGGTGTCATCGATGCAACCAAAATGAATTTGACAAAACTCCGGGAGGCAGTGGAGGATAGGAAGGCCTGGCGAGCTCTGGTCCATGGGGTCACGAAGAGTCGGACACGACTGAACGACTGAACAACAACAACAATTTCTTTGTTTAGATAAATCTGGGAATTCAGCCAGGAGACATCTCACTAGTTATTCCTTTATTTATCTGCTTATTTGGGATCTGGAAATATTGGAGCATATTACAAGTGCTCTGAGATAGGGCCTTTTCACACAAGCCCCAAGATCCACTGGCCACTTAAATTTGGACCAGAGTTCTTAGGGGTTTGTCGCTGTTCCTGCGTTCCCACCCCCTCCGCACTCCTGGCTGCTGGCTGCGTGAGGGGAGGGAGAAAAAAAGGAAGAAAGGAATGCCGCTCACCTCCGTTCTGCTGTCCCCGCACTGCATTCAGATCTCTTAAAGGGGTGGGGGGCAAAAAAAGAACAAACAGAAGCAAGGAGAGCCCGGCAGTCACTACTGTTATATCCACATCGGGAATTTTCACCTCCAGAGAGCAGGTACCTGAAAAGTGCGCTGGGATGCGCTTAGGTGGGCGTGGTCGCACTTAATTATCTGTAAACTCCGGAGCTGGTGGGGAAATAATTTTAAGCTCCAGAGCTGGGAGCCATTTGCCGCGGAGTATAGGGGTCGTGTGAAAAGGCCCATAATGTTTGCCCATGCCTTTGGTTCCATTCAGACCCAGCAGCACTTCTGAAGTGTTCAGAAGGGGGGGGGATTGCCTGGAAGGAGTTGCACATGGATTCTGGAGTTCTGGCAAGTTACCTTTTGGACCTTAATCTACCACCTGATCTCTGAAGCTACCAGGGTCAGTTTCACTTGGCTGGGAGACAACCAGGGATCTTCAGGTGGACTAGGAAAAAATATGGCTGACATCCTGGGGAGACACTGCCAGTCACTAGTCTAGAGGGGCCAATGGCCTGATAACAGGAGGAAGCACTTTCTTTCTAATGTTCTTATAACCACAGCTTCCAGTGGCTGTGCTGGATAAAGGATTCTGGGATTTTTCGTCTATGAAATAAACACTCTGAATCCCTAAAATATGTAATTTGTGAAAAGATGTCCCACCAGATTTGCCACTAAATGTGGTTGGTGCAATGGTGGCACCCTTGGCATCAGCTGCAGAAACCAGCTCAATTTGGTTTGACCAGCCAGATTCCTCTAAAGAAGGCTTCTTAACAAATCTTTCTGAGCCTCAAGCTCCCAATGTGTTCCCGTGGAGACCACTTGAAGATGAACACAACATGGTTTGAAAAGTTACTTTTAGGAAGAATGAATACCATTGCCATGCTGAATGCATCCACAATTGAGTAGTGGTAGAATAATATTCTATTTTCCATGCTGGGATATTTATTATTCTTAGAAGCTTATTTCCGAGATCTGGTGACCCCAACAGCCTGTGCCTAGGTGTTCCTCTTTGTGATGTCTGTCTGAATGGTGGACTGTATCATCAGGCTCTTCCAGACTGGGTGTTTATCCTGCTTGATGCAACGGATTCTATACACTGAGCCCAGAGGCATTTTTCTTACCATTCACATCACCTTCCTCCTGTATCAGGATTGCATAGCCACTTTTTGTGTGCTTCTGTGTGCCTTCTTGACCCTCTTGATAGCATGGTTTATTTTTGTTCTCGCTTTGTTTGTGGTGGGGGGGGGGCAGAGTTGACCACTATGGTATTTCCCACTGAAGCCTGCCTCTCAGTTCAGAGTCTCTTACTCAGAGTCTCTTACTCTTACTAGTCTCTTACTCTTACTCAGAGTCTCTTACTCAGACACATTCAGCTAGCCCTCAAAAACAAACGAACAAAATCCACAAGGAGAGCTCTGGTAGGGAAATCGATTACTCAAATATTTTTCAAGACTTCAGGAGACCTCTCTTTTAAAAAAACAGATCTCTTAAAGAGATGTGTCTTCTTAGAGTGAGGGGAAGTGGCTATTTAATAGGAGGTTTGGGAGTGAATCTCAGTACACTCTTTACACGGTGAACAACAGTTGAGCACCTTTTGTACAGGTTTCGGAAAAGTTACTTTTTAGCCTCTAGTTTGGGATATTCTGGAAATACTATCCAAAGAAATACTATTTCCAGACCTCCCTTGAACATACAGGAGATGGTCAGCTATGATCCCACAACATATCTGTGAAGGCAGTCATGCCCTCCACAGTCATCTGGCTTCCCCATTCTAGCTCTTTGGGTAGGCATACCTTTGCAGAGAGAGGTCAGCTAAGCTGCTGAGCCCCTCAAAGCCATCCAGGGCATCAGCATTCATTGGTCCACTTTCTGCTACCGAGGAGAAAGGCCAAGAATGGAGTGTCTACATTCCTGTCTCACTCCCCAGGTCAGGGTCACTGTTCACAGGAAGTTGCTCTGATATTAGGCAGTCTACACACTGCTTTTTAAAAAAATGTAACCTGACACCTTCCACCAATGCAAAATTCATTTAATTAAAGAGAAGAAAGGAAGAGGAGAGGAAGAAATGGAGGCAGAAGTAAGCATTTGTCCTTGGTTTGTTTATTCTGCACTGCATCATGTGAGGTTTTTGTTGGTGTTTCCATTCCTTTCAGTCTCTTGTCTAGTTTACATTATTGGCAAAAAATTATAATAGTAGAAATTGTCACGTGGTAAATCAATACCTATGTCAATTCCACTGAGTTCATGAATCTACCACACACACAAAAGGAGCCCTTTCCTATCAACCTGAAGTAAGTGTGGCCTTTAGAGGAATGCAGAAAAGATACATTTTTGGAAAATGTTATCACTTTGAAAGGCATTCTTTCTTTAAAACCTCAATCAAAGGATTCAGCTACCCCCATCCCTAAAACAACGCAAAAAAGCTAAACCATTTCTTTCTTTACTCTTAATTTATTTTACCCTTTTATTTTGACATCAAATGCTCGCTGTAACCTAATCTTCTGGGTGTTTGATGTGGCCTCGGAGAATGACAATTAAGCATGGCTTAAAACATTAATCCCAACTACAGGATCCAAAGACAAGTAATGTCAAGACCCTCCACTGATGACGAACCCTCCCTCAGTATTTGATCCTGGAGGAAAGGAGATACAATGAATTTAGACCTGCAGCTTCCTAAACAGCCTAGGATCCTGAACGGATTATTACAGAGGGTCTTCTCCCTTGATTTACACATATATACATGAGTTAAGATGAAATGGAATCTTTTGCTTCAAGGTGCCAGTCACTGCAGGTAATGAAGTCATCCTCTACAAGTCAAAGAAAAACAAAATGTCTGTTGTTCAGGGCAAGCTGAAGTCATTTTGCTGCCTGAGGCAAAGACCGAGAGGTGTCTTCTTGTCCTGTTCCATGTACAGAAGCAGACTGGGCTGCCAACTGAATCTTTCTTCCCAGCACAGCTGAAGGGATGGAACAGCATCAAAAGATACCTGAAGCCAGCAGCCTAACATAGGGGAGACCAAGTAACTTTTGTTTCCCTAGCACCTCTCTCTTGCTTCTTACACTTTGCTCCCTCAGGTGAAGAATTCACTCTGCCAAATAGTAGGGCCAGCCCTTTTAGCATTCAATGCATAGCTGGAGGCTACTGCCTAAAAGGATACCCACTGGCCCTGCTTTACTGCAATTGTGAGATGAAAGAGAAAAACAAACCTTCTCTGGCCCTTTCCCCCCAGGCTTTTTAGGATCTCTGTGCTTGTTACCCTTATCTTTGTACTGTTGCTATCAGTTCCATCCGCTGTCTATGAAGTATACGCTATTTGATCCGTTTTATGAGTGTGTTAGGAATTTTTTTTCCAGAAAGGGTGCCATTTTCTGTTTATAGAAAAGCCGCTGATACAGAGTAAATGTATATAAATAAATAACAATGAATAAAATAAACCATTTGATATCTCTTCTGTGCTCTATTTTATGGTGAACCTTTTTTTTAAAAAAACCCTACTCTTTTGCTCTTTCCCTTCAGCTTCAGATTTTCCAGATGTTGTGCAAACTATATTTAGAAAAACGCCGGATTCACATTACAGAAAGAGAGCTGGGCTTTTCACAAATGATAAGGCAAATCCATTCAAGATTGGATCACTTTATGTAATGGTAATGTTAGCACCCAACCACTTCTAGTAAAATTGTGGGACATTATCTATACACCCTAGTAGTGGCTAAGGTGACCAAAAGAGGACTTTACAGAGAAGTAAGCCTCTGTTTTGTTAGGATATGTTTTTCAAGAGAGGGAGCCACTCTGCTACATACGAAAACACGGGTGACTCTCCGTGAGCAACCTTTGGTCCTCTTACAAGGAAAAAGGTCGCCTGCAAATGATAATGAATGAATGAATGAATGAATGAATGAATGAATGAATGAATGAATGAATGAATGTCATGGGACAGAATTTGAAAGCTTCTCTTATATGAAGAAATATAGAAAGGTAGCATCAATGATGATGATGATGATGATGATGATGATGATGATGATGATGATGATGATGATGATGATGATGATGATGATGATGATAGAACTAATTTTAGAAATGCAGAACTGGAAGGAATCTTATGGGTCATCAGGTCCAGCCCTTGGCAAGGAGTCCCAGTGTGGAATTGAACCCCCAGACTCTAGCTCTACAGCTAGATACACAAGCCAGTAAGCCAGTCATGGCCAAACTTCAGCCCTCCAGATGTTTTAGACCACAACTCCCACAGTCCTTTGTCATTGGCAATACAGGTTTGGAATTCTGGGAGTTGTGGTCCAAAACATCTGGAGGGCTGAAGGTTTGCCACCACTGCACTAAGCTATCCAGCCATTTTTGAAGTTGTCCATCCGTAGTTAGAAGCCCCTGGATATGAAACTGAGAAGGCACAAGGATCACCACACCATAGTCTTTCCCAACTCAAGTGAAATGCATTGTGCACATAGTTAAATCTTTGTGGACTACATCCAGTGTGACAAGGTGAATATAGCCTTCACATTTTCGGCCCTCTTCTCTCTAGCCTTCTCCAGCTTCAAAAACCAGCTCCAGAGTGTATATCAGCCCTCTAAAGTGGGTTTAGAGTTGGGGGGGGGAGTCTTCACAGGGGAGAGGGATTGACCCCTCCTGCAATGTTGTATTTCTAGATGTTGGCCTATAAGATTTAAATTATAGTATGTGAACTTTGAAGCAGATCTGTATCCTCTTTTTTGTGTGAATCATAAACAGATATTTTCCAGCAGTTCATTTATATATAGGGCATTTTCAGGACTCAAGTTTTTTTTTAAAGGGGGAAGGCAAGCAGAAGAAGTTGGGTTCATGCCCCACACTGAGACCCACTCTGGGCATCATCATTGATGCCATTTGCACACATCAAACAACTTCCCTAAAGGATCAGGGTAATTATTCAAGCCAAAAGCAAGAAAAAATAATGTGAGCAAAAATGCTTGGGGGGGGGGAGGGGACGACACAAGCCCTGCCAGACCTGCCAAAATATACTGCCTACTCATGCCAAAACATCAGATCAACTCATGATTACTGCTAATGTCATGCAGTCAACAGAATGAACACTGGAAGAAAGAATAACACAGCCCAAACAGTGGGAGAAACACTTGTGTTGTCACTCCCTCAGACATGGCTCATGAAGGTGTATGATTAGAACCAAAAGGGTTAGTTTTGGTTAGAATAGGCCCATGGCTCCTCTAAACATAAGACTGAATTCAACCCATGGAATATAAGACACTCAATTTTTTTAAAAAAATGCAAAGACATGGGTGAATAGAGGAGCTTTTGTCTGTTACCTAAAACTCTCCTAAGGGCACTAATAGTTGGCAGGCGTGTCCTTCCTGGGTGGGGTATTTCATAACTGGGGCACCACTGGAGTCTCCTTTGGAGGTTTTTAAGCAAAGGCTAAATGGCCATCTGTCTGGAGTCCTGTGATGGGGGTTCCTGCATGGCAGGGGGTTGGACTAGATGGCCCTTGAGGTCTCATCCAACTCTAATTATTCTCTGTCTCCCCTCTCCCAATAAAATGTCTCTCTCTTCTAGGTTGTCCTCGAAGGGATATTGTGGACAGCTGGAGTAGGGCTTTCTCTGATGATCCAAATGTACAGATAGCCTGGGGCAGGAGGAAAATCTGCCTTTAGGATTCAGGGGTTGATCAGTTGTTCGTTTTTTAAAAAAAAGAAAAGTAAGCATCAGCAATGCATCTTAAATTTAGAGAAAAAATGAATAGGCGGCCAAATAAATATTCCCAGCAAACCGTGCCAGTCAAACCTCTGGTCCTTCCATGTTGCTTGCAAAAAGGTTTCAGAAGCTAACTCCATTAATCCAGACCCAATACATTATGGCAGCTTGCTAGAATTCAAGGCAAAAATCAAAGGGCGTTTATACACGACCCCTAAGCTCCGCTGCAAATGGCTGCAAGCTCCGGAGCTTAAAAATGTTTCCCCACCAGCTCCGGAGTTTGCAGACAATTAAGTGCGACCCCGCCCACTTTAGCGTGACCCAGCGCACTTTTCTTGTACCTTCTCTTTGGAGGTGAAAAATCTTTGATGCGGTGCAACGATAGTGAGTGCCGGGCTCTCCTCGCTTTTGTTTGCTGCTTTTTGGCTCCCACCCCTTTAAGAGCTACTTTTACAGAGACGAGAGGCAGAACGAGGTGAGTGGCATGCTTTTCTTTCTCTTTTTCTCCCTCCCTCACGCAGCCAGCAGCCAGGAAGTGCGGAGGGGGGTGGGGACACAGGAAGAGCGACAAACCCCTAAGATCTCTGGTCCGAATTTAAGTGGCCAGCGGATCTTAGGGGTCGTGTAAAAAGGCCCAAAGAAACAAAAGACAAAAACATGTGATGCTTTAAAGACTATTATATTTTGATGCAAGCTTTTTTTGTGGGCACGTCCACTTCTTCGGACATATAGTAGCAGCAGACATATAGTTTGCGAGATGAGGGATGGGCAGCTGGGACACTAGCATCATGTTCAAATTGCAACAGGATTTGCAGTCCATAAACTTGGGCCCTGTCCTACGCACACACAGAGCGATCAACACCCGCTTGCTATTGAGTTGACTCAAGTATCTCCCTCCACCATTCCCATGTTCAGTCGCTTGTCAGTACAGTACTAACATCTGGGCTGGAATCCAAGGATGAGGGGAAGAGAAAGGAGGCCACCAGTACCATGGACCTTCTGAGTCACTTCCTTCCCACTTCTAGACCCTGGGCCACTCAACAAGGCATTCCTCAAACTCATTAATTTCTTGAAAGCATCTGTTCTGGTGCACATGGATCTGTAGCAAGGTAGGGAAATAATCTAGGGCAGCTTCAATGTGGATGTGCTTTTCTGTGCCCGATGAGGGTCTTCAAATCACCACTTTACTCCAAGAGCACAATGCTCATTGTTTCCAATTCCATATTATCCAATGAAAAAAGAATCCAGAGTTGTGTACAATTCTGGTCACCGCATCTCAAGAAAGACATAGTGGAACTGGAAAAGGTGCAGAAGAGAGCGACTCAAATGATTACTGGGCTGGGGCACCTCCCTTATGAGGAAAGGCTAAAACATTTGGGGCTCTTTAGTCTGGAAAAAAAGGCACCTGAGGGGGGGATATGATTGAGACGTACAAAATAATGCAGGGCATGAGTAAAGTGGATAGAGGGAAGCTCTTCTCCCTCTCACAAAATACCAGAACTAGAGGACATACACTCAAATTGAGGGCTGGGAGACTAAGAACAGACAAAAGAAAATATTTTTTCACCCAGCGCGTTGTTAGTCTATGGAACTCCCTGCCACAGGATGTGGTGATGGCATCTGGCCTGGATGCCTTCAAAAGGGGATTGGACAGATTCCTGGAAGAAAAGTCCATCACAGGTTACAAATCATGAGGGAGATGTGTAATCTCCAGGCTTAAAACCAGGGTACTTCAAGGGCCAGATGCAGGGGAGTGGTATCAGGAGACAGATATCTAGTCTCATGCGCTCCCAAACGCATCTGGTGGGGCCACTGTGAGATACAGGAAGCTGGACTAGATGGGCCTTTGGCCTGATCCAGCATGGCTCTTCTTATGTTCTTAAGAAGAGGCACTGTAGTTGCGCAACCGATAGATTATTTATTTGTTTTGTACTGTCAAGTCAGAACCAACCTCTGGTGACCCTATTAGGACTCATCATGAGCTGGCTGGATAGCTCAGTGGTTTAGGTAACTGGCTTTGGAGCCAAAGGTTGGGATTTCAATTCCTCACTCTTCCTGTTGAGTCAACACCCGAAACCCAAGTAATTTTTGTAAAAACATCCCCGGGAAAATAATGAAACATGAAACCACCATTTTCTTGCTTTTTTCATGATGCTCTTGAAATCTGCTACTTGAGGAGGCTGCTAAATCAGCCTCATGACAGGACCACCCCTATAAGGATCAAATCACGGCCTATCCTACTCCAGAAGAAGCCTGCATGTATTAATGGAACACACTGCCCTCATGAAGCGATGATGTCTGGATTCCACAGAATGGAGCAAAAACTGCTTTCACAAAAAAGGGGGGTTACTTTTTTATTATTCTTAGCAGTATTCACCTTGAAGGAATATGAGGGAAGCATACACTTTTTTTACAGACAATATATAAACATGTTGTACATAATTAACAATAACTTAGTTCACTAATCCAAAAATTAAGCAATTTGTTTTAAAAAAAAAAAAAACAGAAAATACTGCCAAATCTTTATGTTGATACAAGTACAAAATAATTTAAATCCTGACTGCTGTTCTTCTACGCCGCAGTGACTGACAATATATTGCACTTTGTCATCTGTGGACCCTATCCAGCACCCTCCTGATGTGTCATCTCTGTTCATAGAAGGGGGGGGCCTTGTTGACCTGCCCCAATCTGCGCGTCAGTAACTGTGCTGGGAGGCGTGCTCCCTAATATCATAAATTCCCTCGTTTTCTCGCCCAGATGCTCATACTCCCACAGGAATCTGGATTGGTTACAACCAATGTAGAACTGTACCATATTTTAAAAAGTTCTCCTTCCCTCCACATACACACATATATCCTAAATAAAAGAGCAATCATTTATGTCTTGGCCAATTGAAAATGTCTCTCTCCCAGGCAGACTTTGTGTTTCATAAGTTGGCACTGCGTGTTTGGTTGGTGACTGAGTAGTAGGCGATTCTTTCTACTCTTTCACACAGAGCAGCTATATACTGTATGCCCACATAGCCTCCCCTCCCCCAGCCTGGTACTATCCGGAGAAATAGGGACTTCCGGTTCCCATAATCCCCAAACCAGGACAGTTGGGAATTGTAATTCAACCCAACTGGGGGCCACCTGGTCTCTTGGGAACAGGGTAGAAAAGGGAGGAAAGAAGTTTTGCTTTGGATGTTTGGTCCTTTGTTATTATTCCTCTGATAACTGAATTACATATTTAGGGGGAAAAACAAAACAAAACTGGCATACACTGTTGTCTTTTGTTTTAAGCAGACCTTTGCAGTTAAGATACAATTGGCTTGATTTAAAAAAAAAAACAAGGAAAAAAAAACAAGAAAAAGCTGTCACAGAGTTAAGCTTATGCAGTTTACATTATCAAGCCCCTCTGCTCCTAAGGGGCATTATTTCTTTTTCATCAGAAATATAGCTAAATATGTACATCACATGTTATACTGGACCTTGTGATCATGAAAGTCACCAGATCATAACAATCAAGAGAATACACTTCACACTGGCAAGAGCTTTATTTTTTTCTTCAGTTTTTAAAAAATGTACAATATGGTTTCAGTACGGGAGACCACCGTTTTGCTCAACACTTGTGATTTCCTTTAAAAAATATAAAACATATGCCATACGAAACAGCCACCCTATCCCTTATTCTTCTCCCCATGAGCCGATGGGCCTCTTCCCTTGGTCAGCGGCTGTGGCCATGTCCGAACTCATGGAAAGATCTGATCCCATCTCCCTCTTTTCCCTTCTGGTCTTGCAGAATTTTACACAGCTTCTATGCACCCCCCCCTTCCCAAGCAGAAAATTGGCTCTCTTCAGGACGCAGGACCCAGCTACACTTGGGACACGAGATAGCAGGTTCTCCCACACCAAGGTTCCCGACGCCCCACACAACATTGGCTAATGCAGGGGTGCCCAAACTTTGGCCCTCCAGATGTTTGGGACCACAACTCCCAGAATTCCAACCCAGTACTGCCTATGACAAAGGACTGTGGAAGTTGTGGTCCAAAACATCTGGAGGGCTGAAGTTTGGGCACCACTGGGCTAATGCAACTGGTACAACCCAATGGCCCGGTGATAGATCCTCTCCGTCTTGCTGAGTATGAAGGCTGCCCCAGCTCCAAGCACTGGAGGAACAGGCGAGGTGTGTTTTGAAAGTGGAGGGCAGAGCTTGGAAGAATTACTGTTTCTGATTATCAGCCAACCCCAGGCAGCACGGCCTGTAACTGTTCCAAGCTCCGAAAGGCCACAAAAGTTACAGTAAAGTGGGCACCTCTTCTTCAACCATTTCTGGGGAAATACATCAACCAGCCCAAACTGGAGGAGGCAGCTGCTGCCACTATGTATCTCCACATGGAGAACGGCTGGAGAGCTCAGTTAGTTGAGCAGCCTGGCTGCCCAGCCAGAAGAGGAGACATGTGACTCCCCTCTGTGCCTCTTAGAGAAGGGCGGCCACCTCTGCAAGGGTAGGAAGACGATGATGGTAATATTATTAAGAGAGATGCTATCCAATAAAGCAATGAGTGGAAACTGTGTGAAGGACAGATTACCACCTTTTTAGGGCTACTATCCTATGCACAATTATCTAGGAATAAGACCTACTTAAACCATCTTGGTTCTATCAACCAGAACTCAGCCCAGACTACGACTGCAGACGGAACGACCGCAGTGCTTAAGGTCTGTGCTGGGAGATCATGCAAGAGTGGAGCACTGATATTATTAGAAATGTTGTCTTCACAAGACTGGTGAGGAGGAGGAGAAGCAGTGACTAACTAAGAAGGAGGGGCAGCCAGGCACTGAGTAAGACGGGAGAAGGGTGTACAAACCCAGGTTATGAAGCCACGAAGGACGGAACACTTGCAGTGCCATGGAACTACAGCCTTCCTCCCGAGCGGGTGCCCTATCGCTGTGTTCCACTACCAAACCCATCACAGAGATACATCAGCTGGGGTACCGAATGAAGGAAGGCTGCTCTAAAGCCATGCAAGCAATTACGGGAGGCTACTTGGCCAGTGGTGGGTCACACCACAACCAGGAGAGAGGGGGGGGGCAAAGGTATGGAGGAGTGAGAATATGCTTGCTACCATTCACTTTCAATCATTTACATGCCCAGAGTAGTACGTTAAGAGAAACATGTTGACTGCCCATGTATTACCCTCCCGATATTGCAGGAATGCTGCCTATGGAAACCCTTTCAACCATTTGCCCAGTGCCACTGTCTTCTTGGTGGATGCCATAGTCTTAAACAAATACCTTCACGTTTGCAAAAAGAATGCAGAAATTGCGTGGAAAAATAACCCGCACTTGGAGACTCTTATAACCTACATTAGAAATAAATGTTTCCCTCTTTCACACATACACCCCCCACACTTCCTAGTCGATTGGCTTAACTCTAAAAGCAATGAAGAAAATAAAAATGTGGCCTTTAAGCAATAATAATTATAATAATAATAATTTCTTGAAAACCTGTTTTCTACTAGAGTGGATGTTTCTTTTTTAAAAAAAAATTAAATGAAATAAAAGATCCACAAATATATGCAAGACTTTTGAAGCTCTTTCTGGGGCACAAGAGCAAAATAAATAGTGATTTCTCTCTCTCTCTCTCTCTCTCTTTTCTCTCTCTCCTTTCTTGTTCCCTGTATCTCTTCTCTCAAAAAGTAGATTTCTAAAAAGTTGTCCCTTTTTTTTTTTACTCCTTTTTCTTCCCGCAGAATATCTTCTATGACAGAAATCAAGCTTGGGTGGTTTTGTCACCGAGCGTCTTCTGCGTCAGGCCACTGATCACTTTACAATATTCACAGTAATGAACAACAAGAAAGCATAATTGGCTCCAGCCACTACTGCTGCTGCTGCTGCTGCTGCTGCTGCTTCAGCCACCTTAGCTTTCTGCTGGGACTAGCATTTATCTTAATCAAACAGGTGATTTCCACTTTTTCCTTTTACCTGAGGGGGGAAAGTGCATATCAGGCACTGTTAAGCATTTTCTGCAGAAGACCCATCATTTATACAGAGCTTTAGTCTAGCACTAGGAGTTGAACCGCACTGGAATGAGATCCCCTTTTCCCTCCCTCCCTTCCTTCCTCCCTTCCTCCTTCCTCCCTCCCTCCCTTCCTCCCTTCCTTCCTTCCTTCCTTCCTTCCTTCCTTCCTTCCTTCCTCCCTCCCTCCCTTCCTCCCTCCCTTCCTTCCTTCCTTCCCTTTGTTTTCTTGCTTCTGGGCAGAATCTTGCTGTCACCGTTCGGCAAAACCCAGCATGTGAAGTCTTTCGAGGCCCTCGGGCTCCTATCCCATGGCGGTGACCATGCTGGATGGATGCGGATGTCCAAAGGAGATGCCGGAAGAAGGGTGGATGGGGGTTGGCGTCGGTAGGATGTGTCCTGAGTGGCTGAAAGGGGGCAAGTGGCCCATGGGGGTCATGTGACTAGCCAAGGCAGCGGCGCTGAAAGGGGACGACTTCTCCTGCATGCACTTGGAGAGTTCCTCAAAGCACTCAGAACCTTTCTTGCTCTTCTTGGACTTGTTGGACATTTTCCTATTCCGGGTCTGAATTCCTTCCTTCTTCATGGTCAGAGGCCTGTTCACCTGCAATAAATGAGAAAATCAGGCTCCTGCAAGCAACGTGACTTTCTTGTGCAGAATGAAATCAATCCGAACAGCACCACCACCACCACCAAAGGGTTTCCATGGCACGCATCCTTTTCAAGCCAAGCTGGCCCACATCTCTGTGTCTTACCAGAATTTCTTCCTACGTTTCATTGGTTCTAGTAAATCCACCTACTAAACAACCTCAGGCATAAAAAGCCAATGGGACAGATTCTGGCTGTTTCCACTCTCGCCTTACTTTGGCCTTCTTTCTTAACCTTCAACCATTTCATAATGTTTTTTAAAAATTATTTGAACATGTAAGGCATGTTCCCTAAATTCACTTTGAAAACTCAGGTTTTGCATTTAAAACAATATCTATCTATCTATCTATCTATCTATCTATCTATCTATCTATCTATCTATCTATCTATCTATCTATCTATCTATCTATCTATCTCTCCCTTCATCACGTGTTATTTATAAATTTCAATATATCAAATGTTTCCCATTTGGAACTGTTTACAAGGTTTGTTTGTTTTTAAAGAAAATTTAAATTTAAAAACACCCCACTAGGATTAACTGTTGTCTGATTTCATACAAAATGTCATCTGACTTTTTAGAAGAGGCAGAACATCAAGCATGTTCCTATTATTACGAGGGACTGCAACTCTATTTTGCTTAAATTACCCACGCTGCAGAAGCCAAGCTAATACATTGTAATGTCACTGAACCGAGCATCACTATGCCAACAAAGAATGGCTATGACTTCCCAGGGGAGCCTTAAAGAGCTTTTTAAAAAGAAAAAGACTCTGTGCCATGAATACAGGGGCCAGCGGACGCCATGCAGTTAAAGCATCAATCCCGGCTAAGCAAGCAAAAAAGAAGACACAAGGCAAGGAAATACTCACATTGTGCAATTTATAGTACAGTCCACAAGCATTGCAGACGGGGTCCCCATTTGCATTGCGTCGCCATAAGGTGGTGGTGGTTGTCTGGCAATTGGCACAACACGTTCCTGCTCGCCTAGCAGCAGACTAATTGGAAGAAAGAAAAGACACATGCATTTGCTGAAGAAACAGCTCTTTCAGAAGTTCAGCCTCCAGTATGACATTATGGTTTAAAAGCAATTATTTTAAAAAATTTACATTCACAAGATTCCGCCCCCCATTCCTTAGCATGCCCACTATTACCACCATCACCCTCCGTGGCTCCGCTCCCTTTCCGCCGAGGTATCAACATTCTCTTTCGAAATTATTAACTTACAGCATAATACTAATGGGCAGAACACTTCCCAAGAACCAGTCTGCAAAACTAGCCAGGGGTTTCATTTTCTTGCTCTCAGCCTTACAAATCGGTTTGGTAACTAGTCAACCACGTGTAGATTTTGGTTCTCATCTCAGAAGAAGCAAAGCTGAATAGATGTCCCCAGTACTCCAAGTCCCCTTGATGTGGAAGTATGTACCTGTCACCCTATAAGGCCCACCCTTCTGGGCACAGCCTCTCAGCCTCTCTGCTATGGAGCCATGACAGGAAGGTGAAGTTTGGTTCCTTGCACAGGGACCTCAGCCGCCACTGGGAACTGGATGCACAGAGCTAGCTTGGTCCAGTACTGCGCGTATGCTGCATCAGGAGTTGGTAGGTCTGTAAGCACTAGCCCTCACTGGGCCATGACCCCCCCCAGGTGACCTCTGGCCTGCTACTCCCTCGCAGCTCCATCTACCTCATGGGAAGTGTTGCGAGGAGAAAGGAGCTGTCTTTTGAACTCCCCGGGGGGGGGGAATCCTGGGGTACAAATGTTACTAATGAATTAAAAAGAAAGATCATGGCGTGACACCAGGACTTCTCAAAACATACTGACAAATTCATAGGCAAAGTGAAGCAGGCAGAGTTGTGGACTGTCTACCTCAGTTCCGTACAGGTCCCTCACGGCTTTCCCCTGCTCTTTATAACTTTTCTCCCCTTTATAACTTTCTCTCCTGACTCACTTTGTGCCACAAATGGGAAAAGGCACTCTTTTTTTTTTTTGAGCTACAGCTTCCAGTCTTTCAGCCAGCGTAGTACGGCTTAAAACTTCCAGCCAAAGAACTGACCTTTCTCATCTCTGCTCCCATCCTGAGACTCCAAGGGAAAGACAACAGCTTCCAACAGCAAAGCACAATAAGCGTGAAAAAGAAAGTTTTGCTCTGTAGCCTCCTACTCTTTACACACACACACACACACACACACACACACACACACACACACACACACACACACACACACACACACACACACACACACCTTTTAATGCAGTTATAGTAGACCCATAAGGATCTGCAGCTTGTGATGCTCCATCTTTAGATAATGAAGTTTGTGGCACACTCAACAAATGGTCTCAAGTTCTCACTGCTTCTGAACTAATCTCTCTCTTTGCTTCCATTTCTGCCACCCCTTTAAACCCCAGTGTTCTTTCAATGAACATATTCAGTATTCATCCATTTCTCTTTGGAAGCGCAGTATTAAGGCAGCCCCTGTGTAAATGCCAATTATCTGTGTTTCTTATTACCTAGTCACTTGAATAAATGAGCTTGTGTTGTTTTCTTGCTTGGATGTTAAATACAAGAGAGCATTTAGTTACACCCTGGACAAAAACGTTGGGCGATTATAATTTAGAACTAATGGGCACTGAAGGAACTAGTCTATTGAAGCATGCCACTTTACTGGGCACTTGTCCTTAAACAAGTGGGCCAGGGAATCTGCCTATAGCATAGCTGTGCTGTGCTGGAGTAGTACCCTGCTATTAGGTACTAGTGAAAGTGCTGGTCCAGCAAAACTTTTGACATAGGTGATCGATGGCTACCCTATTTATCATAGTTTTTAAATACATAATTGGCAAGTCATTATCCCTCTGTGTTTTAAAAGCAGAAAAGGGAGCTTGTTTGCCAAATAAGCTACTAGTTCTACAAATCTATGAGTTCGAGGCTTGAAACTCAGCACAGCTTAAGTCTCTGTGGCTCAAGCCCAGGCTGGCAAACCTCCTGTGGATTCCAACAAGGACTATGTTTAACCTTGCTTGTCCCTAAGGGTGCCGCGGGGGCCACGTCTCAACTTCTCCACATGAAAGCAAGCAAGGTTTGCATTCAGACAAAAAACGGCATTTCCCCCCTAGACTGGCACTCGGCTCGGTGACCCATAACCCTGTAAACAATGGGGTCATTTTAGACATTTTTAAGAGCTGGGGAGGGGGGAATGTACTCCCTCTTTTAGGAAATAATACTTCACACAAAGGGTTGAAAAGAAACCCAGCTTCAGGAAATATGTTCTGCACACTGTTTGGTGCAGTCTGGTGAGTCTTGATAGGGATATTTTTTTTGGGGGGGGGGCTCCCAAACACACAACTCGTCTTCCCACATCTGGTGGCAAGGGGATGATGGCTAGTTGTAGCCCCACACAGCTAGAAGCCAACGTGTTGAAAAAGGCTAATATAAAACATAAATAATCTGATTCTCAGAAAGTCCCATTCATTTTTGAACACCATCAATACAGATGCAATACATCCTGCTACATCTCCTTATAGCTCAACCTGTGACAATCATTTAATCTATATACAGTGGACCCTTGTATCACGAACGGTGTATATAACATAAAATCTGTACAACAACAAAAATTCCAGAGATAAGGGAAATTTGCTTAACAGAATCGTCTATGGGGCGAATCCGTACAACATAAAATGCTAGAGATTACGGATTACTACCTTTTCAATGCATTCCTATGGGAAATTTTTATAAAGGAAAAACTGCTTAACAGAATTACATTTGGAACAAATTAATTCCTTTATACAAGGTACCACTGTATAGGAACAATCCTTTGCCAATTTCTAAGACAAAATGGATTCATAAACAATGACATAATGGGCATTCAGGCTACCCTAAACTCTGCCGATCACATCTGATTTTGGTGCCTAATCATAGTCAAAGGTGGTTACTATTTGGATGCGAGACCAACAAGGGATTAGTAGAGGACTTCCCAACTATGGCAAGGGAAGAATTCTTCCTGAAACTGTGAAAAGCCACCGTTAGCCTGAACTGACAATGTTAGAATAGATGAACTAACACTTGGACTTACTGTATGCTCGATACCACAGTTTTCTCTGTTTCCCCCCTTCATATTTAGGTATTAGCATTATAATCAAAAGATTTTAGAAAGTTTTAAATGTATTTCAATAAACCTAGTGGTCGAAATCCTATTGCTTAGCTTACTATGTCACAAGAAGAATGGGCCTATTTGAATCAAGAGAAGTTACAGAGGAGCTGACGTACTAAATTCACACTCTTGTGTGACTTATTACACTGAACAGAATTTAAGCCGGTGAATTTTGTTCTGCTGTAGCATTGGTAACTTATAATTTCACATTGGCTTTTGACTCTTCTGCAAACAATATCTTGGGTCCTACTTCTGGGAGAAAGGCGGTGTATTAAATAACTGAACACATAATGGATTAACTTAACTTGGATCCCACCTAATATATTTAAATTGTAAGACTAAAAAGGAAATTAAGTGATTATCTGATAAACACTTACACACAGACATTTTAAGAATTAATAATAATTGGACATAACCATCCTGTGCTCTCTCTTGAACAAGGCCCACTGAAATTAAGAGGAACTAGATACAAGAGCAGAGCAAGAGGGAAGGAAAAGGTACAAAATAAAATCATAGAATCATAGCGTGGGAAGAGACCTCAATGACTATCTAGTCCAACCCCCTGCCATGCAAGAACCCCCAAAGTACCCCCGACAGATGGCCATCCAGCCTTTGCTTAAAAACCTCCAAAGGAGGAGACTCCACCACCCTCCGTGCCACCTGAAGGTTGGTTTTTTTGCACCTGGCATCAAAGCATTGTGGAGTTGGCTCTAATCACAATACTCTTCTACTGTGTTAACTAAACTGATTTCAGAAGCTTCTTATGAAAAACTGCCCTCTCACAGCTCGAGCCATTTGCCCAGACAGCCTTGTTTCCTTTGTAGGGGAATCAGTCTCAAACCAAGGTCTTTCACACCATGTGCCAACTAATCCTTTTCTTAACTGGAGGTCCTGGGGATCGAGTCCACGACATTAGTTAGGCAAGCAAAACATGTGCTCTGCCACTAAGTTGTGGCCCATCCCCAATGCCCAGTCACACTTAGATCTGGTGCCAGTTCTCCTATGGCAGGTAAGACTGGGCTGTTAAGAGGAATCTCTCTCACAGGAGGACACCTGGGCTTTTTAAGGACATCATAACGGCATTCCCTTTCCTCATCGGGGCCCTATCATGGGATTGCTACTATTCCCAAGGAACTTCTAACTGGATTCACTACCTGCTTCTGGAGTACCAACTCTGTGCTGGATGGATAGCTGGGCTGAACAAGGCAAGCACACAGGCACACATACCCATTAGGCAACAGCATGCTTTTATCACTGGAGAGCCCTAACCAAATCCCTATCGCTGGGTCAAGACAACTGTCTTACCAGCTTAAGGTTTACTGACATGGTTGATAAACACTTCCATTTATATGATTTATTTTTTTTAAGTTGCAGCACATAAAAATTTAAAAATATTATTTTTTAAAAACCTCAAAAAGTAATCTGAAGTGGTTTATCTATAAAAAGGTGATTTTATTCCCACCTCCCATTTTGGCTGTGTTTTGGATGCCTGCAATAAAATACTAATTTTATGCAAACTTCCACATTTGGGTTGTTTTAAATAGCAAGTGATTTTTAAAAATTCACAGGATTTTTTTAAAAAGGTGACACACACTTCTAAAATCTTTCTTACTGTTATTGGAAAACAGTGAGGACTTTTCAACCTATATTGGTGGTTGGTTCTAAAACTGGTCCTGCCTCACGCTGCCTCAGCCAACAATTTAAAAAGACACACAAGGACTCTTAAAAATCTGTCTCCCCCACCCCACCCCCACCCCCACCCCCCAAAAAAGCCTCACCATGAATTAAGAACTTGGGACTCCCTCTCCAAACATTTGAAAGCAGAAACCGATGTTTGCATATTTGAGATGGTTTATTGATACTAGACTCTGCTGCTTAACTCTATGGCCTGCCCCCCATTTACTCTGGCATGAGGTTCAGCCTGGGAGAGATGATACTGTTACACTGTTGTCTTAACATTTTTCTAGACATGTCAGTCACTTTGGAAGAAAAGCAAGTCATTAAGAAGCTTGCCCCTGTTGAAATTCTGACTTGCAGCTAAAATCCTGGTATTAGATCATGAAAAGGTGCTCCTTTCTGCTTCCCAATTCTAGCTGGGACACACACACACACACACACACACACACACACACACACACACACACACACACACACACACACACACACACACACACCAGCAATGAGCTATTTAGTTCTAAACGCCCAGTAAACTGCTAGGTGTGATGATGATGATGATGATGATGATGATGATGATGATGATGATGATGATGATGATGAGCATTTCTTTTTAAACAAGAGCATGGAGCCTATTTGCAATTTCAAAACAGCCTGCCTGACTGGCATGGGTTGCCTATAGGAATTCTTTAAAGCTTTAAGAGTCAGGAAACAGATACACAAAGTTTCCTTATCTTCAGAGTGCAGATATCCGGATAGGAAACTACTACCAGAGGCTTAGAATTTAAAAAGAAAAAAGAAACACTCAAATGAAAATACAAAGTGTAGGTGACTCCATGGAAAAATAATCAGCTCTTTAAAAGAGCAATTAGAGGATTGCCCAGACAGAGAAGCGATGTTGGGTTCGCCATGGAATCTATGACTGCAAAATTACTTGATCAAAATAACGACGGCAATGGCTTTGACTCGGCTGACATATATAAAACTTTCTGATCTAAGACACTTTTTCAACTGAGAAGATCAACACGACTAATGGTCTCGCTTCCAGTGCCCTCCTAAATGGCCCAAGAGGTCAAACAAATTAAAGCGATCCTTTCTGGATAAAAAGGACTGAACAGAGCCAAAGGAGCCAACAGGCAATCACAACTGGGCACATACCTCCAAACAGCCAGAGACAGAGAGACATTAAATACAGAGAGAGAGAGAGACAGAGACAGAGACAGAGACAGACAGAGACAGAGACAGAGACAGAGACAGAGACAGAGAGACAGAGAATACAAGGTCTTGAGCTGGAGAATCTTCCTTGGCTAAATGACTGCTGCCAATGAGAAACTCTCCCATTTGAGCCTTACTTTCACTATGAATTCATTAGGTGGCCTTAGGCAAGCCTGTCTCTCAGTCTCAGCCCACCATGCAACATTTCCCACCCACCCCATCAACTTCTGCACAATGGGAATTGAGCTACCATACAGGATGGTTGTACAGGTCGCAATAATGGTTTTGACAAAATTCTATTCATACACTCTGCTGCGTGCTGGTACGTACATAACCCACCTATTAAACTGCTTATTGTTCTATATCTTTCCACATAAAGTGCTCTGGGTGGAGCCCCTGCAATCTGTCCCTAGGCGGCATGGTGACCTCCAAATGACATGGATCTTGTGTGCAGCACAACATCTTGATGCCATGCAGGCTCCAAAGCACAGAGATGGGTCAGGCTGCCCTCCCTCCATCATACGCCTGTGTGTGGTCCCATTAAATCATTTAGCCCCAAACCTGAGAGAGGAAGAAGCACCTACCAGCCTCCGTTTAGGTTTAATGAGAGGTCGGTTTTGACCGTTCATTTTGTGGTAGAGCCCGCAGGCGTTACACAGGTAATGCCCGGTACCGTCTCTTCTCCAGAGAGGGGTGGCAGTAGCTCCACAGTTGACACACTCTCTGCCTTCTAAATGGAAACACGAAGAAACCGGATTTCTTTCTTTAAAAACAAATTCACAAAAGCTTTTTGCATTGTCCTTTTAGGCAGAGTCCAAAAATCAAAACAGCATTATCATTCAATTTTCAAGAGAAGAAGGGGTTGGGGGAAGACACCAGTGACAACATTGCAAAATAAACGCCTACGTTCTCTGAAACGGCAGAGGCAGAAACACAACGTACATTTCTGTCTAACTGAACTTTTAGCAATTCCCTCCTAGCATGACTTCTCTATGATCTAATAAAGCTTTATAGCCATTTTGTATTATTTAGGTGATCTCTCTTCCCCTTGTGCCCAGGAATTCAACAGGTTGCTTTGCCAACCGAAAAGTGTAACCTATGCAAATTGCCGCCACCATCCCATCCTCCCACACATTTCACCCAACTTCATACTAAGTGTAGCTTTGTATTTGAAAGAAGCGCTACACCCCACATTACTGAACAAAGTATTCTAAATGTATACGGGCTTTTTGGTTGTTTTTTTAAAGGGTGTTCTAGAAGCCACTTCGAACAATTAAGGTTTCTTTTCTGCACATTGCAAATTCTCTAGAAAGTTCAGATTAATATCCGCTTCTCTCTTTTGCAAGCTTATTCATATTATCCATATTTACGGGGCATTACTGCTATTCTAGATTGTTCCTTAATTTCAAAAAGGGTAGATGAGGGAGGAGGATGTTTACTGAAAGATCTTTAGTTTGAGGGCAAGTCTGGTTAATGTAGTAACGCAGTAAATTCCTTTAGCATGGTTTATGCAAATCATACAGTATTTTAATGCAGAGGAAATATACATTGGCCAGTAACTCGAGCAGGCCCTGCTGAGTTCAGCTGCATCTATGTCTCCTTTAATCTGTGGAGTGGGTGGTTTTTAAACAGTACAGGCTGTAGTGAAAAATGAGGGAACTCTGAGAAGCCTGGCGTTCCTAAGCTTTTGTCCCTCCTTGGGCAGGAAGCTGCAGGAGTCGCCTTTGTCGTGAGTCTTGCTTTTCCTACAAAAACATTTAAATGGTCACGAACTCTGCCCAGTCTCATTCGGCCTCCATGACAAAATGTAGGGAAAACTCACATCTAATAAAAAAGCATTATCCTGTGGGAAAAGGAGGACAGGGGAGTGCAATTGGGGGGGGGAGAACGGGACAGAAACCTTACTTTCCAAAGTGACCGTGTGCCCACTTTTAAGAGCATTTTTCCAAAGTGACGGTGGTGTAAGGGTGGTGTTTTGTTCTGCTTTTGTAAAAAAATGTATTCTGCTTCTCTGAACTGGTCATAGCAGCAATACTTCAAGTACAATACTAGGCCAAGTATGAATTCTCTCTCTCTCCATCTCTTTGTAACAAGAACAACATTAACTAGGGTTTTGATGCAGTAAAACATGTGAATTTTATTGTTATTTTCTGTGAAACTTATAAAAGAATTCATGTTTCTGAATTATTAGCCTTATTGGGAAAAAAAGATCTGTGCATGTATAAATATCTTGTTTTATTTTTCCTTACTGTCACATTAAATTTCACCAGGTATGTATTTACCACCTTCTGGAAAATAAGTGCCTTAGAAGTAGGAAATACTGTGGCAGAATTACAGTTATAGCGGCATACAGAATGTTGTGTTCACGAGAAGGTTGCTCATTAAATGAATGTATTTAAAAGATCCTGAGACAAAAAGAGCCCCTGTAGCTTGTAAGATTTTATATGCAAGAAGAGACAGGGCAATTTTAAAGTTTCTTGTTTAACAAGCAGGGATGAGCAGGAGTTAAGATAAGTGGTACTTATTTCCCTCCCCTAGTTTTATTGGATTCGTTTAAATTAGTATTTACAAGGTACCTTAGTAGCCAGCTCTGGTATGTAAACTATATCTGAACTTTTGCTCTTTCCACAATGTGAAGGAAGTAAAGGCCCTCTGGAAGTTTTAAGAAAATGCCCTTGTAAATTTCAGCACTGAAGAGTTACTGCTTTGCAAATTGCAGTGCTTAATAAAGAGGAACTTCAGTGCAGCATAACAAAAGCAATCCAGTTGAGATCTCTCCCAAAGAAGGCAAAGGAATATAGGATCTTGCCAGGCATCTCCAGCAAATACAGCTGAGCTAGGCCTTTATGAGGCTGTGCGAAAGAGATTTTTCCAATATAAACCCTTATTTGCATAATTCATATCTGCCAGGGTTTTTTTAAACGGATTACTGCATCCCTCAGGCCCAGCAGTGACCAAGTACTGCTGCAGAGACCAGTGGTTGGAACTTGAAGAGAGAGACGGCTTGCCTATGACCAATTAGCAATAACAAACTAAACTTTTGAAAGCTAGGGATGCCCCTGCTGTTCCAAGCTGTTCCCCCAGCCTCATAAAATGCGGGAATAAGTTCAATTTGGTTACCCTTTCTTGCTGAAAACTCAGCAGCCTGAATGTAATTCAAGGTCTGTGGAGGGCATTTGTACAAGGGCCCGGTGACATTCAAAATCACTTAACCCGGATTAATATTTACCAATCTCATAATATGTGGAACCATACTTGATATACAAGTTCAGGGTATTTAAGAAAGTACTTATTTAAAGAAAGTAATTCCAGCTTTCAGTGTACTGTATGCACATACATGTAAGAGTAATTCTAATCTGGTTTGATTATTGCAGTTACAAAATCAAAGCAGTGGTGAATTTAGGCTGATTTAATAAATTGGATAGTCGCTAGAGACTTGATCTTCATCATTAATTTAACATCCAAAAACTTATTTAGACTTTAATTAGTTCTGGGAGGGGCGGGCCTTGGAAGTTTAGAATGGCATACATCCTGTATTGCCCCCCCAAAAAAAAATATCCTAGTCAGAAGTGCAGTATTTACTAAGCATGTGTGTATGTTTTATCACTACACTGACACCAAGTTCATAAGGCATATAGTATAATGAACATTAACCTTGAGTGAGACATTTTGGAACGTTAATCAAACATATTCCTAAAGGTATTCCTTAGTCCACTGGCACAGTGATTGCTACTAGTGGCACATCAATTCCTATACAGGACTCCTAGCTGCTCTTCCAAAAATAGGCCCCAGGGGTGACTGTAGTGTTTTTTTTTTTCAGGTGCCAAGCCCTCCCCCCCTGTTCTTGAGATACCTGGCCTGTAAGTCCGAAATCCTACCTAACAGGCAGGATCCAGACCAGCGCCGGAGACCCCAACTGGTGGCCGTGCTGCTGCTGTTGCCGCCGCCTCTCCCCCCCTTCACCCCATGCAACCTGCTCTCTTTGGCGAAGGCGAAGGGTGGGTGGGTGGGGTGGGTGGGTGGCGGGGCGTGCGGACGGGGGGGGGTTGTCCTTACCTGAGCAAGATCTGGCTTTGCTCCTCTGCTTGGGGGTGAAGCTAGAGGCCGGGCCGCCGAGGAAGCTGCCCGGGTGGAAGAGGCTGCTGCCGTAGTCGTGGGCGGCGGGCACGTAGGGCGGATAGGTGGCGATGGGGTGGTGCGTGGAGGCCTGCGCGCCCATGGAGGCGGCGAGGCTGCTCCGCAGCGGGCTGGCGCTCTCCATCTTCATGCCGTCGGCCAGCGACACCTGGTACTTGAGGGGCTCCTTGTCGTCCTGACGCCCTCCTCCACCGCCCCCGGCCGCGGAGGCCGAGGCGGGCGAGGCGGCGCTGCTGCCGGCGTTGGGGTCGGGCGAGACTTCCTTGGGCGGCGTGGGCGGGAAGCCGAAGAGGTGCGAGCCCGAATGGGAGGCCGGGGTGAGCGACGAGGCCGAGGCCGCGCTCGACGCGGAGCCGCCGCCGCCGCCGCCACCGCCGCCGCCGCCGGGGTAGACCGAGATGGCGCCGGGCGGCGCGCCGGCCGCCGACGGGTGCAAGGGTCCCTTGGTGAAAGGGTTCACCGTCCACGGGTTGTGATGGTGGGCGGCCGCCGAGAGCGCCGCTTTGCCGCTGTCCAGCCAAGGCAGGCCGGGGCTGTGGAGCAAGTGAGGCCGGCACATTTGGCTCCCGGTCAGGCGGGCTGCGGAAGACAAGGAGAGGGCGCCGGTCAGGGAGGCCAAAGCCTCTTCCACCACCACCACCACCCCGGCCACCACCCCGGGGGCCCTCCCGGCGTCTCCACGACCGGCTAACACGAAGCGCGCGGGCCTGGCCGCCTCTGGTTGCCGAATCCAAAGGAGAATTCGGATCTCAAGCAGCCCATGAGGGCACATTTCAAGAACCGAAAAGGGGAAAGGCGCTGCCCTGGATCCCGATGAGGGAATGAAGGCAAACCAGGCCTCGGAAAGGCTGAGATCCCCTTCCGTCTAACCCACAAACACTAAAAAAAAAGAAATGAAGATAGCTACAAGTTCAACAAGGGACCGCAGTAATAATATTGAAGACACGTCGGGAGCTTTGGAGCAGGGCTGACTCTCTTTTTTGGGAACTGCTCTCCCCCCCCGCCGCCGCCGCCTTGACTTGGGCAAATGGAGCACGGCCTGGCAGAGAGTTCCCGGCCAACATCCGGCAGCAAAACCGCACCGAAGGCGGAGGAACCAAGGCACGATCCGGCGTAAAACATGAGTTAGAAGGGATTCCACCAACACCACCACCGTGTGCTTCCCAAAGAGGTTTAAGAGAAACACGCAAATCTTAAATCGAGAAGCCCCACTAAGCAAAGCGAGGTGTGTGGAATTTTTGATTTATTTTGTTTTGGACCGTGACTTTTCGAGTTGTCTCCCCAAAAGTCTGCCATCTGCTCCCCCCCTTCTTAATATGCAGGTTGACCCCGATTTTTTTTTTAAAAAAACGTGTTTCAAGTCGGCTTAGATTTCATATCCGGGAAGTGCCCGGGCCTCGCTGGAGAAATCTAGCCATAATTTCTCCCACCCCTTCGCACACACGGAGACGCCGTTTCTCTTTTCTAACCCCTTTCCTTCTGCCGCCGCCCCCCGACCACGACCACTCCACCCCCGCAGCCTGTATGGCAACTATTTTCTGGGAGGAAAGCCCACGCACCCCCGGTCGCCCTCCTCCTCCCGATCCCCGCGGCTTCTTTGGCCCAACAAAACCGCCTTCCCTTCCCTTCCCTTCTCCATCCACCCAGATTCCCCCATTGGAGCCCGAAGGAGAAAACGGAAAGCACGGAAGGAGGGCGTCGCAGGCCGGGAATGGGAGAAAGATTTTACCGTGCGCCTGGCTGTAGGAAACTCGGGCTCTGGCATGGGCGGAGTTGGCATAGTACGGGTTGCCCTGGGAGTCCAGATGGTTGAAGAAGACGTCCACTTCGTCCGGAGGTAGGAGCTGCGCCGGTTCCATGTAGTTATGAGCCAGTCCCGGGTGATGCGTCTCTGGGTGCTGCCCGTTGAGCACGGCGTGATGGGCCATCCAACGAGGCTGGTCCGTGGCTACCTCCATTCCTGTGGGTCTCTGCCCCCACGCCTACCCTAAGCAAAACCTTTCTTATTCAAGAAGGTCTCTTTGGGTTACTTTGAGTTGGGCTTTAAAACGGTCGAGAGGACGTCAGGAGCAGTCGGGTTGGCCTCGCAAGGAATGCAAATAGAAGCCGCGGTCCCTCTTTTTAAACAGAGAAGTCGTGGAGTCTGGCTCCAGCCACACACCACACACACACCTGGGTCGCCACCTGTAAGAACGGAAGGGACGGTTAGTACATGATCTGCTCTTTGAAGAGAAACGCCAAAGAACACGCGCGAGAAAGCTGGCAGACCTCGGGGGGGGGGTGAGAGCGACTCTCCAGAAACGTCCAAAAAAGGGGGAGGAGGGAGAGAATTCAAGAGGGCTCCATTTTATCGATCTTATCCTACACACCCACACACGCCAGGATGCCCCTTTTCTACCCTACTTCACGAGTTGCCAACCAATTTTTTAAAAACATGGTGTTTAGTACTGTTTTCCCCAGTGATCACGAACAGTCTTTTTCTTTATTCGTGGCAAAAGGAAACGGAAGCCAGTACTTTGATCAATTGTTTACAAATTGTTCAGAGCGAGATTACTTAAAGGCAGAAAAACGTTTTTAAAACTGCACCACCACCACCACCACTACCACCCCCCCCCCAAAAAAAACCAAACAACCCACCGCCACCCGAACAACTCGAACGCGTGTTCTGCTGCCAGTGAAACTCAGCCATCGTCTTCCTTCCCTCCCCCACCCGCCACCCGCCACCTCCTCCGTCTCGCCGTCCCTCTAACAAACGTACTTACAGAGAGCTCTTCCAAGCAGACTGGATCAAACGCCAAGAGTTTGAAAAGTTTCTTTATGGGGTTGTAAAGGAGGGGAATGGGTGGGGGTGAAGGACGATTGTTTGGAAGATGGAAATGCAGAAAAGAAGGGGGAAACGAGTGAGAAGGACAGCGAGCGAGCGAGCGAGCGAGAGGAGGATTTGGATGGAGGCTCTTACTCAGATGGCAAACTCCACTTATTCTGGCCTTTTTTGTAACATCCCCAAAGCATCCTATGTCAGCTCTGGCGCCAGCTGGACTCAGTTCAGTAGACATTAGGGGCTACGCACAGGCTAAGAACCTCCGCCCAGCCAATCAGCAGCTCGGCGCCCAGCCCAGCGTTGCGATTGGCTCCAGAATATCCACATTCGCTTCATTTACTCTAAACAGCTAAAAAGCACTGAACCCGCCAACGAGGGAGCTTGTCGTCCCCTCCCGCACGCTTTATTCTGCGCCGCCTTTGTATTTTATACTTTCATTCCCTCCCCACACATAACTTCTGATCTCTCTCTCTCTCTCTCTCTCTCTCTCTCTCTCACACACACACACACACACACACACACACACACACACACACACACACACACACACACACACACACACACACACACACACCGCCATCAAGTCTTCTCATTATGTATCGCGTTGTCTATCAGGGACGCCGCCTGCTTTTGTCGAGAAGTATATCCGTCTCTCGGTGTAAAATGTGTCCCCTTTCAGACATGGGACCTGGGGAGGCAGTGGGGGGGCATGGCGGAGTGCTGGGAAGAGACGAAAGGAAGGCACGAGGAAGCACAAAATAGGGATAGATTTTTTGGAATAGGCGAGAAAGCCTGTTGGCGTAGCCTCTCCAAATGGAATAAAATCAAGATTTATATTTCTTTCGCTGTCTCCAACTGAATCCGAAGTAATGACCACGGGTCTGAACGTGGAACAGATCTTAGGGCTCTAGAAGGAGACCTTTAACACAGAACTGAATTGTGCTGGGTTTTAAGTGGGTTTGAACCAAAAATACCCCTGAAAGTTAAGGAAAGTTTTCTTTCGAATTATAAGTGCCCGTTTTCTTTCCTGCTCATTTTAGTATTTCAGTTACTCCTGTCCTTATCGATATTAGCAATACGTCTGTTCCCTCCATTAACTTGGCCTAACTAGTCACAACCGATTTTGCTGCTCAGGAGTGTGATCAGCACGGTTATATTTTATCAGAATCAAGATACTACTACTACTACTACTACTACTACTACTACTACTACTACTACTACTACTAATAATAATAATAATAATAATAATAATAATAATAATAATAATAATAATAATAATAATAATAATAATAATAATAATTTATTTTTCCACAGGAATAGTTTCTTTGAATTCAATTTTCAATATTTGAAACTTTAATTTCATTTAAAATAGAAAAAAAGGCTTTACTAAAAAGAGTTTATAAAGTGAACTCTTAAAGAAGACCACTTGGAAACTGTTATGATATAGCTTATAATTATGATAATTATGAAATATAGATTCCTGAGAAGGATACGTCCTCCTAGAATTCTTAATTTCCTCAAGAGTTATTAAAACAAATAAACACAATCGCAGGGTCTTCTTTGCACTGAATGTTCCCTGGAAATGTGTCCTGCTTAAAAGATCACTCAGTTCCAAGGTGCTGATTAGAATGCCTTGAACCCCATATTATTATGGGATAAGGCATCAGGTTATTTGTAGGTCCAAGGGAATCTTAATTTTAAAAAACACATTTATCCCCAGCAAATTGCATTAGTTTTTCATTCCTTCGGGTATAAAGGCAACCTGCAAACAGCGGTCCTCCATCATCTTATAAATCATGATTTACTTTTTCAACTCTCTATAGAAACCACAACTAAGTTCCTGTTGAGGTTGTTTTTAAAAACCTTTTTAGAAAACCTATTCTGATCTTCTGAGGGGACCTAAGCTTTCAAGCCTCACCCACCCAACCCATACCACCCTGACCTCCCTTCACTTTGAACGATCTTCTGCCACCCGCCCGAGGAGAATTTGCCGCTGGCTCAACAGTTCTCTCTCCACCTTAAAACACCGAACATTTCTCGGGAACGGAATAGACTCAGTTCACCTTGCGGATGTATTTATGAGACTGAAAACATCCCTCCGTGTTTTAAACACGACGTCCAACTCCCAAGATTTAGCAGGCCAGCTGTTTAAGGCGCGATAGCCTTCGATCCGCTACTCAGCCTTTCTTCAGAGAGAGAGAGAGAAAGCGCGCGCGCGCGAGAGAGATGACCCTAATGAAATATTTTGTCTGGCTTTCTCACCTCCACCCAGAATTTCAAATTTTGCTTATTGCGCATTAGTCGCCAAGGCGCCGGCCACCTTTGCACCACGCAAGCAACCCTCGATCGGAGGTCAGACACCGCCTTAGTGATTCCTTATTCCTTTACGGGAACTGTAAAATCGTTCTCTTAACGTCTGTCACCCACCCAAGAACCCTCCGCCCAGACCTGATTCTATAATCTTTTGTTTCTACAGTGTTGACCTTCGTCAGCAAACTGGTAATTCAGTCAGCTTTTGTGTTGCAAAAGTTTTGATCTTTTCATCAAGTTCTCTCCCTTTTCAGAACTGAGGTTGCCTGCTTATCTTTCCTCCAACTACTAGAGAATAAAAAGATTTACATAATACCTGATAATGCTTACCTTGTAATGTCCCACCCTTTCCACACTTTTAATTCGGCTTTTCCTTGAATGGGCTGAGCTCTTCCATATGCTTTAAATTGATGGCCCATTATCAAAGAGATAATGCCATATCCGTCAGTAGACGACCCACCCTCTCCCCTTTAGGCTCGATTCAGTTGTAAATGTGTGAGCCCAAGAAACCTACGCAAGGCCAAGGGCAGGAGTTAGGGTCGTATTGCCCCGGACTGTCCTCACGGCGGCGGCCCACCGAGGCAGAGAAAGAGAAGTTGCTGGACGCACAGTCGAGAGAGCGCCTTCCTTCTAACCCGAGGAAGCCGGGCCGGCGAAGGTGGTCAAAGACGCAGAGAGAGAGAGAGACACACACACACAGAGAGAGAGATGCATATTCCACCCCGGCCTCTGTCTACCCTTTTCCCCTCCGACTCCACGCATGCATTCCTTTTCACGCACCCGCCTCCCCTGGACGTGTTTACTCCGAAGTCAACGCCGCCCTGCCGAGGGTGGTCGACTCAATCTGGCTCCCTCGGAACGGCCGCCGAAGGCTTCAGTGCTAGGGATTTTCTGATCTGATTTTTAGAGGGGAGTGCCTGGTTCTTCTTTGCCTCTCACGGTCATGTCGTTGAGAAGCTCAGTCAGAAAGCGGCGGGCGGGGGGCGACGACGACAAGAAGGTCTGAAAACCGGCGGCCGAAACCGGTTCCTCTCGCCCACTGGATTCCTTAGAAGAGAGGAGAGGACGGGGAGTACCCACCTGGCCAAAGGTGTGTGTGTGGGTGGGTGGGTGGGTGGGAGCTGGCACAAGGAGAGGGCGGACCTGGCTGAAAACCAGGCAAAGCCACGTAAAGAAACCGGGGCGAGTGTCGCCTGAGGCTAAGGCCGGTCGAGTGGCGAGCTTTTCCCAAACCCTTCGGTAGCCACAGTAGCCTGGGTCAACCTTCCTGGCAGACGGTCTTCCCTGTTTTGTTTTTTCTTGACACCCAGAGATTGCCTTTCCTGTGTCTTTTGCTTTGCATGCCTGTCTCTGTGTGTTTCAAATCTCTTCTATTTTGTTTTTTCTCTCCTCCCATTTTCTCTTAAAAGCATGCCCAGGGCTGTCAATGCATTCCAGTGGAACCGAATAGGCCTTCCTGGTTCTCATCCTGTTCTTCCCTCCCTTAGTGAGATTATTTTTTTTTAAAAAAATGCTCTTATAATTTAGATATAATCGAGAGGGTGTGTATATATGTTTTTTCCTTTCTGTTTGAACGGAAGGCATAGCACCAGCGGTAAAGTGTGCATCAATTGAGGAACAGAAGCCTAATTTTCCGTATAGTTTTAAGATATCGTTAATGAGAAACCCGTCTTGCGGTGCCCTACAAAGGCTTTCATCTTTTGTGCCTCTAATAACATGCACGCACGCAGGTATGCACACGCATTCACGCACAGAAATGTGAGCTATCAACGACAAATGACGACCCGCTTCTTTTATTTCCAGGTTTCCTGAACGATTTTTTTTTTGTCTTTAAAATAATCTCCCCTGCCCCTCCCAAGGAGAACAAGAAATGTTTATTGGGGCTTATTTCACATCCCTCCCTCCCCGTTTTTCCATTTTCTGTTAGGCTGTTGACTAGACATTGCTTTGCTCAAGTGACAAACGATCTCGGATCTGATACACTTCTGAGAGGCAATGTTTTGTCGTGGCCATCCATGAGAAGGGACGTCACCCAGATTTATGCACATTTAGGCAGGCAGCAAAACCCATTGTTTTAAGGGCTTCTTATTCCAAGGAAAGCGTCTGCATGAGGATGACTGTCTTAGAGCCAGAAGGAGACACTAGAAACCAGGCTGGCAGACACAGTTTAAAAACTCTTTCACAAATCTTGTTAAATATATCCTGTATATATATATATATATTCTGTGTACACACACACACACACACACACACACACACACACACACACACACACACACACACACACACACACACACACACACACACACACACGGTGCAAATTCAGAAGGGAGGTATGCAGAGCATTTCTGCTCACCAAAGTTGCAAGCCAACAAGATAAGCCTGGTTTGTTTCTGATACCCCAAAGAGCTTTTCATTTGGAGGCCATGAGTCACACTCAATTGCCCCTGGGCATTCCCCAGTCTTTGAACTGACCACTTGCCAGAAACCAAGATCTGAGAGGAGAGTTCTGTCCATTCCAAAATGTGCTTTTGTTTTCCTACAAAGAATGTCAAAATGGCCCGAGAAGAAGTAACCCATGACACCTCTGTTAAAATCTCCAGGCTGCAGGTAACCTCTCAAGGCACAAATATCCACACACACCATTGCCTTCTTAATCTACTCAAGAACCCACTCTAGTCACCAAAGCTTTCAAACCTTCTAGTCCACGTAAGTTCACAAAAGTGATCAACAGGTTTCTGTTTCCTGGAGTTAGCTTATTATGGTAGGAATGATCTATCTTTAGATGCCTATGCCTTCAAAAGGAAGGAGAACTAAATAAAAAGAGCTGTTAAGAAGTGTGTGTGAGGGAGGTAAAGGTAGACTCTAATATCTCCTGCAACCATAACCATTTACTCCTGACACTGCCTTAAAACTAACTCTGTTAACCAAAAACCAAAAAAAAAACCAAAACCCTAAAACATCTGATTATCTTTATATTATGGAAGAACAGACACAACCATTCAAATATGCAAAGGGGAAAGGAAATACTTTCCTTCTAGTTCTAAAAATAAAACTCAACCTTAGCGGTAGCAGGATTAACACCAAGGAATGGAGGTCGGTGAGAAAAGGAAGGAAAGGAAGGAAGGAAGGAAGGAAGGAAGGAAGGAAGGAAGGAAGGAAGGAAGGAAGGAAGGAAGGAGAGCCACTCGGGATTCTGTGGTTGACCCTCACGCTATTGTGTATCAGAGCTCCACTCTTTTAGCTTCTGGCTGACACTTCCGGGTATCCCGGCCTTAGAACAGAATAGAAAGTGCCGCCGCATTTAACTTGGCCTGCTGGCACCGTTGAGGAACAGGAAAGCTTAATAAGGCGCTGGGTGCCATCCTTCCTTCCTTGTGAAGGACCCTTTTATAGCCTGCAAGAAATATACCTGGAGCAGGCAGCCAGGTAAGGAATTTTCCGAACCTTTCAAGTGAGAACCTTTCATGTATTATAGGCAAGTGCAAGCTTTTCGCCTGCACAAAACGCCTTCCAGAGGAAGCGTTTTGTTGCGTGTTACTGGGAAGTGGTGCTGGTTTAAAGGCATGGTGCGACAGAAGCCCCGGGTCAAGCGTTTGCGGCCTTGGGTGGGTGGTCTTGAGTTGCATCCTTAAGAATGCCCTGAAAAGGAAAGGACTTCGCGGTCCTCCTGATTGATATGGCCATGCTTCCGCCTACCCAAGCAGTGCAATATACTTGATAGGGTGGGTGTGTGTTGTATTTTCGAGGTGTGTGTGGTGGGGGAGGGTTGAGAAAGAGATTAACAAATAAGATCAGCTATTGCTAGAGGACTGGAAGTCGTCCTGTAACCTTGCAAGAGGATTTTTTTTGGGGGGGGGCTGTGGAGTGCGATCCATTTGCATCATCACGACTTGTGGGTAAGGGACGGGTGTAGCTCGTGACATCTGGAACCGAGGGACCAGCCGTCCTCCCCACGTTCAAGCAAAACTGTGGGTTCGGAGGCAAAATACTGTAAATACGATGACCCGGTTTAGCATCTTGAGTGGGAATTTGCAAGCGGAAAAGGGGGTTATATCCCCCCCCCCATGCTTCATCCACCCCGTAGGATTGCATAGGGTTCGATTCGCCTTCTTGTTCTGCGGGGGGGGGGGGGAGAGGATTGACAGTCAGTAATTGGGCAACGGGAGGCTGCTTCTCCCCAGCCGGGCGCCCCAGTCACCAAGACGCCGGGGCTCTGACGTCACCCGCCGCTGCCAAATTCGCCAGGAAATGAACTTTTTAATAAGCCCCCCCTCCCCTCCCGGGTGCCCCACCCCTGCTCAGCCGCCCTCTCCTCTCCTCTCCTTCGACGGCGCGGAGCTCTCTGGGGAGCTGGAGGCTGCCGGGTTCCTGGGGCCCCTCCCCGTCGCAACCCCCCCCCCCCAGCCCCTCGCCTCCCCGTCACCTTCCCAGCCAGACAAAACAATCCCGGATTCGGCAAACAGACGCGAGGGCGCGGAGCCGGCAGCACCACCCTCCCACCGGCCCAGAGCTGCTCAGCGCCGTGGCGGCGGTGGTGGTGGCGGCGGGGGGGGGTCCCGAGGGGGGTCCCGAGGAGCCGCGAGGATCCCAAGGCGGGAGGGAGGGGGCTTGGGGAGCCGGGAGGATGCTCCCTTAGCCGGCCTCCTCTTGCCTCCCTCCCCGCCTCCCCCCCCCCGCTGCCTTCCCGAGTCCTCGGAACTTGCTCCTCCGAGGGAAGAGCCCACCCCCCCCCCTCTTTGGAAGGGAAAGGTGGGGAGCCAGGATGATCCGGGTAAGGGGGCAGCCCCGGGCAGGGACCGTGCGGCGTTTCGTCGGCTCCTGGCCGAGCGGGGTGGGCTGGTGCGGGAGGGAGGGACGGCGGTGGGGCCAGGCGGTCTCCGAGGGTGGGGTGGGTGGGGGTCTACCCGGGCGGCCTTCTTCCTCCCCCCTCCCTCCCAGTCCCGGTGGAGTCCCGGAGAGGGTCGGAGCCTCCGCGGCCGCCTCCGCCGGCTCACCCAGCAGCTGGGAGGGCTCGGGTCTCGCAGGCGCCTCTGGTCCAGGCTTCGGGGTCAGGAGGAGTGGAGGCCTGGCCAGACGGAGATGGCGGGCCGACCAGGGAAGCAGCACAGCCCGGCCCGCCCGGTCGACCAGGGCAGCAGGCCGGTCCCCCTCCCAGATGCCGCGGGGCCTTTTCCGATCGGCCTCCGACGCGCCTTCTTTGTGTTGAAGAAAGGCGGCCGCTTTTCAACCCGGACCCGTTCGCTCTCTTTCAGCCGCGCCTCGGCGCGCCCTTCTTGGGTGGTTAAGAAGGCAGCGCGGGTGATGGAACCAGCCAGCAGCCAAGATGGGGTCTCAAACCTCAGCCTTCCCTTTCTTCTTACCCGGCCAAGACCCCGTCCCCGTCCCCGTCCCAGGGCTCGGGAGAGCAGCGAAGCAAAAGACCCTTCTCTGCCCACCAGGGAAGCCCGGCACTGTCGCCTCGGAAGAGGAAGGAGGCGGGCGGGCGGGAGGCTCCCGTACCGAAACCAAACAAAAGGCGGTTCAGTGTCAAGACAGGTAGATAAATTATAATAACCTATGCACACACGCACCCCTCAACCCATCGCAGGACCGCTTTGTAAGGCCTTCATACCACATTCGCTTCTCTAGGAAAGGGAAAAGGAAAGAGGTATTCATTTTCCTTTAATGTAATTTTACATATATGTATATATTGTTTTGTTTGATGGCATTTGCAACACAATTATATTTCAAACAACTTTGCTTATATGAAAGGGTGTCTCTCCCCCACCATTAACTGCAAAACACGGGCGAAATTTTGTCACCGCGGAATAAAATGCGGAACATTTTTATTTTACAAGCCTTTTTCCTCCGGCCCATTCGAGCCGCTTAAGGGGGGGAGTGTTGATTTTTGTTGGCTTAAAAAAAATTAAATGAAGTTAAACTGCCCAGTATTCATCATGAATAAATGACTGATCGTTTCACAGTAGAACCTACCCAAATCCCAGCGACGAGATAAAGACATGATAGGAAAACAAAGTAATTTCGTAGTTGCATTTGCTGGATACAGCCTTCGCCTTTCCGTTAAAACGCTAATAAAGGTATCCATAGTTGTTTACTATTCCTGCGTTTCGTTATTTTAACTGTTGGCTTTCCCCTCACCCAGCAAGGGTTGCTTTGGGGGGCGATGGGGGGGGCGTGGGGGGGCAGGCTGTTTGTTTTGGACAGGTGATAAAATCGCAGTTAACGAGCTGATAATTCGCCCTTGTTTGTTTTAAAAGACAAATTGTAAAGATTAATCAAGCGGCTTGATTTATGGAGAGTGGAGGAGAGAGAGGAGGGGAGAGAAGGGGGGGGGAGAGAGACCCTAAGGCTGCCCAGGAAACCCTCCTGAAGCCCTCGTGTCAGATTACTCGGCCGCCGGCTCCTGCCGCTTTCCGCCCGGAGCCGTGGGTCTCCCCCTCGCCAAGGGGAAGCGAAGGCGCTTCGTGGAACCGCCAGGTCATCCCGCCGCCTGCAGCTGCCCGGGGCTGCCCGCGCGAAACGCACAGCCGCGGAAAAAGGGCCCCCAGCTCCTGCTCGCCCTGTTCTTCGAAGTCTCCTTCTCTCCTATCGTACTGTTCCGCCCCTCTCGTTTTAATTCTCTCCCCTTCCCTTATCGTTTTAATTCTAGGATCCTTGGCCCTGGTGGTGGTTGGTGGTGGTGGTTCACGCGAGGTCGACCGTGGGCCAAACCTTCCCCTTCCGACCCTTGCCAAAGCCCACCGCCGTTATGGCGAAGAGTCGTCACTTGACTCAACCTTTGGAAGAAGGCTGGCCTTAGGACGCCTTGGGTTTCTCGCCTCCCTGCTTCTCTTCCCTCCTCGGGAATCGTCTGCCTAAAACCATTCACAGCCGGCATCCTGGCGGCCCTGATAACCTCTCCCTTGGCTTCTCACCTCCCCATCCACCCCACCCACCCACACACACACACACCGGGGCCACCCTAGTCCATCTGTCTTGTTCTGCAGAAGGCCCGACGCCACTGAATTTCGAGGGCGGAAAGGAAAGGGGTTTCCGGGGGGTTTTATCGCATTCCTTCCGAGGAGAAACGAGCCAAAGCGCCCGCCGTCGCCGCCCCGCAAAATATCTCTCCCTCCACCACCACCACCCCCGTGACACTGAGCCGAGAGGTCGGATTCCGCCTTCCCTGCCACGGACGGGAGCTGCGGAGTCTTCCCTCTCGACGCCTTCCTTTTCGCCAACCTCCTCGGATGACCCGCCTCCTCTTTTCTAAACCCTCTCCTTCGCTTGGCTCCGGGCCTTCTGGGGAGGAGGAATCTTTCTTGAAAAAGAATTGCAGGACAACCGACTTTCGGCCCATTCACGAGCCATGGAGCAGAACTGCTCTTCTGTGCTCTGGTGTGGGTTACCGTGTGTATTTTCCTACGTGTTAAGAGAGCGAGGCAGGGAGTTGGGACTCCCTTATTTAATTAATTCGCTCATCGGGACGTGAACTAAACCGCACAAGGGCCTCGGGTGCAGGAGCTGAACTAATGTCCCTGGGCTGAGATTCAGTCCGCTTCACACGACTGGTTAAACAACTATTCGATCAATTTTATTCAAGTCCTCTCTGGAGAGAATCGGCTTGAACGGGCAGCGGGCGACGGCAGTGCAGAATTAACCGGCCGGCCGGCCGGCTCCAAACCCCGAAGTCTTCGCGTGGGGCAGGCGAAGGAGCCGGCTTTCTGCTACAACCAGCGCTTTAGTGGGTGTTTGTTGCAAAAAAAAAAAAAATACAGTACAAGGGAAGAGGGCGGGAAGAGACCGCAGCTAGACACTCGGCAGACGGGTTTTCAATTACATAGTCCGGCAGTAACGGTTTGTCAGCTTCCTCGCCTATTCCAGTGAGCAGATAAAATGGTGAGATATTCTTGCGTATTTGCAGTTTGAGGAGGAAGAACGCTGGCAATACAACAGGCTTTTGTTTAATTTAATTTTCTTAATTGCAAAAGTTTTGTTTTTCATAACATTCTAGGCCAAGAATGTGAAAAAGGAAGAAACCGATTAATCTTAACCTGCTATAAATGCATCTTCTGCAACATTAAGGCACTAACTGTATGATATACGATGTATTTCAAGTTTTAGGATAGGTAGCCCATCTGTGTAAGCATATCGGGTAAAAACAAAAAAATTAAAATTAAAAACTCAATTAAAATGATATATTATTTCTGGGTCCCGCTCCTCAGTTTTTATTTCTGAAGTGAAATGGCCTCGACTTGGAACTCTCAGGCGGTATTCTTTTTTAAAAAAATTATTTTTATGGACACATGATGTTACAGTGTTGAGAGGACCCCCCTCCCCTCCCCGTATTTGCACAGACAAAACAGGGACACACAGCAGCAATTGTCTAGTCGCGCTTCCTGAAACACCGTAAGTACGTTTGCCCTACCATCAAGGCGAAAAGGGAACCCGTCCTGCACAGATTTAACCAAGACGCTTTGTAGCCACTCAATCCCCTCCCCCTTTCCCCCATCTGATTTATCTCTTTTTAAGGGCTGGAGAAATAATTAATGAATACCAAAAGGGTCGCCTCCTGAAAGCCCTGCTCGTAAGTCGCCTGGGCCAGCGACTGGCCAGTAAGGGTCTCCTCGATCCCCACCGTCTCTCCGCGCACCTGCCCCTTGGACTCCCCCCCTCCAAGCTAAATACTCCCCTAACTTTGGCAAGTGCGAGGCAACTCGATCGGATTCCTCCTCCGCTCCCGCCCGCCCCCCCCTCCAGAGTGCGTGTGGGTGAGACCTCTGGCCAGCCACGCGCTGGGGATTTGCGCCACCCCAATCACCTGCTGGGGGCCCTCCTCATCTCCTGCTGGAAAAAGCGATCCATCTCGATGCCAGGGGAAAACAAATCCAAGGTGGGGGGGACACTCCAAAGGCTGTCTCTTTCTCAACCATCCTCCAGATCGCCCCGGCAAGGGAAGCGCCACCCTGTTCCCCGGCCTTTCACGTGCAGGGCGCCCAGGAGGCTTCCTCTCTTGCGGGCGATCCAGAGGCGCCCCGGGGAGCTGCCAGCCTCTTGGTGCCCCTTTCTTTGTCTATAGCTTCCGGAGGGAGGGTGGACAACTTCAAAGCCCGCCAGAAGTTCTCTCTCGCGTTCGCGCAACACCCCCTTCCGCCCCCGCCCTCTCCTTTCCTTGGCCCTCTCGCTCTCTCGCTCTTTCCCACGTTCCTGAAAGTCGGGAACACCCAGCCATCCAAAGCCTCTAGCGGAGCCGTGGATAGATAGAGCGAGAAAAGTCTCTCTCTCTCTCTCTCTCTCTCTCTCTCTCTCTCTCTCTCTCTCTCTCCCAGAAGCTCAATTAATTAGCTCCTCGCCAAGCAGGGGATTTGCACCAGGTCGACGAGAGCCTTCGGGAGACCGAGCTGGCTGGACTTGAACCCCTGAAGCCACGGCGACACGTACTCACAGCTGGCCGAGGGTGGTCTCGCAGGGAGCCCGGTGGTGGCAGCGGCGGCAGCAGCACCAGAAAAGCGCCTCCAGTGCCAGCATCGGAGGGAGGGAGAGGTACAGGAGGGGGGGGAGGGAAGCAGAGAGGAGTGGCAGCCGAGTGGCAAAGGACTGGTCTGGAGGAGGGGAGGAGATGTGGGCGGCCGGGCTGGGGTGGGTGGGGAGGGAGGGAGGGAGGGAGACTAGCAAGCAGGGCGAAGGGCCAGGCCGGGCTGGAGGCTGCGGCGGCGGCTGCAGCGCCCCGCTCCCTGTTCCAGCGAGGTAGCGAAGTCAGGTACAGAAATAGAATCACGTACAGCTGGCACACACACACACACACACACACACACACAGAGAGAGGGGGGGGGAGAGAGAGAGAGTCAGCCTCTCTCCTCCCACCCACCCTCTTGTCTTCCGGATTAGGCTGCCCAGAACCCGCTCGTTGGAGTGGCGGCTGCGGCTGCTGCAGGTACCAAGCGACGGTGCCTCGAGTGGGGCCCGAATGCAGATGGCAAGGGGAGGGAGAAAAGAAGGTCTCCCCCCCCCCGCAGGAACGGGCTTTCCCCCACCCCAACCCCCGTGAGGTCCGGGCAGCAAAACCTCCGTTTGTGTGTGTGTGTGTTTTAACTCCACCGGGCGTTGCGCCGGCGCGGCCCTGTCCTGTGCGTTGTGAAGTGCAAGCAACCCCCACCCCCTTTGTAGTGAATGGGGCTGGCTTCCCGAGTCAAGCATGCACACGGTGGCAAGCTTAAACCCGCCTTTCTCTTCAGCGAGGACAGTTTAAGAGGAGGTATATCGAACCTCCTTCCTGGTTTGTCTCCATGGGCTCTTTCCTCACAAAATCCTCTTGGGACAGAGAACCGAGTTGACCACCATCTGGAAGTTGAGTCATGGCTACTGGACTTCTCTCAAAAAGAAGTCCAGGAACCATGACTCAACTTCCAGATAAACTCACCTGGATGACTGAGAATCTTCACAGACTTGACCATCACTGCCAAGCTCGGAATGGAACGGCGGATGTAGGGGTGGGCAGGGGAAGCCCTACCTAGAAGCATCCTCTATCGGCCTCCCCCAATGCCCCACGCCTGACCCGCCCCAATCTCGTGTCCCTCCTCCACCCATGAGGTCTCCGCAAAATGTGAACAGGGCGGGACCCCCGGGGGCCCACCCTCTCGGACCGGAGCTGTTGTTATGGAGGGGGGGGGCGCCTCCAGTTTGGATCCCCCTGGGCACTTGCTGTTCTAGGCGTCGCTTTCGGGTACCCCTCCTTTCGCCAACGCAGCCTTCCTGCTTGCTTTTCTCCCTGACACCCAGAAGTGTGCTCTTTTTCCCCCTTTTTCCTAAGGCTCACCAGGAAGGTCCCATGACCCCTGCGCCTTTGAATGGAGGCTAATAGGGTTATAAAGGGACGCTGCTGTTAACACGGAGCTCGAAGCGTCGTCGGTTTCAGCTGCTTTAAAACATGAAGGGGAGCGACAAGGCCGGGGACCGAAGAAGTCACCAACCGGAGCACTCAGCCAAACGAAGAGAAGGGAGCCCCGAAAAAGCCCCCCCGCCGCCGCGCGCGATGTCAGCCACCCGGCTAATTGTCGTTTCCCCTTCCCTTCCTGCGCCCCTGCGCTTCTCCCCTCGCGTTACCTTCCTTTCTCTTCTTCCCCGCCCAAATCTTAAAACAGCAAAATACACCTGACGGCTTCTCCGGGGCATTTGGTTCACCCGCCGTTCGGAACAGCCCTGCGCCAGCTCACTCCTCGCCAGCCATCGTTCCTTTTGCCAGCCTTGTTCTCAACCCCCCTTTCTTTGCCCCCCCGCACCGCTTCTTGCCCTCTCTGTGCCCACTTAGAACCGTCTTGCTGGAAGGGTCTCCGTTCCACCTGCCTCTGGCATTCTTAAGCCGTCAAGAAGATGGGCTGCCCTGGGTTGATCCTCTACAGTATTTTTTTTCGGCTGGCCATCCGTTCACCCTTTCCTGGCCTGCGTAAAAAACTCTTGGTCCTCTTTTCTGTAGCCCACTTGAAAGGGCCCGGGAGAGCCAGAGCCGAAAGGACCCCGTGGCCCTGAAACAGCGCACGCCTCTCAAGGCAAGAGAATCGTCCCAGATCGGTTGCCCAAATAACTATCCCATCAGAAATAAATCCATAGGCTGCAGGGAGAGAGAGAGAGAAAGGTGAGAGTTGTTTCAGTTCATTGCCCCTCGCAAATTGCGGGACGCAACCGCGGCAGCCGTGTTAGGCTGCCTAAAAAGTTATGGGGGCGAAGAAACCCAAGGAGGGCCACGGGTTCGGTCCCAGGTGAGGACGGGACGGACGCCCTAACGTGAATGGCGTTGCGTAATGGAAGCCGGCAGGATTGCCCTTTCTGGGTGAATAAGGCTAATGATGGGATGCGCGCAAACTCAGGAGGCGGAGAAATGTCACAGAAGGAGGACAAAAGGCAAAAGCCAGGCCCGACCTATTGTGATCCGCCTGGGGCGCTTTCTTTCGCCTTCCCGCATCACACTCGTCGTGAGTCTTCTGGCTGGCGTTTAGGCGAGTCTCCCTTTGCCTTAAATTCCCGTTTTTAAAACTAGACGTTTCGTTTACCCGGTTACAGCGAAGGTGTGTTTTTCATTGTACTTAGGAGAAAAGTTATTTTTAATCTCAAACAATAACAACTGGCATATATTGTACTGCCTAGTGGGTCCTATTCTGAGACCGGGTGCTCAAGGTCTCCTTTTCTCCCTCTTATCAGAAAGGGCTGCCCAGGACCCCTCAACTAGAAGTTTGATAAAAGACATGACTGTCGTTGTAAATTTCTGTAGAACTAACCCTCCTCCGCCTTTCCTCTCTATCCTGACTGAAATCGCCGGCAGATTGTTCTGCTTTTATTGTGGCCGGTGGAGTGTTTCCGCCACATCTCTGCCGCTGCCCCTTAACAACAACAACAACAACAACAACAACAACAACAACAACAACAACAACAACAACAACAACAACAACAACAACAACAACAACAACAACAACAATGGAAGAGGCTGGACGGTCAGAGAGGAAAAAAGCAAGATTTCTTTTTAAGCTGGCCCTGTAAAGGTAAAAAAAAATCCCAACCAGGGAAAGAGGGGGAGGGAGAGAGGGAGAGAGGGGGAGAGAGAGAGTCAAAAGCAGCATCTCCTCGCCCGGAGTTGGAGAGTTTTTAAAACATGCAAAGCTGTGCAAATCCTTCTGCACGGGACTGGGACGGCTCCCCGGGCAGGCAGGTGCAGAAGCTGCAGAAACGGGAACTCTTCGGAGCTGCAGGGGTTTCCAGGGCAGAAGAAAATCCCGTAAAAAACCGCCGCATCTTTGTTTTGTTTTGCTTTTGTTTTAATCCACAAAAAGGGCAGAACAATGGGGAAAGCGCTGGGTGCATCTGCGGTGTGTGTGTGCGTGTGTGTGTGTGTGTGTGTGTGCAGGGAGAGGGGAGCTGAAAAAAAGAGCAAGGAAGCGCCCTTCCCCACCTTTTTTCTTCCATCTACTTCCATTTCAATCTTGTCACCCCCTCCCCGCCCACATCAGGAGAGACTGGATTGTTTATATAGAAACGGGGGGGGGGAACGTTCCAGAATGTAGGGAGCGTTTTGGGATATTCCGCCCCCCCAGGCACAAATAAAATACAATATAATCTGCACTCTCAGCCTTCCCTCCCTGACGATCTTTTGTCGACGTGAGAGTTGCTTGGTTTTGCTTAAGCAGAGATTTTCCAGACTCTTTTGCGCAAATCCGACGGTGAAGTGGCGCGCGCGCTTGTCTAAGGAACGGTGCCCTTCTGCAATGCATTAAAAATGTGGTCCCATTTCGACACAGAGGCGGCTGTTCCCTCTGATTCTAAGATGCCGGTAATTAGAAGCTCGTTTCACGCCGCTCCATAAAGCCAACGCCACTTTCATCTTTAATCACACCCGCATACAACGTCAACTACTACTACACAGTGGCCATCCCACCTCTGCTTCTCCAGCTTCCTTAATTCATTGTCATGAAGGGAATAGCTATTTTTAGATGGGGTTTCTCAATTAAATTTAAAAAAGAGAGAGAGAAAGGAAAAAACTCTTCAAAAGCATCAAAACCACGTCTTGTTCATCTTCTGGAGACCAGCGAACTCTCACTTACTTTGCGCCGCGCAAGAGGCATAGGCTACCCTGTCCCTGGTTTCGGATACGCACGCAAGAGACTGTCACATTTACGGATGAGAGAAAGTGTCATTTTCTAACGAGAGAGAGAGAGAGAGAGAGAGAGAGAGAGAGAGAGAGAGAGAGAGAGAGAGACTTTAATTTGCCCGTGGGTCTAGTGCCGTGGCCCTAGTCTTGGACCTTGTGGAACTGATGCTATTAAAATCACCACCCTTGAAAGGTTTGGGGTTCTCTTCTTAACAAGGGGTGGGGGGAGGTGGGCGCCCCTCTGGGCCCTACAGCCGCGGAACCCTCCGGACAAGGCAAGGCGGCGTGGTTTCAGATGCTCCTGCCGGTCTTTGCCCCCCGGTTGTGGGGCTGGGAAGGGCCAGTCCCCAGGGGAAGAGTCGCGGGGAGCCCTCGCACCCTCCGAAATACCCTGACTTTCCCCAGAGGAGGGGCGCATCCGCAACCAGGGAGGACACCCCTACTTGTTGGCGGCTCCCCCCTTCAGGGACACCCCTTGTTGGTCTGGCTGGCCCGCGGCAAACTTCAGGAGCCCCCTGTCCCATCGGGAAGCCTCCTCGGTGCAAAGTGCCAGAAACCACCCCCACCCCCTTTTTTTTTCTTTCTTTCTTTCTCTCCAGTCCCGTTGCCACCTTATAGGCTTCCTGTTGTTCTGGGGGGGGGGGGTCATACCCTTACCTTTTCCCTGGAAACGACTTCGGTCTCTCCCCCTCCGCCTTTCCGTCGCGGCGGATCCCTCGTTTCTTCCCCTCTTCCTTTAAGGTCTCCTTTCGCGGTGTCTCCGGGTCCCCCTCCGAGAGAGAGCCCACGTGCCTTAATCTGGCGGCGAGCGGAGGGGGCTGGAGTCGCCGGCGCTGCTGCTGCTGCTGCTGCTGCCAAAGGAGCCGCGGGCGCCGCCTGCCCGGGACGTTCGCTGCTGGGCTCCGACGGGCGTCGAGGCGATCGTGCCGCCGCCGCGCGCCGCCGCCGCAGCTGGTGGCGCATCTGGCTTCGCGGAGGGCGACCACCCGGTTTCCGCCTCCTGCCCGGGCGGTGCGCGCTCCTCTCGGCGGCTGGGAATCCGGCGAGGCCAAGGAGCGGCCGGAGAATGAATGGGCCGGGCCAGCGGGCGAGCGAGCCAGTCAAGAGAGGGACTGCCAGCGGTGTGTGTGTGTGTGTGTGTGTGTGTGTGTGTGTGTGTGTGTGTGTGTGTGTGTGTGTGTGTGTGTGTGTGTGTAGGGGTGGGGTGGGCAGCCTGCTTAAGCCTGGCGGCACGTTGCCCTTCCTCTCTCTCTCTCTCTCTCTCTCTCTCTCTCTCTCCTCCTCTCCCTTCTCCTCCCGCATTCAAAGATGGCACGGCGAGCCAGTGTGTGTATTTATGTACATAATAAGGCGGCTCGTCCGCTCGCCTTCATTTGCATCATTACAATATCTGAACAAGCACATCACATTGTCTGCGGCTTGCACCTTTTGTTGCCTTCGCTGTCACAGGCTACGCGACTTGACTTTCATATTTTCCAATGAACTGGTATTATACCAACAAGCCCCGCGCAACAGAGGTGGTGGTGCGGGTGGTTGGGGGGAGATGGATCCAGAGCGCAAACAACAAAGACACCACAGTCTCCCAAGGAAAGGGCGGGGGAAGAGAATCTTAGAAGTCTGTGTATTCCCCCCTCCACAAAGACGCTCCCTCCCCACCGCTTTCTCCAGATACATATAAAATTTATTTATAAAATTTAAAGTGTGTGTGT